>NW_020869128.1:1504018-1529018 GCF_003789085.1 Penaeus vannamei
AGGGAGAGAGGGAGGGAGGGAGGGAGGGAGAGAGAGGAGAGAGGAGAGGAGGGAGAGAGAGAGAGAGAGAGAGAGGAAGAGAGAGAGAGAGAGAGAGAGAGAGAGAGAGAGAGAGGAGAGAGAGAGAGAGAGAGAGAGAGAGAGAGTGAGATAGAGAGAGAGAGAGAGAGAGAGAGAGAGAGAGAGAGAGAGAGAGAGAGAGAGAGAGAGAGAGAGAGAGAGAGAGAGAGAGAGAGAGAGAGAGAGAGAGAGAGAGAGAGAGAGAGAGAGAGAGAGAGAGAGAGAGAGAGAGAGAGAGAGATTGAGAGATGAGAGAGAGAGAGAGAGAGAGAGAGAGAGAGAGAGAGAGAGAGAGAGAGAGAGAAGAGAGAGAGAGAGAGAGAGAGTCCCCCCTCCTTCCCTCGTCCCCTGTATCCCCCCCCCAGGTCCCTGCGGCTGCCTCTCCCCCACATTCCCTTGCCCCATACCCCTGCTCTTGTCCCCCTGTGGCCCCTACCCCTGCCCTCCCCGGCCCCGCGTCCCCTACGTTTCCCTTGTCCCTCATTCTTGCACTTCTCATGCACCTTATCCATTGCGTTTCCTGCACTCGTTAACTGTCTATTACGGGATACATAAAAAGAAGATACAGACGAAGAAAAAGGCGCAAAAATCGGTAACCAAACACCATGAGGATGATCCTATGGGCGTTTCTTAGTTTATTATATTGATGAAAAACAGACACATGACACTTCGCTGCAGACCGCAGACAAGTAAAGTAGGCGTCGTGTGTCCGCAGACTACGACCGCGAACACTACGCACTGCATCTGCATCACTTGCAGAGAGGGAGGGAGAGGTGGAGAGAGAGGGAGATATAGACAGACAAAGAGAGATGAGAGAGAGTAAGGATAGATAGAGATAGAGATAGATAGAGATAGATGGAGAGACAGAAAGAATATATATATATATATATATATATATATATATATATATATATATATATATAATATATATATATGTATACACACACACATAAATGCTGTACAGATATAAAGGCATAAAATCGTAGAACTATTCCTAAAATTCCAATCCGAACATTCCCCGTCCATAAATAGGATTAGTTTCACGGAAGCAGCTCAAAGATAAACACAATCTTTATACGGTCACAGGAAATCCTCCGATCCCGGATATTACCAACGACAACACTGGCAAAGGAGACCCCCGGATGCGACATGATCCCTAAATTAGTATCTAGTAAATCAATCAATCTCCATTTATCAATTTTCTCAGTCGTTTTGTCTATTTTTGTCTATATCCTGAAAAAATGGTATACCGGATGGGAGATGTGCGCAGCCTTCACAAAAAAGGATACATTGATAGCATCTCTGTATAAATGAAGTGAAGTGAAGTTGAGTGGTGACGTGCAGGAAGATAATAGAGAGAAAAGCACTAAAGAATAAACAAGAACGAGGAAATGTCTGGAGAAAGGAAGAAAACGCGGATGCTGAAAGGGGACACTATAAAATGCAGAAAAAATAAGTACAGATACGGGAAGGGAGCCGAGAAAGAGGAATGGCACAGCAATAATGATAAAAAAAAAACAAAAAAATAGAGGCACTGAAAGAGAAAATATGAAGGGAAAATAAATGCGTTTATAAATCCCGCACATAAAACAACCGAATGGCGGAAGAGGAAGAGATACTGATAATGAAAAAAAAGACTAAGAGACAATCAAAATAAAAAGCCGAGAAAGACGGAAGACAGAAAGGGAAAAATAAGGCCAACGATAATATGATAAAAAAAACAGATAAGAAGCATAATAGTGAAATCGGAAAGAAAAGACACGGAGAGTAAAAACAAAGACACGTGATAAAGGAATAAGAAATATATCCAAAAGAACTCTTCGCTTCGCTGACGCCATCAGACCACCACCATTTCCTTTCCTCCTCCTCCTCCTCTCATTTCTTATCTTTCTTCCTCTTCTCTTTCTCCCACTCTCTCTTCTTCTCCCTTCTCCTCCTCTTCCTTATCGTCCTCTTTCTCCTTCTCCTCCATCTTCTCATTCACTTCCTCTTCCTCTTTCTCCTCCTCCTCCACCTCAAACACCTTTTATAACTTCCTTATCACGACTTCCTTATCGCGCCCACGGGTGACATGACGCAGGATCTTCCACAATCACCGTGTGCATTCACCTTGATTCACCTACCTGGAAAAGACAGAGAAAAAGGATTTATTAGTGAAACTCCAGCATTAATGTCAAACGTTACATTTAGCAAGTTAAAAAAAGGACTTTCAAGCTGCAGCACCTGAAGCAACAGCGAACTGCAAAATAACAGGAGATTGGGAAAATACAACAAAGGTAATGTTTAGATCTAATACGAATCAATCATAATGGGGAAAACAATCAATAGCATCACCGCTGAAAAAATGAAAAGGATGAGAACCAAGGCATAACTGCCATAACCACAATGAAAATATTTAAGTTACATTATAAAAAAGGGGAGTCTCCCCATTCAAATTATTCAGAACCATACTTCCAAAAAAAACACCATGTTCCGTAAACACAACAAGGAAAATAATTTAAGCAATGCAGAGATCCTTGTATTAAGATGTATCATCTACATACTCCTTAACATAACACATGTATATATCAAGTAAATGCAGTAAGATACACATACAGTGAAAACGTGACCAAGGGAAATATAAAAATGGAATCTCAGCCCACAGAAGGTAAACACATACAAACAGCTGATTTGTTGCCAAAATCTCTGCCGAGTAAACAAAGCATGCACGAATAAAACAGTTTACCCAAAATGAAGAAACACGAAGATAAAAACCCCACACAAAAAACAACAACAGACGAATAAAACAACACATATACATAGAAGCTCATTACAAAAACAGCGACTCACCACTAAAACAATGAACACTGCAGTAACGGTTCCTCGTCACCATGGAAACCACTGGCCCCCTCCACTGGCGCCATGGTAACTATCTCAAACTTGGGGGCATCACCTCATAAGAAATCCAATAAGACCTAATATTAACCCCCAGGATGGTTGCAACACGCAGATAAATAGCGTCAACCAACAGACGTTCTGCTGCGGGGGAAGACACAGCAACGTGACGTAGAGAGAGCAAGTCACTGTTTATTTTAAATCTGATGCAATAAAATAAATCTGTGTTCGTTGCGTATTCGGATGGCGGTTTTACGTGTGAGTGCTATTCAGCTGTAGCGAAAGTTACTCAAAGGAGAGTGTGATGTGTAAAAGGGCCGCGAGTATTATCTGCAAGGACAGATTCTATGCTAAGATATAACGATCGGATTTCTCTCTCTCTAACCCCTTCTGCTTGTCTGTCTGTCTGTTGTCTCTCTGTTTTCCTTCCCCAGCTTTACTATCATTTCTCATTTCCTTCTCTCTGCTCCCACCCAATCGCTCTATCTCCCTTCCTTCCTCTTTCCTCTCCCCTTCTCTTTTCTCCTTCTCCCTCCCATTCCGGTTTTGTGATCATATACATGGAAAGGGTAATATATATTAATCAAAAAGCTATTAGGACAACTACTACCGATGATGATGATGATATCATGGTGGTGGTGATGATAATGATGATGATGATGATGATGATGATGATGATGGTGAATGATGATGATGATAATGGTGATGAATGATGATGATGATGATGATGATGAATGAGAGATGAGATGACCTAGATGATGCTTGACTGAAGACAACGATGATAATGACTGATGATAACAAAAACAACGGGGAAAATGGGGCATCACAAACAAACAAGACAGGAATACAAGACTGGCCCCAAAAAAACAAACCCAGGCAGCAACCACTCTCGGTGAACCTTGCGTCAATTCGCTTGCAAAGAATGTCCTGCAATTCTTTTGGCCTTCAATTTACGAGCACATATTTGCGGAAAGAAGCAATATTCCCCAGAACTCGCGAACTTGGCTATGCACACCTGTCACTCACCCACGGCTTAACCTCCCTCCCCCTTCACCCTCCCCCCAAACCCAAACTCCCTCCGGCACCCCCCTTCTTTTCTCTCGGTTTTTTATTTTAAATACCGTTCTACTTCGATTTTACCTCCCACCTCGCTCATTTTCTCTCTCTCTTCTCTTTCTCTTCCCTTCTTCTCTTCTCTTCCCACCCCATCCTTTCTTTCTCCTCTCCCCCTCCTCCTTCTCTCTATCTCTTTCTCTCTCTTCCCTTCCCTTTTCTCTCCTCTCCCCCCATCCTTCTCGTCCATCCCCCCTCCCTTCTTTCTCCTCTCTCTCTCCCCCTTCCCCCTCCTTCTTCTCTTTCCCTCCCCTCTTTCTCTTGTCTTTACCTTCCTCTTCCTTTCCTCTCTCTCTCCTCCCTCTCTCCTTCTTTATATCTCCCTCCCTCTTCTTTATCCCCCTCCCTCTCTCCTTTTTCCCTATTCTCCCACCCTTATCTTCTTCTTTTTCAGTTCCTTTCCTAGTCACCTTCTTTTTTTCTTTACAAAACCCTCTCTTTCCTCCTCAATCCCTCGCAAGCAGCAACGAGGAGCGAGGGGAAAGAGCACTCAAGTTACTGCCAGTGGTAAAGACGGAAATTTGAGGAACTGGAAAAAAAAAATTAATAATTAAAGAGGACAGGGCGCGAGAGAAGAAGGAAATGAGAGAGGAGGGGAGAGAGGGAAAGGGAGGAAAAAAGGAAAAGGGAGAGGATGGAGGGAAGGAGGGGAAGGGATAGAGAAAAAAATGCATAACAGAGGAACAGATGATCAGAGACAGAGAGAGAGAGATGAGGACGAGAGAGAGAAGAGAAGAGAGAGAGAGACGGAAGAGAGAGAGAGAGAGAGAGAGAGAGAGAAGAGAGAGAGAGAAAGAGAAAGAAGAAAGAGAGGAGAGGAGAGAGAGAGAGAGAGAGGAGAGGAGGAGAGAGAGAGAGAGAGGAGACGAAGGATTGAGAGGAGAGAGAGAGACAGAGAGAGACGAACGTGAGAGAAGCAGAGAGAGAAAGATAGAGAAGAAAGAATAGAGAGCGCAGAGAGAAAAGAGGAAAAGAGAAGTAGAAGAGAAGAAAAGGAAAGGAAAGGAGAAGGAAAAAGAGAGAAGAAAGAGAAAAGAGAAAGAGAAAGAGGAGAGGAGACGAGGAAGACGTGGAATGGCACAGAAACAAGCAACAAACACCCGTAATAACAAGGCCAGGCGCGGGTCCCACCGAGATTAACTTCCGCCAGTGTCAATCTCGGGGTCTCGGTCCGTTCCGTGATTCCTCCTCGTGTGCCTCATCTTCCTTCTCCTCCTCCTCCTTATTCCCCATTCCTCCTTTTCTTCCTCTATCTCTTATTACCGTCAGTTTTTTTTTTATCTGTCACTCTGAATTCTTGCACACTAGTGCTAAAATTTTTACTTCACTTTTTTCTCGCTCACTCTCTCCCTTCCTCTGTCAGTCAAGTCTGTCTGCCTCCCCTCCCCCCTCTCTCTCTCTCTCTCCTTCTCTCCCTCTCCCTCCCTCCCTTGCATTCCCTTCCGTCAATCCATCGCGACCCCCTACAGGTGCCAGGTGTGAACCGCCTTCTCAGCGAGGGTGCGGCGCCGCCAGACGCAGGAAACATCCACCTTCCCACCAAGACCCCGTCCACAGACCCGGTCGAGCGAAAAATCTAATTCGCAAAACAACTGATCAAAGGAGGACCTGCGCAGATGCGGAGGCTGCGCGTCCTGTTATATGACTCGCCGCATCTCGCCCAAACAACCCTCCGACGAAGCCAATCAATCAAGCCAATCAACGGACTAAGCCTTCTATGGAATATGCCCCAAATACGTCCGTGCGCAAAATCCTGCTACCATTATTGTGCAAATTCACAAACTATCAATAACCGTCGCAGAGGAAAACAAAGAATCCTCAATATTTTGAGGTTATTCTGCAAAAAAAATTGTTCGGGATTTGATGCACAGACGTATTTCAGAGGAAGGCCAGAATGTGTTAACTAGTTTGGTGACGTCGCGATGAAATATGGCCTGAAAGGGGTGGGCCAAGTCAGAAATTTCGTGGGGGCTACAAATTTCTCTTGACATCAGGCTTTCATCAGGTGGAGGGCCCGGTGCGTCTCTCTCTCTTTCTCTTTCTCTCTTCACTCTCTTCTTCACCTCTCTCTCTCTCTCTCTCTCTCTCCTCTCTCTCTCTCTCTCTCTCTCTCTCTCTCTCTCTCTCTCTCTCTCTCTCTCTCTCTCTCTCTCTCTCTTCTCCACACACTCACTCTCTCTCTCTCTCTTCCTTTTCCACTCATTCACTCACTCACTCACTCACTCTCTCTCTTCTTTCTCTCTCTCTTCCTTTCTCATCCACTCACTCATTCTCTCTCTCACAGTCACTCTCCTACTGTAATGCCAAGGGTCCTTATGGATGTATCCATACTACTATGGGAACGCGTAATTAGACAAACTCTGACACTCTACAAAAGACAGAAAGAAAGAAAAAACACCCCTGCACCAAGAGCCGCCAAGACACACACACACACAAACACACACACCTCCTCCAAAGGCGTCAAGAGCAACAAGACCCCAAGACCCTCTTAAGACCCCGCTCCCCTGCACCCTTCCCCTTCCTCCTTCCCTCCCCCCCCGTCCTCCCCTTCCCTCTTGTCCACGGGTCTCCTCCAGAACCATCGCGACGCCTCCGACCGCCAGAACTTTTCCCCATCGCGCTGTGACGACTTCCATTTCCAATTCACCATAACTTTTTCCTTTCTTCTTCTAATAATTCCATCGAGGAATTATAATTGGGGCGGGGGGACGGGGGGTAGGGATGGTACGGGGAAGTTCTGACCTGCCACTGCGTTCCTCTATTGGCTCATCCCTCTCTATTACGTCAATTAATAATAACCACCATTCATTCTCTATTGATAAATATGGTCACCTTAAAAAAAAAAAATCCTCCACCACAATCCTTCTCAAATCCAAACACATCACAGCCATCACCATCACAATCCTTTCACGCTTCCACGTATCAAAACCGCGCTTAAATTAATCACACCTCCCTCGCCAGTCCACCCTATTACGGCGATAATATCCTAATCACCTCGACTGAATTATCCCAATAAATTAGCGGACTCACTGGCATCCATCAACATCGCTCTTATCATCCACCGTTATTACCCCGCCAACAAACACATTAAAAGCCTCAAAGTCAACCAAATCAACCCAAATTAATACACCATAAACACTTTTGTGCATCCTCCCCCCCCCCAGATCCTACGTAGCATCACCGCGACACTAAAACGAATATTCAAATAATTCTCAAATGTGATCTGGATTCTCTCCCATGCCCTTACGCCAACGCCTTAACATACGGAGTCACTGATCTGCAAGAAAGTGAATAAGATGAAAAAGAGAAAAGACAAAAAAAAAGCTAACACATATATTCCAGGGCAAACTTTTCCCCCTTTTATTTTCCTTTTTGAGTAAAAAAAAAAAAAAAAAAAAAAAAAAAAAAAAAAAAAAAAAAAAATCCGACTGTTTTTTTCTTCTTTCCCCTCAGCTTTTTTCTCTTAGCATTTTAACTTTCATCTCTTTCTTATTTTCGATATATTCTCCTTCCTTTTTCCCTATTCTCTCTGTTTCTCTCTCTTCTTCCTCTCAACCTTTCCCTAATTTGGATTTCCTTCTCTCCTTTTCTTTTTTTTCCCCGACATGTCCTTAAAATTCGTTATCTATTCCTTATCTATCTGGTCGGCTTCCAAGAAAAAGAAAGAAAGAAAGAAAGAAAAAATAACAATTTTCTTGTCCGAATGACATTACTCAAAGAACTAATAAAATAAAGTATTAGAAAGAAAAACAAAAACTAAGACAGGAAGTGAGGCAAAAAAACAAAAAAGAAAGAAAGAAAGAAACAGACAGGAAGACGCACGAAGAGAACAGAACAAATCATTATTTTCCTCCTTGTAATCTTTCCCTCCCCGTCCCTTTGTTCTTTACGATTCGTGATTGTTTCTATTGCATTTCTAAAATCCTTCTCCCTTGATTTTTTCTTCATTACTATTATTTACATGATTTACTTGTTCTTATTTCTTAAACTTCTCTCCTAGTCTCTCTCCGTCCTTTCCTCTCTTCATCTTTTACGTCTCCTATGTATTTATCATTCCCCTTTTCTTTAGCCATGATTCTTTTTACTTTTCTGTTCATCTATCTCTCTATGCTCTAAAAATTACACACAAAAAAAATCTTTCTACACTCTCTATGTTGCTGCATTTCCTCCCTCGTGCATCTCCCTTCTCCGCTGACTTTTCTTTGTCTCCCTCTCAACCACCCCAACCCCTCCCCACTTCCCCCCGCCCCACCCCTTACTCACTGAGTCCCTCCTCCCTACATACTACCCAACCCCACGCCCATCCAACCCCCCTCCCTCCCTCCTCTCCATCCACAACCTACACCCACTTCCACCTAACACCAACCCCCAACCCCCCTCCCCAACCAACCCCCACACCCCCCCTCCCCTCACTCCCCTCCCCATCTACCCCACACCGACCACTCCATCCCCCGCCAACCCACTTTCTCACTGCAACCCACCCTACCCACCGCACCGAACACGCCACCCACCACCCAACCCACCCCATCCCCACCTCAGCCCTCTCCGCCCCACCCCTACCCCACCTTATGCCAATCATTGTAAGTGTCGCCATTACGTTATCACACCGCCAGGCTGCCCACCAAGGAATCGCCAAGCCGCTGGCAACGATGCAGCAAGAGAACAGAGAAAAGGGTTAAAAAAAGTGAGGAAAAAAAAAAAAAATCGAGGGAAAATAACATCATATAAAAATCTCTACTTCCGTAAAACTATAGATTTAAACATATTAACGAAAGTGTGTAAAAACCTATAATTCATCCATATACATACACCTATATTCTTGTAAACGTGTCTTCGACTGACAGAGAAAACGGGAAAGTGATTCTGCTTCAACAGCATCACACTCCAGCAGAAAATTACATTCAAATCATGCATATGCAAATTACAGCAAAATGTATCAAACATCAAATTTCTCCAAACCTATCAATTCACAGAAAACTATCAAGACATCAAAATTGTATCACTTCGTATCTGAGTCACACAAATCTATAAAAAAAACGAAAATAATACCATGAACAACATCTAAGAAAAAAAAAAAACGCCAAACAAAAAACAAAACGAGCTATAACATAAAAAATAAATAAACAAACAGTAAACACAACTAAACCCCAGGACCCTCGCCATCACACGCGACAAACAACCCTAAAATGAACGCCCTGTAAATCATCAATCTCGAAGACAACGCCTACGTCAAAGGCAAGGGATAACGAAGTGAGGAAAAACAGACGAGAAAAAAGGGGGGTGATAACACAGGCGAAGCAAAAACAAGACCAAAGGCTGACCGAGAGAGAGAGAGAGAGAGAGAGAGAGAGAGAGAGAGAGAGAGAGAGAGAGAGAGAGAGAGAGAGAGAGAGAGAGAGAGGAGAGAGAGAGAGAGGAGAGAGAGAGAGAGAGAAACACACACACACACACACACACACACACACACACACACACACACACACACACACACACACACACACACACACACACACACACACACACACACACACCATATATATATATATATATATATATATATATATATATATATATATATATATATATATATATATATATATATATATTATATATAGGAAAGGGGGATAGGGAGGAAGGAGGGAGGGGAATGGAGAAGGGAAAGGGGAGGGAGAAGGGGAAGTGAAGAAGAAGGGGGAGAGAAAGGGAAGAGAAAGGGGAAGGGGAAAGGGAGAGGAAGTTGAGGGGGAGGGGTGCACAGTGCTTGTCACACGTGCCGACGACATCGCGAGATACTCGGCCACACTGCATTAAATTACACTATGATACTCTCTTCAAACAACATGGGAGGGGAGAGGGAGGGGGGAGGTGTGGAGCGGGAGAAGGGATGGGAAGAGGGGAGAGAGAGGAGGGAAGGGAGAGAGAGGAGGGAAGGGAGGAGAGAAGAAGGGAGAGAGGTGTGGAGGAATGGGAAGAGGGAAGACAGAGGAAGGAAGGGAGAGAAGAAGGGAAAAAGGTGTGGAGGAGTGGGAAAAGGGGATGGGAAGAGGGGAGATAGAGGATGGAAGGGAGGAAAGAAGGAGAAGAATTGTGTGGAGGAGTGGGAAAAGGATGAGAAGAGGGAGAGAGCGAGGGGGGAGAGAGGTGTGGAGGAGTGGAAAAAGGAAGAGAAAAAGGGAAAGAGAGGAAAAAGAGAGGTGAGAAGGAGAAAGGGGGATGGGGGGGGGCGAACAGAGGAGGAGAGAAGGTACAATCAAAGAGAGAGAAGAAGAGGAAGAAAATAGAGAATATGGAGGAGGGGAGGAGTGGGGTTATACAGGGGATGGAAGTGGGGGAAGGAGAGGAGGAAGGGATGGGAGAAGGGAGAAGGGAGAGAGCGATTATGAGGAGGAAAGGAAGTGGGAAGCAAGAGCTAAGACGAGACACAGGATAGGCCACGTAAGGAGAGGAGAAAATAGGAGATAGGAAGGAAGGGGCAAGAAAATATAGATAAGAGAGAAGGGAGATACAGAAAATTAAATGCCAGACACTGCGGTACTGAAAAGTGGAGAAAAAATAAAAGAAAACAAGAAATAAAAAACACGATGGAGACAACGAAAGACCAGCTGATGCATGAAGAGTGGAAAACAGATAAATGGAAAATGATGCACAAACACATCAGAATATATTCTCCACACACACACACACACACACACACACACACACACACACACACACACACACACACACACACACACACACACACACACACATCACACACACACACACACACACACACACACACACACACACACACACACACACACACCACGCACACACACACACACACACACACACACACACACACACACACACACACACTCACACACTCACTCACTCACTCACTCACTCACTCACTCACTCACCACACACACACGTACAAATCCGACAATGATTGCCGAACGCCCGCCTCCAGCCAGAGCGCCCTAGAAGCCAGGCCCATCGCCTGGGACGCCTTGGAGAGCATTCCCAATCTCGAAAAACGCGGTCAGGAAGTACTCCTGATCACCCCCCCCGGCCTCACACACGTGGCGACGATGTTTCTTGTTTGAGTTTAATCTGCTTTACGAGGAAATGAAAACGTATTAATAAATGTCAAGTACAAGAACCGCCCACTCAAAATAAACAGTTTCACGGTCACCCTTTCTTCAATTATTTCCCCGTCTTTCAATATCTTCATCAACTTTCGGAAGAAATAAAATTTACTTCTATTAACTAATAAATGTAAAGTTTAGGAATCGCTAACTCAAAAGACCCCTTCTTCGTTTAAATCCCCCTTCTTTCAATTTCTCTTTCATTTAATCTCTCTCCCCACAAATAGTAAATGAACTCACAAAAGAACAACCACAACCACACACACACGATTGTTCCGAAGCCTTCAAAATCCACGCAATAAAAGACAAATCCAGCCACGGAGGGAATGAATATTGACGAGGGAAACACAACGCCACAGACGAGATCCCTCTTCCCCCGTTCCCCCCTTATGCAAACCCCGCCTTTCCCCTTTCCCCACTTATACAAACCCATTTTCCCTGTTTTCTCCACTTTTGCAACCTCTGCCTTTCTTTTCTCTGCATTCTTGCCCTGCAAACCCCACTTCTCTTTTCACCACTTATGCACCCCGCCTTTCCCTTTCCCCAGTTATACAAACCCATTTTCCCTATTTTCTCCACTTATGCAAACTCTGCCTTTCCCCTTTCACCACTTAGGCACTCCTTCTCTTTCGTTCCTTTCCCACTTATACAAACCCATTTCCCTATTTTCTCCACTTATGCAAACTCTGCCTTTCCCCTTTCACCACTTATACACTCCTTCCCTTTCTTTCCTTTCCCCACTTATGCAAACCCCACTTTCTCCATTTTCCCCATTCATGCAACCCCCGCCTTTCCCCTTACCCCACTTATACAAAACCACTTTCCCCATTTTCACCACTTATGCAACCCCCACCATTCCCCTTTCCCCACTTACGCATTCTTTCCCCTTCTTTCCATTCCCCATTTATGCATTCTCCCCCCCCTCTGCACACAATACCCATGTTGTTGACCTCCCTTTGACCTCCGCCAGACAAGTTTGCCGCTGACGTGATTACGCGCCGGTCAGCACGTGCCAGCTCTCAGCCGAAGAGCATGAAGACGATCAGATCTTGATATTAATTCTTCAAAGGACGGCGAATGAGCAAGGGTTGTCTGATTTATTAACCCTGAATTTTAACTGTGGCATCAAAACGGCACCGTGCTGATAAAAAAGAACAGGAATATCATATTCTTACAAAATAATAATAATAATAATAGTGATGATAATGAAAATAATGAAAATAATGAAAATAATAATAATAATAACAAATAATAATAATAATAATAATAACAACAATAATAATAATAATGAAAATAATAATAATAATAACAATAATAATAATAACAACAATAATGATGATCCTTAACAACAACAATATTAATAATAAATAAATGAAGGTAATACAATTGGTCTTAATGTCACATATACAAGAGTATATATGACATTGAAAAGACATTGGCGGACACGGATTTGAACCTCCCCTAACAGAGGGTTAGCTAAACCGCTTATTAATACATCTCGAAGAAGCCCTTAATCGCACTTAGAGGCAAGCGGCGTGCAGATGCAATCAAGAGTGGCTTTATGAGAGAGAAGTGGTTGTACCAGGACTGCGCACGTATTAATGTTCATATGAAGATGTGTAGCTACACCGGCGCGAGCTTTCAGTGCGAGAGCGGAAGTGAATCACGGACTCGCTGCCAACCCTTTACTGTTTGTCTTTGTGGCAGACTGGTGGAGGGGCACGCGAGGGTGGAGGCATTGCGGCGTTTGCGGACGGTGTGTTTCCGCGCGGGGACACGGAAGGGAGTACAAGGGCAGTGGAGGGAGGGAGGGAGGAGGAAGTAGACTGGCGAGCGGAGGGAAACGGAAGAAAATTATGGAAGAGTAAGAAAAGGCCGTGTGGAGGAGTGAAAGGGCCACAAGATGTGGAAGGTACGTTCGGAATCGGATGCAAACGACCTCGGTTCTTATACGAATAAGGCGAAGATAAGAAAGAAAATAAAAGAAAGAGAGAATGAAAAATCTGGGTGCGATACGTGGCGCCAGTTTCTGTGACACGGCAAGCGCGTACCTACCAGATTAGTTAAAGTGAAAGGCCAAACAGGCGCGCGATGCCATAACTAACAATGTCTGATCAAGAGGCATATATAACAGTTCGACGGCCAGCGCCCAGGAGGAGGAGGATTCGTAAGTCCTGTTGTGGAGATACAAGGAAGCACAAGAAGTCCGGAAACTATGGCAGGGGAAGATGTATAGGTAGGGAGGGGGGGGGGCTGAAGGAGGTGTGACGAGGAAATGGCTGAAATCACACGAAATGACTGCCTTCGAAGGGGAGCAGTGACAAAGGAGGAGGAAGGTCCGGGGCGGAACGGGAAGTGAAAGGGAGGACGGATCGAGCGCCAGCAGGGGATAGATGAGGCTGCCGCCGTCCGGAGGAGGAGGAAGGGCGCCCTTCATGTGGACTCTGAACTAAAGTGGACTTTGTTGGGGGTGTATTACCAATTCTATGTACGGTATGAATAACAAAAGACAACAATATCACTCCCCTAGCTTAAATAAATCGTGCGACCAGCTGTCTGGTCTGGCACAGAGCCCATAAATCTAGACAAGAACCTTTCTCCCACAGACAGCACAAGCATGTTTCTGTCCGTCTTCATCAACCCGCCTTCACTACACATGTAAGGACGCGCATTCCGACGCGCTAATGTCAACGGATCAGCTGACACGTCCCGCAATTCCGACGAGGTTTACGGGAAATTGCTACAACATGTCACGAGACTGTATACGCTGTCTTGCAGAAGTTAGCTGCTAAAACTAACCTTTCCTACATACACCAGCACTCCTACAATAGCGGTAAATATGTTGCCATGCTAGAAAAAAGTTTGAAGCATATATATGTTAGATATGTATGTATTCTGACTTTCAAATATCATTTATGAGTGATTGCTGATATTTCTATAAATGGGAAGGAAATACGTTTATTATGTAGATGTTGACCTCTCTCTCTCATGACTGCTGATAATTCTATAAATGGGAAGGAAATACATTTATTACGTAGATATTGATCTCTCTCATCTCTCTGTCTCTCTCTCTCTCTCTCTCTCTCTCTCTCTCGCAAGAACCCCAATGACGCCAGACTTCTCGATTACAAACAACCTTCACATCTCTGACCATCTGTCCTCTCCTTCCCCCAAAGCGATTCCAAGCATCCATTCACCCGTCCCTAAAACAAGACATCCGGACCGAACGTAAATAGAAAACAGAAAAAAAAAAAAATAGGGAAAAAGGGAGAGAAATCAGTTCTTCAAGTCAAAGGGCACCCCGTGTCCTCGGCGGCGACTGCCCCTCACGCGTGGCTTAACATGACGTCCTGCTTACTTAAACATGCCAAGGGGAAAGAGCGCGGGGCATTCCTCACATGCCTAAAAAGCGTGCATCAATATTTCCCCCCCGCGGGTGCTACGGCGGGCCCCTCCCTCCCCGCCGTCGCCTTGCACTCGCTTCGGCTGGCGATGTGACTGTCATTTTCTTTTCGGCTCTGAGAGATGTGTCCGTTAATGACCACGTCCGGACGAAGCGCTGTCTGCGCGCGCGAGAGGAAAAAAGAGAGGACGACAAAAAGCGAAAGAGAAAGAATCGGGACGGAAAAAAATAGAAATGGAGAGAATCGGGAAGGAAAAAAAGAGAAAGAAAGAATCGGGAAAAAAGAGAAAGAAAAAGAAACGAGATGAAAAAGAGAAAGAAAAGGAAGAAAAAAGAGAAAGTGAAAGAATGGAAGAAAAAGAAAGAAAAAGAAACGAGAAAAAAAAGAGAAAGAGAAAGAAAGAAAAAAGAGAAAGAAAAAGAATAAGAAAAAAAAGAGAAAGAAAAAGAAAAGAAGAAAAAAAGAAGAAAAAGAAAAGGGAAGAAAGAATTCAAGAAAGAAATGTAAAAATCGCATTCGGATGAAATGCCGAGACAACCCATTCAAATCTTCCATAATTGCCTTGTCGAGCCGTCTGTCCTTCGCGGCGATTGCTCTGATTACTTCTGCGTCAAATCCTTCACTTTCGTCATCATTTTCACATTCCGTGGCACCCGCCCCCCCCTCCTCCCCCTTCCCCCCCGTTACAAGATCATTCATTATCTGAAGATGTTTCTATTGTTTTAATAATATCATAAACGTGTATCGCTCTCCTTTTATCTTGAACCGGATGCTGGTATTCATATTTTGAAGATCGCAAATAACTGCGCACTTCAGTTATGTGCAAGATATATAACGGTTTAAAAATATTAAGCGCTGGCAGCATTTCAATAAACATGAGGAACATTTCCATCATATCAAAATGAAAATTATTTGAATAAAGCCAGACGAGGTTATAGTTTATAATAACAGTATCGAATACATCAAGCGTATGTGTGTGTGAGTGTGCTTGTATGTGCAATATATATACATACATACATTCACACACGTACGTATATATATATATATTATATATATATATATATATATATATATATATATATATATATATAACATATATATATATATATACACATAATATATATATATATATATATATATATATATATATATATATATATATATACATATATATATATACACATATATACATATATAATATATATATATATATATATATATATATATACATATATATTATATATATATATAATATATGTATATATATATATTATATATATATATATATATATATACATATATGATATATATATATACATATATATAATATATATATATATATATATATATATATATATATATATATATATATATATATATATATATATATATATATATATATATATACATATATATATACATATATATATATATATATATATATATATAATACATATATATATATATATATATATAATATATATATACATATATATATATATATATGATATATATAATATATATATAGCATAAATAAATAACACACACACACACTCTCTTACATATAGCGCCCACGCATGGAACACATCACCTAGAAGACAAAGCAAACTGCAAAGCAGCGGTTTTTCAGCATGATAACAGCGCAATTGAAGGGCGGCACCTCGGCACTGCATGACACACGAGACGCACTTGGGGATAATGAATGGCACCGGTTGCGTGCCTTGCTCCCGGGTACGCTGGCGCTCGGCGTCGGGGCCCGTGCCAAGTCCCGCTCGCGGCGTGCGAAGGGGAGCAGCGGGGGGGGGGAGGGGGAGGGGGGATATATACGCCGCAGGAGAACGACTCCAAGACGCTGCTCAGTCACAAAAAAAGAAAAAAAGAAAACGAAAAGAAGAAAGAAAGAAAAAAAAGAAGAAGAAAAAAAAATATATATGAAATCCGAACACACGAACAAGGAATCAAAACAAAAGGCGAAGCGCACGCACCCCGCAGACCCGAACAAACACAAAACCAACCAACAAAAACAAATAAAACCCCCAAAGTTAGAGCGCAGGAGGCGACCCGAAGAAGCCCCTTTCCCGGCCACTTCGGGACAAAAGCAACGCCCTCCCGGCCAGGCCTCTCGAGGGGGAAAGGGCGGCGGAGTTATTAATGCGGCGCCCGGCAAGAGCAAGACCCAGCGACTCCAGCAGGTAATTAAGGAAGCGACACAGGCCCTTCGCCCCGCGCGGACGAGGAGGCTTCAAGGGGCCTCCCTCCCGCCCGCAGCCCCTCCCGCCGCCCATTGCCACTCGGAGATAAGGAACAGAAGATGAAGAAGAAGAAAAAAATACAAGAAAGAAAAAGAAATGGAAGAAGAAGAAGAAGAATACAAAAAAAGGAAAAAGTCTGAAGAGAAAGTAGAAGAAAGGTAGAAGCAGAGATTGAAGAAAGACTGAAAAATAGAAAAGGAAAAAGAACAAGAAATACCATCGAATAGAAAGTGGAAGAACCAGATAATACATACGTATATATATATATATATATATATATATATATATATATATATATATATATATATATATATATATGTATATATGTATGTATATATATATATATATATATATATATATATATATATATTATATATATATATATATATATGTATATATGTATATATATATGTATATGTATATATATATATATATATATATATATATATATATATATATATATATATATGTATATATATATATATATGTATATATATATGTATATATATGTATAATATATGTATATATGTATATATGTATATATGTATATTATGTATATATGTATAATGTACATATGTATATGTATATGTATATATATATATATATATATATATATATATATATATATATATATATATATATATATATATATATATATATCTATTATTCTTGTCCTTTTTCCTTTTCTATTTTTATATAAACGAAAAAGAAAAGAAAAGAAAAAACTAACGTTGACGACGCAGCAGGGGAACAAGCAGAAGACACCATCCCTTCCTGAGCGGCGCCCAGGGAACCCTCTCCCCTCCATTCCTCCTCCTTCCCCTCTCCCCTCTCTTCCCTCCTCCTCCCTCTCCCCTCTTCCTCCTCCCCCTCTCCCCTCCTTCCCTCTCCTCCTTCCCCTCCTCCCCTCTCTTCCCTCCTCCTCCCCTTCCCTCTTCCCTCCCTCCTCTCCCTCCCTCCTCCTTCCCCTCACCCCTCCATTCTCTCCTCCCTCGGCGTCGACGCCTAGCCGCCACCACACGGCCTCGCATCGTTTCCTCCGCATTATCCCGCCTAATAACAGATGATTTCGCAGTCATCGTCTTGTCTCGGGAGTTTTTGGGTTCTTTCTTTCGCTTTCCTTCGTTCCCTCTTGTTCTTGGGTTCTTTCTTTCGCTTTCCTCCGTTCCCTCTTGTGTGATGTGATCGTGGCGGTCTTTATCATTATTACGAATCAAATTTCCCAGACATACATTTCTTGGTTAAGTAGTTTAGTTGTAATACGTTCATGCATATACCCATACATTCATACATGTATGCACGCATACGCACACACACACTCATGCACGCACGCACTCACACAAACAAAAAAAAGAAAGTGAGGGTAGAAGATAAATAAATAGAAAGATAGATAAGCAGACAGGGAGAGAAATACAGAGCGGGCACAACGAAATTATATGAGAAAAGAGCAAGGGGTGTTGAAGAATAAGCGACAGGAGACAAAAATAGAACACAAAAGAAAAGGCGTTAGAGAGAGAGAGAGAGAGAGAGAGAGAGAGAGAGAGAGAGAGAGAGAGAGGAGAGAGAGAGAGAGAGAGAGAGAGAGAGAGAGAGAGAGAGAGAGAGAGAGAGAGAGAGAGAGAGAGAGAGAGAGAGAGAGAGAGAGAGAGAGAGAGAGAGAGAGAGAGAGAGAGAGAGAGAGAGAGAGAGAGAGAGAGAGAGAGAGAGAGAGAAGAGAGAGAGAGAGAGGGGAGGAGAGAGAGAGAGAGAGAGAGAGAGAGAGAGAGAGAGAGAGAGAGAGAGAGAGAGAGAGAGAGAGAGAGAGAGAGAGAGAGAGAGGAGAGAGAGAGGAGAGAGAGAGAGAGAGAGAGAGAGAGAGAGAGAGAGAGAGAGAGAGAGAGAGAGAGAGAGAGAGAGAGAGAGAGAGAGAGAGAGAGAAGAGAGAGAGAGAGAGAGAGAGAGAGAGAGAGAGAGAGAGAGACAGAAGAGAGAGAGAGACAGACAGACAGAAAGAGAGAGAAAGAACGAAAGAAAGAAAAGAGAACATAAAAAAAAGAAACGGAGAATACTGAAAAAAATACAAAGAAAGAAAAGAAGAAAGAAGAAAAAAAAACAGAACAAGGAAAAAGAACATTTCGCAGCGCCAGCACCATCCTCACCCCGCCCCCAGCCCAGAATCATTGCAAGAGCTCAGGTGTGTCAAGGCAAGACAGCTGCACCGAGTGACGCAAGGTAGTCTATAAATCTATCAACCCCTCCCCCCCCAAACCCTCCGCCCCAACGTAGGCTGCGCCGGGGCCTACCTGGATTTGCACTTAAATGCCCCGTTTTTGACGATCACTCATCATCGATACGAGCCAATGCAAAAAAAAAAAAAAAAAACACGGAACACCTTTTTCCCCAATTTTGTTTATCCAATGACTGTTCCTCTAGACTTACAAATAAAACGTGACGAACAATAATTAAACTCATCGCGCGCCTAACTTTTCCCCCGTGAGTTAGTGCGTGTTTGCTCGAACTGTTCAAGCTTATGCCCCTTCTACCCCCCTCCACCCCCTCCCCCCCAAAAAAAGGGAAAAAAAAAGAATACCTCCGCCAAGCCAATGAGGTCACTGATGCAATAAAAATATTCATTCTTGAAGAGTTACATTAAAATCATGTGACGTCGTAAACTTAGGGGATTAGCGAGGAAATTTAAAAAAAAAAAAAGGGAGAGAGAAAAGGGAAACACAAAAAAAAAAAAAAGGTAATCGGAATAAAGAGCAAGAGGCAAAAAAATGGAGATCTCTTCTCTAACTCCTCCCCCTACGCGATTCTTTCCTCCGGGTTAAATAGGTTTTAAGATAATGATAATAATAATAGTTACCCCTACCATTTAATTATCTTTAAAAAAAAAATTAAAAAATCTGGATCCGGATCATGATCCAGATCACTACCAAAATTTAGTGGCATCTAATTTAGGCTAAGGCACACCTCTGGTAAAAAAATCATAATGATAGTTATCCTGCTCACTAACAAACAAAAAACAAACTTACGCTACCCAAACCATAGCCTCCTTTGCGCAGGTTATAAGGAAAAAAGGCTGCAAACATACTGCTCTAATCCCCACTGCAACGATGCACGCTGGCTACGGCAACCAAGGCGATTACGAAAGCAGGTTCGAAGCGCCGGAAGACCCGCCATGAACGGTAGCTTCGTCTGCACGGAGCCTGGTCGATGGTTGCCGGGTGAACAGTTCAATATCTGAGACTCGGCCAAGCATGTGCAACTATTTTGCAATATCTATGGAGTAGCAGTGCTTTAACAGACCTGCGGACAGAAGGGCCGGTGCTTGAAGGTCAGCCAATACTTCCTCCGGCAATGCAAAATGGAGATGAATTGCATAGCTCGACGGCTGAGTAATGCAGGTCAGTGTTCGCCCTGCAACACCAATCATATCCCCCCCTCTCTCGCTCTCGCTCTCTCTCTCTCTTTCGCTCTCGCTCTCGCTCTCTCTCTCTTTCGCTTTCTCGCTCCCCCCCCCCCTATTAAAATGAAGGAAACAAAACAAAACAAAAACAAGCGATTCCCGGTAAATTCCCCTTTGAAAGAGGATAGAGACCATTAAACTAAGAAAGAAAGAAAGAGAGAGAAAAAGAAAGAAAGAAAGGAAGAGAGAGAACTCGAGAGCCACACAAGATAAGAGCCTATTCGGCCACTCCTTTTTCCTCGGCGCGGAAAAGGTCCCCTCCTTCTCCCGCTCCTCCTCCCCCTCCTCTCCCCCCTTTCTTCCCTCCATACCCTAGGGCGGAATTCTGAATCTTGAGGAAAGGCTTTCCGGGCGCGGGGGACCCCCCCCCCCCGTCACTCCACTCGCTAAGCGTCTTGGCACGAATTCCGAACTCCCTTGATATTCTCCCCGGCTCCATGCCCTTTTTTCCCGCGGGAGATACGAAAATTCCATCCACACAAAAACGACAAAAACATCATCATTCGACTCTCTCCTTCGCCCTCTCTTCCCTCATTCTGCGTTCCGTGTCCCCACCGCCGCCGCCTCTCCCTCTCGTCCTTCTGCGACCCCGAACCCCAGCGGGCGGGGGGCGCGAGAGGTCTCCGGGAAGCATTAACATAGCCCGGCATACATCAGGGCTCCCGCGATGACGTCACGGGCTAAGCCACAGGCCTGGGAAGATTTACGCACAATCCAAGCAAATAAACAAACAATCCACACGCAGAAACAAGCAAACAAACAAATAAACAAAAAACAAGCACACACGCACACACACACACACGCAAACATTACGTCCGCGCCCCGCCAACGACGTTCCTCCCGCCGAAATCGCCATCAACACCGCCATCACCATTCGAGGCAACACCAGTACCGCCCAACCCACAACACCGAGCCCCACGCCAGCACACAACGGCCGCTTAAAGGTGTATACCCAGGCGCACCTCTTACTCCCTTGACCCTAAAGCTACTCTCGTCACGAAAAGAAATCAAAGTCGAAGTCGAAGTCAAAGAATCGCATTCGAATGTAGCAACCAAGGGTCCCGGATCAAAACGGCTTCTACGAACAACAACAAAAACGGAAGCAATCGACTGCAATACCTTCATCGACATCAACAAAAGTGATGATTATGATGTGAATCCAGTCGTCACAATGATCATCAAAATATTTACAATTATAAATTAACAACTACGACAGAGTTAATACTAATAACTATAAAACTAATAACAACAATGCTAACAATATTATTAATAATAGTAACACTAATAGCAATAATAATAATAATAATAATAATAATAATAATAATAATAATAATAATAATAACAATAATTACAAAAATAACTACACTTACAACAAAGACAATAATACTAACAGCAGCAAGAAAAAAACAACACCAGTAAAAATAACAATATCATAAAATCAACAATTCAAAAACACCTTTTACATTGAAGATGACGCTGCTGACAACGCCGAACAGCATCAATGGTCGCATTAGTCATGACAAAAGAGACAACAATAACTGCAGTTGTAATCGTATAATCAGCTTTATCATCATTCGCAGTGCGGGAATAGATATACTAATAAAGATAATAACTGTATTTCCAGATGCAGTGACACAGTTGTGGTTGTGGCGGAAACCCTAATATTGATTTAAAAAGTACGATGATGAAAATATAATGTTGGCGATTGCTATCAAAACAAATAATAATTAATGAGAAGTTCTGTTACAAAAGCAAAACACATAATACAATAGTAATAAGAATACAATAATAAAATAACAATCAAATCAATAATAATAATCAATGAATCATAACTACAACAACGATAATAAAAATAAAAATAATAACAATCATAATAATTAACATAATAATAATAACAATCATTATTATTACTTTTACTATCATTTTCATTACTATTGTTATTATTATCAATATATTCACAAATGTTCAAGCAGCCATAGCAAAGACAATATAATTAAAAATCTTAAAACAATACAACACAAAATGACAAAAACGGAAAACCACATACCAGCACCCGTTAAAAATACAAAAACGCAAGACAATCCACAAAGCAACGACAACCAAGCCAGCAAACCGAACACCGCAAACGTCGAGAAAAGGACCGACGAGAGCCTCCGAGTCCCAGCGCCAGCCTCCGCGTCATCACTCGAGCCCGGGCTTCGACTCGGCGGAACATCGCGTCCAGCCATCGGTTTTGGAGGAGGCCCAAGCCAGCGATTACCGCCGCGTCGCTTCTAATTTCATTCGGAATCGTGATAACGCTGACAAAAAGGCGCCTTCTGCATTTGCTTTTTCTCCAGGGAACGACCACGCGCAGACACTGACACAGAGACTCAAACATACAGACAGGCAGGCAGACACAGACACAAAGATATATTCACACACACACACACACACATACATATATATGCATATCACACGCACACTAACATACAGAAACATAATGCGGGCAATGTGACTAACAACTCCGATGATTCACTGCCTATCCGCATGGCTTCCCGGCGGCACGAGGAACCAAACACTTGTCTACATACCAATGCAGCATAAACTACACCAATTTCACCAAATTGTCCCCAAATTTAGCAAATTCACCTCCATTTCCATACGTTCTGCCATCCGCCCACATGTGGACACGCAACCTGTGGCACAATAAAAAAAACTCGTTCCCAATAAACGGACGTTGCTTTAGAATACATTTAAACACACTCGCTTGCCTTACACCCGCGCTACACAATCCACCCGTAAGTGTCGTGCCCCTTTTGTCTGCCGGGTGTGCCGGTCAACCCACTGGCCACATCAACCAAAGACCAAAGAGGCCAGTGTTCTTCGTGCGTGCTACCGTCTTCCTATTCCTCAACCAAACTCCATTATTCAACAGCCAATCAATCCGTTTCAAGCTCTTTAACATACTACAGTCGTCTCGCCGAGTGGCCAGGCTCCCACTCGCAACACCGAGGAAATGCCAAAAGTAAAGAAGAGTGTCACTTCGTCCAATCTTTCCGGATGAGAGACCCCCAAAAAGAAAAAAAAGAAAATAGAAAGAAAAAAGTCTTAGTCCAAGCTTCGAGGAAACATTGATTCGCAGTCCGTCTTGAGTGAGCGGGACCAAAGTCTACTTATTTTGACTTTGTGAGGGACTGGCGGATTCGGGGTTGTGTCCCCTCGACCGCCTCCGTCCATATATAAATACGCAACGAGGGGCAACAGCGACTATTTACTCTCCCCGCTTGCACGCCACGCACCTCGACTCCGATTTTGCTCCTTGATTTTCTCCTAAATCCACCTCCCTTTGCGTCTCACTTCCTTCCGACTCGCATGGATCCGGATCACCTGGCCGGCTGAATATGCTTCCGTAGCGGAGGGCGACGCGGGCGAGTTGTGGCGATCGAGAGAGATGCGGAAGCGAGACCCGCGCTGGCTTCGACTCGCACCAATCCGCCGCAAAAAGCTGGCCTGCGAGGTACAGAAGTCTCCCTGGGCTTCGAACGCTTTAGCGGCGAGGAATTTCAGGCATTTGGCAACGAGTCTATTTGACAGCGCAGAGAAATGTAATAATTCTAAAGGACGTGGAAATAGAGAGCTTATCATCGGAAGTGAGGCATTTAATTACCAGATGGCACTCGCGCGTGAAACCATGTCGACTGCCGTGTTCGATTTGTGAAGGTAAGGCAAAGTCAGTCAATTAATTAAATCCATCATGTCCCTTACTTAACTTTCCTCATCTAAATCATGGAGCTGGCCGTTTCTTAGACTGATTAAACGAAAGGAGACAAGGGACCACAAAGAAAAAGAAAAAGAAAGAGTTCCGCATTGTCACTAAAATAAGTACAGGAAAATACACTACAAATGCAGTTGGCGGAACAGCTCAAGCCTTCATTCTTCCAACCGGACATCTGTCAAATGCTACTGGGTGACGGATTTGAGCGCCGCCCCTGCTCTCCTCTTTCTATTATGGCATTACGTAATAAAACATTTAATATTGGACAATGAGGCAATTGTACGTAAATATATGATAAGTAAAAAAGATTCATTCCAAACCAGCGACTGGGAAACAAAATGAAAATACTGCCATCAATACACTTCAGTAAAAAAGGGACACAGGATTAAGCAGTTTACGAATTTAATCGTCTACTACTAATTCAATGCAACGCGTTAGTCGTGGCATCAAATACGACTTGCTAAAATATTTGGTCTGCTTAAGTGCAGCGAGCATGAAGACATGTTACTGGCAATATCAAACGTCAAATGTCAAAAAAGTGCACGAAGTCGTCAGATCACCGATTCCAATACACGCCGTTTGAAATTCTTATAGCTGTAACTGATGCATGCCCTGTGAAGTCCATAGCAAAATATTTACACACCTGAATAAATAAAACAGGAATCCAAGAGTGAAAAAGTCATATCACATGGAAGCCGGGAAACGGGGAATTGCCCCTCCCTTCACTTCGGACACCGGAGCCTCTGAAGCGCAAAAATCCCAAAGAAAAAGACAAATATCCAACGCCATGCTACACGACGGAAGACAAACCCCGACGATTCCCTAAAGACTCCGAGCAAACGAGAGAGAAGAAAAGGAATAAAAGAAAGCACAAGAAAACAACAAAATCAACCCGCGACAGACCCGTCCGAGGGAGAGAGAGAGAGAGCCCGGCCGCAGCGAGAGGGGCTGAGAGCGGGGCC
>NW_020869128.1:1531518-1545729 GCF_003789085.1 Penaeus vannamei
CAAGGAAGAAGTGGGCACAAAATAAACAAGAAGAGAAAAGGGTTAACAAATGTGGGGTTGCGTAGGACAACGAACCAGGAATAAGACAAGCGAAAGATGCGACGAACAATGCATTGGTGAACACGGGATTTAGAAGACATGATAATGATAATCAACATAAGGAAGAAGGGAACATGCAATCATAAAGCCCCGATGACCACAATACAGAGGAAGAGTCAAAGAAAAGATGGAAGCAGAACAGAAGAACAAGAAGAGGAAGAACGGAAGGGAGGAAAGGCAATGAAGATGAAGAGAGAACCCATTTAAAAAAATAATAATTATAAAAAAAATGATGGATAGGAATAGCGAAGGATAATGATGGAAGGACATGGGTGGAGGGGGGTGATGGAGGAACAGGACAGGTCTGCAGCGTCAGAGGATCAATACCGAGGCAGGACCGCCCTTCGCTACACACCTTCACTCACCTACTGGCACACACACACACACGCATACACACACACGCACAACGCACACACGCACACACGCACAGCACACACACGCACACGCACGCACATACGCACCACACACACACACACACACACACACTACAACATACACCACACACACACAGGGTAACCGGAAGAGGAATTCAAGGGTAAAATATTTTGGATAATCAAGAAAGAAAAGAAAAAAAAACAGACCAAATAAAATTTGGAATGAAGCGAAAAGAAACGACAGAGAGAGAGAGAGAGAGAGAGAGAGAGAGAGAGAGAGAGAGAGAGAGAGAGAAGAGAGAGAGAGAGAGAAGAGAGAGAGAGAGAGAGAGAGAGAGGAAGACAAGAATATGAGGCCGACGAACAAAGATAACAAGGACGAGGAACAAGGATAACTGAGGACGAATAAAGGGGATGATGAAGACGAACGATGAGGATAATGACGACGAACAGCTACGAATGAGGAGGATAATGAGGATGAATAAAAGGATAATGAGAATGACTAAAAGGATAATGAGAATGACTAAAAAGATAATGAGGATGATAATGAGGGTGAATAAAAGAATAATGAGGATGAATAAAAGGATAATGAGAATTAATAAAAGGATAATGAGAATGACTAAAAAGATAATGAGGAGGATAATGAGGATGAATAAAAGGATAATGAGAATGAATAAAAAGATAATGAGGGTGAACAAAAGGATAATGACAATGAATAAAAAGATAATGAGGGTGAATAAAAGGATAATGAGGACGCTTGGCAGGGATAATCAAGGACGAATAAAATGATCATGAGGAAGAAGAAAAATTGTAATGAGCGAAATGAGGAGGATAACAAGGACGGAAAAACGATAATGAGGTCGAATAAAAATAAGGAACATGAGGCCGAATAATAAAAAAAGGAAATGAGGAATGATAAGAAAAGAAGGTGAGGACGAATAAGAAAAGGAAAAGAACGAATAAAAAGGAACAGGGGAATAAAAAGAACAAATACAGACGCATAAACAAGGCGAAATGAAAGGCAGAAAAACAAAAAAAAAAAGAAGAATCCACAAGAAAAAAAAGAAAAAAATGAAAACAGACCAATAAAAACAAAGGAAAACTAAGGACGAAAAAAAAAACTGACACTGTCGAGGAAAGAAAAGAACACGATAACAAATGAGAAAGAACCCCCGCTCGCTGCAACATAAACAAAGGCACAACAACACAAACGCCATTTAAATGCAAAACTCGCCACTTCACGCCGGAGACAATACGTCATTCAAACTCCACTAACGCACAAACGCCCGTCTTAGAACGTAAATGAATACGTAAATAAAGAATAATAATACGAAAATAAACAAACAAATAAAAACAAATCTTCGAGAAATGAGTCAAGGAGTTGGAAGAGGAGGAGGGAGACAAGTGAGAAATGTAATAATAAAAAAAAAAAAACAAGAGAAATGAGTCAAGGAGTTGGAAGAGAGGAGGGAGACAAGTGAGAAATGTAATAATAAAAAAAATAAAACAAAAATAAATAAAAATCTTAGAAATGAGTCAAGGAGTTGGAAAGAGGAGGAGGGAGACAAGTGAGAAATGTAATAATAAAAAATAAAACAAATAAAAAAAAATCTTCGAGAAAATGAGTCAAGGAGTTGGAAGAGGAGGGGAGACAAGTTGAGAAATTTAAAAATATAAAAAATAAAAAAACAAAAAAACAAATCTTCGAGAAATGAGTCAAGGAGTTGGAAGAGGAGGAGGGAGACAAGTGAGAAATTTAAAAATAAAAAAAATAAAACAAACAAATAAAAAAAATCTTCGAGAAATGAGTCAAGGAGTTGGAAGAGGAGGAGGGAGACAAGTGAGAAATGTAATAATAAAAAAAATAAAACAAACAAACAAATAAAAAATCTTTAAGAAACGAGTCAAGGAGTTGGAAGAGGAGGAGGGAGACAAGTGAGAAATTATATTGAATAATGGCCGGCCGTATAATAATGCGCGACGGGGCCGGCATCAGCGTTCACATTATCGGTCTCCGATTCATGATGACGAAAGAGGCTCGCGCGTTCTCATTAGCCCTTCCTCTCTCTCCCGCTCTCCCTCTCTCTCTCTCTCTCTCTCTCTCTCTCTCTCTCTCTCTCTCTCTCTCTCTCTCTCTCTCTCTCTCTCTCTCTTCTCTCTCTCTCTCTCTCTCTCTCTTTCTCCTCTCTCTCTTTTTTTCAACGTTCTATCTCTCTTTCAACGTTCTATCTCTCTTTCAACGTTCTCTTTCTCTTTCAACGTTCTCTCATCTCTTTCAACGTTTTCTCTTTTCGTCTTTCAACGTTCTCTTTCTCTTTCAACGTTCTCTTTCTCTTTCAACGTTCTCTTTTCTTTTCAACGTTACTCCTCTTCTCCTTTCAACGTTATCTTGGTCTTTTAACAACGTTCTCTTCTCTCTTTCAAAAGACGTTTTTTCTCTTTCGCTTCTTCTTTCAACGTTCTCTTTCTCTCTTCAACGGGTTTTGCGTTTCTCTTTCAAACGATTCCATCGTTTCTCTTATCAACGTTCTATTTCTCTTTCAAACCTGTGTCTACTTTCTCTTTCAAGGAGGTTCTTCTGTCTGACCTGTCTCTCGCTCGTTCCCTCCACTTTCCTCTGCTTTTTCCTCATTATCCTCTTCCTCTCCTCATGCTCTCTCCCCTCTCTCTCTTTCCAAGGTTCTTCTTTCTTTCTTATTATTTTCTGCTGTCTGTCTTTCTATATCTGCTCTCCTCCCTCCTTCCCTATTTATTTTTTTTTTTTTTTTTTTTTTTTTTTTTTTTTTTTTTTTATATTTTTTTTTTTTTTTTTTTTTTTTTTGTTTTGTTTTTTGTTTTATTCTTTTTTTTTTTTTTTTTCGTTTTTGTGCGTTTTTCTGCGCCGCCCCCCCTCTTCTCTCTCGGGGTCTCTCTCCTCTCTCTCCCACGTAGTCTCTCTCCTCTCTCTCTCTCATCTCTCTCTCTAGTCTTCTCATCTCTCTCTCTCTCTCTTCTCATCTCCTTCTCCCCTCGGTTTATCTCTCTCTCTCTCGCTCGGCTGTTGATGTCTTTTCTCCTCGTTTTTATCTTCTTTACTCTGTCGCTTTATCGTCTGCTCTCTCTTTCTGCCTCGCTTATATTCTCTCTCTCTTCTCTCTCGTGCTTCATCTCTCTCCTCTCTCTCGCTTTATCTCTTCTCATCTCTGCTTGTAAATATGATCTCTCTTTGCCGGGTCGCTATTGATGATGATGTCTCTCTCTCTCTCTCTCTACTCCTCTCGCTTTATTAGCTTTCTCCTCTCTCTCGCTTTAAGTCTCTCTCTTCCGTCTCTCTACTCTCTCATCGTTTCTCTCTCTCTCTCACTTTAAATCCTCCTACTATCTCTCTCTCTCTCTTCTCTCTCTCTCTCTCTCTCTCTCTCTCAGTCTCTCTCTTCTCTCTATCTCTCTCTTCTCTCTGTCCTCTTCTCTCTTCTTTTTTCTCTCTCTTTCTCTCTCTCTTTCTCTTCGTCGCATTTCTCTCTCTCTTTCTCAGCTTTCTCTCTCTGCTTTCTACGGCTTGTCTCTCTCTCCAGTCTCCGTCGCTTTATAGTCTCCTCTCTCTCTCTCGCTTTATCTCTCTCTGCCTCTCATCTCATCTACGTCTTCTCTCCCGCGATTATACGTCTCCGCGTGACTATCTCTCTACTCTCTCTCTCTCTCTCATCTCTCTATCTCTCTTTCGTCTCTCTCTTCTCTCTACTGTAATCTGCTCACTTTAATCTCTCACTTTATACTCTCACTTAATCTCTCACTCTCCTCTCTCACTTTATCTCTCACGTTTATCTCTCACTCTTCATCGTCAACTTTATTCTCTCTTCTTCACTTAAATCTCACTCTCTCAAACTTTATACTCTCACTTCTTCTCGCTTTATCTCTCTCTCTCAGTCGCTTAATCTCTCATCTCTCTCGCTTTTATCTCTTCTCTCTCTCCATCTCATCGTCTCTCTCCTCTTCGCTACGTTTTGTCTTAATCTCCTCTCGCTAGTCTCGTCTCTCTTCTCGCTACATCTCTCTCTTCTGTCAGCTAACGTGTCGCATTCTTCGCTTCTTGTTCGCTACCTCTCTCTCTCTCTCGAATACGTTCTCTCCTTCGTCTCGCTAGATACTCTCTCTCTCTGCTCAGCTGAGATTCTCGCCTCTCGCGAAACGTATGCCTCTCTCTCTCTCTCATTGGCTACGTCTCTCCTCATCATCTCTTGCTAACGTCTCTCTCTCTAGTCGAGCTAGCGTCCTCTCTCCTCTCTCGCTACGGGTCTCTCTCTCTCTCCGCCTACGGTCTCAATCTACCTCTCGCTACGTCTCTCTCATAATCTGTACGTCTCTCTCTGCGTCCGCTACGGTCTCTCTCTCTCGACTACGATACTCTCTGCTCTGCCTCGCGTACCGGTCCTCTCTCTTCTCGCTACGTATCCGTCTTCTCGAATACGTCCCTGC
The DNA here is from genome assembly GCF_003789085.1 of Penaeus vannamei. Lineage (NCBI taxonomy): Eukaryota > Metazoa > Arthropoda > Malacostraca > Decapoda > Penaeidae > Penaeus > Penaeus vannamei. The sequence goes on from NW_020869128.1 coordinate 1,536,447, forward strand.
TCTCATCGATACGTCTTCTCTCTCTCTGCTAACAGTCCTCTTCTCTCGAATTCAAGCTACGATCTCTCTCATCTTCGTACGTCTCTCTCTCTCTCGCTACGTCTCTCTCTCTCGCTACGTCCTCTCTCTCGCTACGCATCTCTCTCTTCTCGCTACGTCTCTCTCGTCTCGCTACGTCCTCTCTCTAGATACGTCCCTCTCTCTTGATAGTCCCTGCTCATTCGATATCTCCCTCTCTCTCGATACGTCCCTCTCTCTGGATACGTCCCTCTCTCTCGTGGCTAACGATCCCTCTACTCTGGCTGGACGGTCCGGTCTACTGGCATGTCATCTCATCTCCTGGCTAGCGTTCCTCTCTCCTTCGCTACGTTGTCTGGCTCTCTCGCGGAGTTGCCTCTCTGGGTCGCTAGAACAGTTGGGTCCCTCTCTCCCGCTAATCTCTTCATTATAGTACCTCCTCTCCTGTTCTGTTTGCGTATTTCTCCCCTCTGCTCTCTCGCTACATCTCTCCCCTCTCGGTCTCTAGGCGCTTTCTCTCGCTATTTCCCCCTCCTGTCTCTCCCTTATCTCTCGTTATCTCTCTTCCGACTGCTCTCTCTCTCTTCTCTGTCTGTCTGTCTTCTCGCATCTCTTCCGCTCCTTCCCTGTATCTCTCTTCCTCATTTCTCTCCTGCTTATCTCGTTTTCTTATCTATCTTTTGCTTGTCCTCTTTCTCTCCTCATCTTCCTTTCCAACCCCCCCCTCCCTCCCTTCTCCTCTCTTCTTTCGTCTCTCCCGTCTCCTTCTCAATCATCGACGGACGTACGATTATTCACGGGTTTTGCGATATTATGGATCAGTAATCTTAATAAGGGCGTCTCACTACGTTTAGCTACACGCGTGTATTGCTTACTCGTCTAATATCATGCACTTATGGATCTTATAGTAATCGTCACTCTCACTTGGTCACTTATCTTTAGCGATATCTTTCAATCTCTCTCTGTCTCATTTTCAGTCTCTATTTAGGAATAAAACTACTCACTTGAACATTCGTTCGAGAATCAAGGCTAAGTGTCGATTATTCCGGCGTTCGCTAATGTCTCATATAGGAGTCACAGACGGCAGCAGTCGTGTATAGGAGACTCACTCTCTGCCGGCGCGGACTTCGCTTCATCATCCTCAGCGGGTGCATTGTGATTAAGTCTCTGGATCATCTCAGGCGCTCGCTCTCACATCTCATCGTTCACGTATCTCGGCTGGGAGCTCTGCTTTATCTCTCTCTTCTCCTCTCCCGACAGGAAGTGCTTTACCCTCAGATGCATCATGCTTCTCGTCGTCGTCAGCAATCAGTCAGCTATGTACTCGATCGTCCGCTGTGTTATGATGTCATCTCTCATCTCTCGTCGCTTTGTATAGTCCTCTCTGCTCTCCTCTCGTTTGATCTCTCTCTCTCTCTGCTTTATCCTTCTCTCATCGTCGTCGCTTTATCTCTCTCTTGCTATTTCTCTCACTCCTCTTCCTCGCTATTCGATCCCCCCCTCTCTTCTCTTTTCTCGTTATCCTTCTTCCCACTCTCTCTCCCATTCTCTCGCTATCTCCCCACCCCCTCTTTCCCTTTCTCTCGCTATTTGCTCCCCCTCTCTCTCTCTCTCGTTATCTCTCCATTCTCTCGCTATCTCCCCCCCTTTCTTTCTCTCGCTATCTCCCCTGTCTCTCCCTTTTCTCTCGCTATCTCCCCCCCTGTCTCTCCCTTTCTCTAGCTATCTCTCTCCCCCTCTCTCTTTTGTCTCTCTCCTCTCTCCCTCTCTCACGCTATCTCTCATCCTCTCTCCTCTCTCACGCTATCTCTCTCCTCTCTTCCTCTCTCACGATATCTCTCTCCTCTCTCCCTCCCTACCTTTCTCTCGCTATTTGTTTCTCTTCTTCTCGTATCTCACCCCCTCCCTCCCTCCCTCCCTCTCTACCAATACCCACCCTCAAACAAACTTCTCCAGCAATGCTATTTAGTGAGAAACAACGGCAGGAGAAGAAAGGGAAATCCCCAAAGAAAGGGGACTGGTAAAAGCCACGTAAACAATGCCTTGGGATCAAAGTTGCTTCACGCACACAAAAAAATAAAATTTGAAGAGTCTTGGAACACAATAGACAGGAAAGAAATGTCTTTTACTTCAATTTCGCCCAAGAAAGGTCAACTTCAGAAGTTACGACCAGAGTTGGAAACAATAGGTACAGGTTCGCTTACAAATCTATACCTATCTATAAAGAGTATATATTTCAGGAAAGTAGACCTATCTGCAAGTAGGAAATAAGTCAAAATCACGTATATCTATCTGTAAATAGTATATGCATATGTATCTAAAAGATAATAGATATGTCAACCACACACACACACACACACACACACACACTGTGTGTGTGTGTGTGTGAGAGAGAGAGAGAGAGAGAGAGAGAGAGATGTATGTACTTATTTATTCAAATATTAATTTATCCATTTATTCATCTATATATAGAGCCCGAGCTATTGTCAAACCTTATATCTTACCAACATGACCTATGGAAAAAAACTAAGCGATACCTTCCCTTTCACGATGTTGACCGAAGCCCTAGAACAAAAACAATATGGCGCCAAGATGACCTGAAACCAAAGAAAATTTTGGCCCCGCCGCAAAGCCGCTTCTTTTCCGAGGCGGCACCGACAGCGTTACGTAAGAACGACTATTTTTAGATTCTGTTATAACTACCGGACGACAAAGGCCCTTCATTAACGACACAATACTTCCTAGACAGAGCATTACAAAGGCACACAATTAGCATTATTCCCAGCTCACCTTTGACCTATTTACCTGCACTGAAAGGCGTCTCATTAAGAACCAGAGCATCGCCCTTTTCAACTGGCGGACGATAACAAACCCAAACCGAACCAAAATGAACCAAAATGAGCGATCGAGTCCTTTTCCCGCCAGCGGTATAATTTTTGCAACCTAATAGAATAGTCGAAATGAGCAATTTGCATATTTTTGGCTACTCTGCTAATGATAATTATTGCCTTTGATGTTTATCCATCTCGTTCTTATCTCTGCATCTTTGCGAATAATAAACACCGCACTTGATATTGCCTGATGTAAGTTCTTTTTTTTTTTTTTTTTTTTTTTTTTTTTACTAATCTCTGTACCTCTACTTGGATCATCTACAAATTTAAAACGACTTTGATAAAGCTGTCTGTTATTACTTTTTACATTTAATATATTTGTCCTTACCTCTGTAACTTTATTACGAACATTTACATATCTCTTACGACTCTGATCTTGACAACCATCCTTCTTTATGGCATCTCTGTTCACCTGTCTTTCCTTTATCTCTCTTCTTATCTTCCTTATCTCCGAAATCTCCACTTAGAACAACCCCGTCGGCGGTCCTGGGAGTTATCGTGAAACCAATTACCTAAGGCAACGCGCAATTACTGCCTTCTGTAATGAGTCACATGTGTAATTATCCCAAACTCTAGCCCAGGGATGCTGCTCACTCTCGTGTTTTCCCTTTGATTCGTTCTCTAAAAGTGAATACCTGATGAGATCGCGTGTATCTCCTCCTTGCAAGATTTCGCTCCTCCATTAGCGGTTTCCTCGCTCTTCGCTTATGACTGATTTTTTTATTTCCTCATAATTTCTTACCGCCAACTATTTCTCCCTATACTGATTTTCTTATCAGTATAACGTGCTTTTTTTAGGTATATAGGATCCATGTTGACCATAAGTACGAGTAAAATTCATACACTTATATATAGGGTTAAAATGATCGTATTACATTCCAAATTTCGCATATAACATTATTTCAACTTTTAGCACATAAACTGACATCGATTTAATCTCCTGGCACTCTGTACCTCATGCTAGGTGACCTAAAAGGCTGTGTCACTCGGCACTGTGAAATTGTATAATAATATAGTGAAATCTAACGTGGCGGCACCGTAGAGTTTGTCCCCCAAATATCCGAAAATCCTCATTGTTTACCTACCCGCCCCCTTAAAGAAATCCTGGTCTCCTACAATTTTGAAAACAGAGAGAGAGAGAGAGAGAGAGAGAGAGAGAGAGAGAGAGAGAGAGAGAGAGAGAGAGAGAGAGAGAGAGAGAGAGAGAGAGAGGAGAGAGAGAGAGAGAGAGAGAGAGAGAGAGAAGATGAGAGAAGAGAGAGAGAGGGAGAGAGGGAGAGAGAGAGAGAGAGAGGAGAGAGGAAGAGGAGAGAGAAGAGAGGAGAAGAGAGAGAGAGAGAGAGAGAGAGAGAGAGAAGAGAGAGGAGAGAGAGAGAGAGAGAGAGAGAGAGAGAGAGAGAGAACGAGAGAGAGAGAGGGGGAGGGGAGAGGAGAGAGAGAGAGAGAGAGAGAGAAGTAAAGGGGACCGAGACAACAACAAAAAATACACATAGTGAGGAAAAATAAAATACCCCAAGAACAGAAAATGCAAATACGAAAGCGCCAATACCCACGCCCAGCATCTTTTTTTCCTCCTTCATGCCCTGCACCATATCCTATTCCATTCTTTATCCATCTTCCTTTTCTCCTCCTCCAAACATAAGCAGAATTTCGAACGTGAAAATAAGGGCGACGTGACGAGCGCCGTAATCTCCCTCCGGTGAGCTTATCCTCGAGTCGTCTCCGCAGCGCCAGCCAATAAGATGCTTGTTGCCTCTCGCCCGCCCCCTCCCCCCTCCCGCTTCTCGTCCCTTCTTGCGCCCTCCTTATTCTCCTTCCTCCTCTTCTCTGCTTTCTCGAACCGAGGACTCTTACGTCTCCTAGAACTAACGGACTCTTGCTTCTTCTAAAATTAGGAACCTTTTTTTTTAGAACTATGAGCGTTTGTTTTTCTTGAACTGTGAACTTTCAGCTGGGACTATGATTTTTTTTTTCTAGACCTAAGAACGTGTTTTTCTAGGACTATGATTTTTTGTTTTTTTTCTAGAACTACGAACTTTGTCTTCCTTGAACTATGAACTCCTGCTTTTCTCTGAACCAAGAACCTTTACTTCTGGGACTTTGAACTAAGAACACTTGCTTTTCTTTGACTTCAGAAGTCTTTACAACTAGAGCTATGAACTCCACCTTTTCTTTGAACTAAGAATTCTTACAATCTCCTAGAACTATGAACTCTCACATCCACAGGTTATGACGTGCTTTTATTATTTATTTCTATATAACGCCATCTGTCTTCCCTTTTCCTAAACGCGAGCCGCCGAGTCTATTCAATCCCACCCCTCTTTCCCCCATCCCGGTGGCCATCTCCAACCCCCTGACTCCAACCAAACGAACGCATCTACTTCGGACCGAGTCGTCATCACCATCAACCGGAATCGGAGTCGCAGCTGCAATTTAAAGAGCCGGTGCACGACACGCAATTGCTGTCCCGAAATGTGGCGCCGTCCGTCTCCCTCGCCGTCCCGTCCATCAAAGGGATAGGGGAGGGGGGGGAGGGCGAAGGGGTACCCCGGCCTCGCGCTACGGCCATCGGATCAACGTCAGGCCTGTTTGTTCATCCCCGCTTTGCTATCTCGCTCCCTTTGCTCTGTTTTCTCGCGTTGCTTTCGTCGGGAAATCTCCCAAGGTTACGCTCCGGGACTCTTGTACACAAGGCTAACGCGGCGTAAACTGTCTCCTATATATTGTGTGGTTTCATACGCTTACAGGTCTTCCATCTATACACATCTATCTATGTTCCAACTATCGCTTAAACATTTTGTCGGAGTTACTATATAACGATACTATATAACGATCAGTACAAATCATAAATGCAATCCATACAAACATATTCTACGCAAATTATGTAACACATATTCCAGTTAAAAACACAGGAAAAACAACACCATCCTCCCTTAGAAAAATGAAAGTTCACCATAGCACTAGAGAGAGAGAGAAGAGAGAGAGAGAGAGAGAGAGAGAGAGAGAAGAGAGAGAGAGAGAAGAGAGAGAGAGGAGAGCAGAGAGAGAAGAGAGAAGAGAAGAGAGGGGGGAGGGAGGGAGGAGCGAGAAGGAGGGAGAAGAGGGAAGAGAGGAAACCAGACAGGAAAAAACAGAAACGACAGATCAGAAGAAGGAAAACGGAGCAGAGAGATTTCAAAGGTGGACAGCTAAACCAGAGAGAGAATGAGCAGAGAGAGCCAGAGAGAGAGAGAGAGAGGAGAGAGACGAGAAGAGAGAGAGAGAGAGAGGATTGAGAGTAGATTGAGGCAGAGAGAGAGACGGAGAGAGGGGGGGGGGGGAAGAATGGAGGGAGTTGCGAAGGGAGGGGAGGGAGGGAGGGAGGGGAAGGGAGGTTCTGAGGGGAGGGAGGGCTCAGGGATCAGAGGGAGACCAGACACGAAACCAACATGACAGACAGACAGAGACGGAAAACGGTTACAGAGTAGACAAACCGGTGGACATTTCGTAAACTACGAGAGCACTGAGAGAATGAGAGAGAGGAGAGAGTCCAGTGAGAGAGAGAGAGTTCAGAAGAGAGTACGAGAGAGACCCGTAGAGAGAGAGAGAGAGAAGAGACCGAGAGAGAGCAGAGGAAAAGAGAGAGAAGAGAGAGTAGCAAAGAGCAGAGATTGCCAGAGAGAGAGAGAGAGAGATGAGACGACCGCCACAGAGAGAGAGACCGTACGATAGAGGAGAGAGTAGCTATGAGAGAGAGACGATTGCCAGCAAGAGACGAGAGTAGCAATAGAGCAGTTCCCAAAGGAGCAAGAGAGAGTAGACACCAGAAGAGCTACGAGCAAATGAGCTAGAGAGAAAGAAAGATGAAGAAGAGAGAGAGAGCCAGAAGAGATGAGAGAGAAGAGAGAGAGAGCAGTCTTGCAGAGGTACGAGAGGACCGAGAGAGAGAGAGGAGAAGAGAGAGCGAGAGAGACGATGACGAGAGAAAAGAAGAAGAAGAAAGAAAAGAGTCTACGACGAAGAACGAGAGACGAGATGAGAGAGTACGAGAGAGAGAGAGAGAGACGAGAGAGAGAGACGATTCGAGAGATGAACGAGAGAGAAAGAGAGAGAAGAAAGAGAGAGATGAGAGAGAAGAGAGAGTAGAGAGACGAGAATGAGCACGAGAGAGAACGGAGATGAGAGAGAGAGAGGAGAGAGAGAGAGAGAGAGAGAGAGAGAGCAGGGGAGGGGGGGAGCAAGGGGGGGAGGAGGGGAGGCTTTCGGGGGAGGGAGGGCGGGACGGTCTGAGGGAGGGCAGGGAGGAGAGGCGAGGGAGGCGAGTGGAGGGAGAGCTAGGCGAGCATTAGAGAGGAGAGAGAGAAGAGGAGCAGAGAGAAGAGAGAGAGAGAGAGAGAGAGAGAGAGAAGAGAGAGAGAGAAGAGAGGAAGGAGGCAGTGGAGAGAGAGAGAACAGAGAGAGCAGAAGAGAGAGAGGAGAGATGAGAAGAGAAGATGAGAGTAGAGAGAGACAGTGAGAGAGGAAGAAGGAGGAGGAGGAGGCATGAGAACTGTAGCATGACTACCTCCTCTCTCCTGACGAGAGAAAGCACGTAACAAAAGAATAAATAGAGACAGCAAAGAGCACAACAGCACCATGACACTTAGAGAGACAGACAAACGCAGCAGACACAGAGATACGACGACAAGCCAGACTACCAGCATCACTCGACGATGACGGACAACATGCATGGAAAGAGATGATCGGAGATATAGATGATAGAGTCGTATTACACTACCGCACGACGCAAAACAAAGAAACCACACACTTTATCCTCTCTATCAAATTAAAACAACAAACAGCATTTCGCATCCTCTTTTTCCTTCTTTGATAATAAATGAGGTATATAAATAGAAGAAGAAAAAAAGCATATTCGGCGACGAAATATGTGGAGGGCAGCCACCCCCCCTCCCGTTTGGCCAACCGCGCGCGCCCTCCCGCAGCGAGGTCCGAGACGACGGCGCGAAGTCAACACTTTGACCCGCCCCAGGACAAATATTGCGTCCTTTCGGAGAATGCCTCCTCGCCAAACAATCCATTCTCCGAGAACGCACACATGAGAACAGGCATATTTCCCACTTGTAGTGTTAAGGTCGCGCTATAGTGCCGGGATCAGATGCGCATAACGACACGGAGCTGAGTCGGTCGAGGAACAATTTTATACACTAAATTGCTCACTTTGATTTTGACGTGTTGTTTGACTTAAAAGTTAAAATAGAAGAAGTGTTTGTGTGTGTTTTTACTGGGAGACGATTCTGCATTCGTGATCTGGTTCTCCGAATATAAGGAAATATTTTTGCAATCTAGTGCTTCTTTCCATGGGAAAGCTTTATTTAATCTGTACGTTATGGCTAACAAATATAAAAATATTAATTTATTTGTTGTTTCTTTAAGGTAGGATAAGAATATATTATGGATATCCGTATATTCTGTTTAATTAGTAAGTATTATAATATAAAGAAAGAAATGTCCTGCGTTTTACGATATGAGATGGTGCAATGTAGAGTATCATATATGATCAGTAAATAAGTTTGGTACACGGAGAAAATATGGCAAGAATCAATTTTTGCAATGTGCGTTAAAAGATACAATACAATTCATGAATATAATGTCTATAATGTATAAATATATATAGTAGTATATATAAAGTATTCATATACTATAATATATATATATATATATAATGAAATGGTATAATGCTTGACAAAAATATATAGTGAATAGTAGTATAGGCATAAAATATATTCACGTTTCTGGCACACAGGAACCTCCAACCCACCTGAAAGAAATATGGTGTTTTAAATTCCCAACATACAAAAGAAATATTATTACGTAGAATGAAAAGCATATACCTGAGCGGCGAAACACAACAAAGACCTGCATGAGAACATCCCGACGTAAACCAGAGAAATGTTTTTCATCGCAAAACAACAAGAATCCTGAACAAGAAAATAATGACTAGATCTAAACAAATATACTCTGATGGAAACTAACACAAAACACAAAACAAAATCTAGCAGCAATAGCCTGCAAAAGACACCTACACAACTCTACGACAAAGGAAAATTTCAGTTCTGTCGCTTTGTCGAAAAACTTTCCTGTAATCGAGAAAAACTAGCAAAAAAAAAGAAAAGAAAAAAAGAAGGTAAGGAAATGAAGAGGAAGGGAGAATATAAAGCAGACAATAGAAATAAAGATAAAGAAACAACAAAAATACCAAAAAAGACAAAATAAACAAAAGAGGAAGAAAAGGTAAAAAAAAGTAAAAAAGAAAAATAAGAAAAAACAGCTGGCCGCGGAACTCCGAGGCCTTCTAAACACGTATGGCACAGAACGGGTTCGAATGTTTATTGAAC
>NW_020869128.1:1545829-1548329 GCF_003789085.1 Penaeus vannamei
GAATCATCCCGACGTAAACAGAGAAATGTTCATCGCAAAACAACAAGAATCCTGAACAAGAATAATGAACTAGATCTAAACAAAATACTCTGATGAAACTAACAAACACACAAACCAAAATCTAGCAGCAATAGCTTCAAAAGACACCTACACAACTCTACGTACGACAAAGGAAATTTCAGTTCTGTCCTTGAAAAACTTTCCTTGTATCGAGGAAAATAGCAAAAAAAGAAAGAAAAAAAGAAGGTAAGGAAATGAAGAGGAAGGGAAATATTAAACAACGTGAAAATAAAATAATTAAGAAACAACAAAAATACAAAAAAGAAACATAAATAAACAAGAGGAAGAAAAGGTAAAAAAGTAAAAAGAAAAAAAAGAAAAAACAGCTGGCCCGGACTCCGAGCCTTCTAAACACGGCATCTACGCCTACGAAGAAAGTGCCTAAGAAAGTGCCTAAGAAAGTGCCTCTCTAACGCTATCGTGAACCACTACGCAACGACTACGAGGCCCAGAAGGCACAGCTCTAAGACGTCTAGTTCAACGCCGCAGCAAGGACGGAAGGCTAGATTGGCGCGAGGAGAAAGGAAAGGTGAGGAAGAAGAGAGGAGGAGGAGGAAGAGGAGGAGGAGGAGGAAGAGGAGGAAGAGGAGGAGAAAGAGGAGGAGGAGGAGGAGAAGAAGGAGGCGAAGGACGGAGAAGGGGAGAAAATGGAGTTGGATAGTGAATGGGATAGGAGAGATGACGGGTAAGAGAGGAGGAAGAGGGTGAAGCTGAGTAGAGAATGGGATGCGAAAGATCGGGAGACGAGGAAGAAGAGGAAGAAGGCGAAGAAGCGGTAGATGAGGTAGAAGAAGTGGAAGAGGAAAAAGAGGAAAACCTGGATATAGGTTGGCATAGAAAAAGCGGAGGAAAGGTGCAGGACATCCAAGAAGAGAAAGAGGAAACCCTAAATAAATGATGGGATAGGAAAATCGTGGAAAAAAAAGTGCAGGACGTAAATAAGGAAGGGAAACGTGGAGGAGGAGAAAAGGAAAATGGATAAAGAATAGAACAGGGAAGGTGAGGATATGGCGCAGGGCATAAAGGAGGAAAACAAAGAATCTGGATAAAAAAAATGGGACAGAAGACAGAGTGAGGCGTGGAAGAGGAGAAAAAGAATCAGCTGGATAACAGAAAAAGCGGTTAGGCGTGGAAGTGAAGAAAGAGGAGCTAGAAAAAGAATGGGACAGGAGAGGTAGTGGAAAGTAGGAATTTGATGAAGGGGAAAAAGAGGAAAACCTGGATAATGTATGGGACGTGGGTGAGCAGAAGGAGAAGAAGATGAATGAAGGACGGGACAGGAAAGGGAAAAAGACCGAGCAGAACGTGGAACAGGAGGAGGAGGAGGAGAACCTGGATAGGGAATGGGGGAAGGGAAAACAAGTTAAGGAGGACAAACAGGAGGAAAATGGAGCAGGGGTAAAAGGGGCTGGAAGAAGAAGAGGAGGAGGAGGAGGAGGAGAGAGAGAAGAAGAAGAGGAGAGGAGGAGAGAGAGAGAAGAAGAGAGGGAAATAAGGAGTAATAGTAATAGCAGTAGTAGCAGGAGGAGGAGGACTGATAAGAGGGATATACCAGAAAATAGAACAGAGAAGGATGAGTAGGAGGAAGAAGAAAATTAAGAGTGTGTAAGGAGAAGGATTTAAAGAGGGGAAGGAACCACAGCAACAGGAAGAGCAGACGAAGTGCAGAGGCCAAGACGAGGAGAGCGGAAGAAGCAGAGGAAGAAGAGGAAAAGACCGAGGGGAGAAGGGCGGAAAGAGTAGGGAGAAGGAACCACACCAGCAGGGAGAGTAGAGGCAGCGCAGGACCAGGAGCAGGACAAGGACCAGCCGGATACAGGAGGCGTGGAGAAGGGACTCACCTGGGGAGGACTGAGGGCTTAGATTGAGGGACTCTGAGGATCCGTGGTATCCGGGCAGGCGGGGCAGCAGGACAGCCAGGGACGCCTTCCGACCACTCCCGCTGCGCTCTGGGTAAGTCAGGGAGGACAGGTGGCGATCAGTGGGGGGAGCCTCACGCGGGCACGCACATCACACTCACATCGCCGCCGCCGCCGTCAGCCAGACAAGGCGTCGCGGGGGGAGGCGCCTGTGTGGCATGCTGCTGACGGAGGTCCAGGGGCCGGGGCAGGCCTGGGGCGACACCTTCGCAGGCCTCGGCAATCAGGTACTCAGTGAACTTTACGGTGTCAGAAACGAGGAATATGACACCGTGTCACACCAGGCCGACCCCGACCCCCGACGCAGCTGCCACACCGACAGAGCACGCCGGACACAAAGCACAATATTCACAACAAAATGAGTAACACTTAGAAATATGATCATAACGAAATAAAATATAGACATATATGCTCAGCTTGCACAGGCTATTATAAAGTTAAAATGTACAGAACAATAAAAACTGCAAGCCAGGAAGTATAAAACAGTAATAATAGTAATAATGGTAATTGTCTTAACAACA
>NW_020869128.1:1560829-1564018 GCF_003789085.1 Penaeus vannamei
TAATAATAATAACAAAGACAAAACCCAATTTTCCAGCCCATGTCCCCACAAAGGACACCGCCAAACAACAACATAACCTCCGCGAAATCTGATCAACCCGAATAACCCATTGTAAAAACACCCACCTGTTGACCTCGCGCTGTTTAATGGTAATTACCTGTCTCCAAAGGAACGACTTGACAAACAATTACCCTTCCCCAACCTTAATAATGAGAGTATTTAGCAGAGTTGGAACATCGCGTTGGGAAAAAAAGTAAGTAGAACACATAAGTTTAGAGAACGCGAGGTCGAGCGGACGTGTATCCATGTTGTATAAATGTTGTATTCGCGTTCGGCAGCCTCTGAGCTGAATGTCGACGAAACACGTCGATGACATGTCTTGCTCTACGAAATTGGTTCTCATTCTTAACTTTTCTACACGATAAACTCTGAAAAGGGAACAATGTATAACAATATTATGCGAGATGACCCCCATTCTTTCAACTCCTTCTCTTTGTTTCTCCGTTTATTCATATATTCCTTTATCCTCCCTTCTCGTTCCCTGAGCATATCTGTTACACTTTCCCCTCCGAGCTGTGGCATGAGAGTTATCGCGTCTTCCCATTTTTGTTATCGTATTTCGAAAGAATTATTTAATCTCGGCGGTAGTAAGTGCAATTTGAAATAAATAAGTAAATAAACCAAACACAGATAAATAAGTCTCAGGCTTTCGGGCGACAGGGCGCCGAGTGTGAGAGGCATAGGGGAAAAAGTGGGGAAAATAAGATAGCTTAAGCTCATTAGCAAACATCTCACACTCCCTCGCCTTCACTCCCTTCAATCTCCCTCTCCTCCTGGCTTTTTCTCGGTGCTTCCCTTCTCCCTTTATCATCCTCTCTCCGGATTTCTGCTTTGGCGTATATACCATCACGCTGCTTTATCCCTCTCTCTCCCTCTCTCCTCCCCCCTCCTCCCTCCCTCCACTCTCTCTCTCTCTCTCTCTCTCTCTCTCTCTGCCTCTCTCTCTCTCTCTCTCTCTCTCTCTCTCTCTCTTTCTCTCGCTTCTCTCTCTCTCTCTCTCTCTCTCTCTCTCTCTCTCTTCTCTGCTCTCTCTCCTCTCTCTCTTCTCTCTCTTCTCTCTCTTCCTCCCTCTCTCTCTCCCCATCCCTCTCTCTCTCTCCATCCCTCTCTCTCTCTCCATCCCTCTCATCCTCTCTCTCTCCCTCTCTCTCTCTCCTCCCTCTCTTCTCTCCATCCCTCTCTCTCTTCCATCCCTCTCTCCATCCCTCTCTCTCTCTCTCTCTCCATCCCTCTCTCTCTCCATCCCTCTCTCCTCTCTCTCTCTCTCTCTTCCATCCCCTCTCTCTCTCTCTCTCTCTCTCTCACTTCCCCCGTATCCTTTTCTCCTATCCCTATCCCCATCTCCTCGCACCTACCTCTCCCTCTCCCCTTCTTACCACACAAACACCCCCCCTCCCCTATATCTCCCTATCCTCCGATCTCCCCCCATCCCACCCCGCCCTCTCCCCGTATCCCCCGTACACCCCTAATCCTTCTAGAAGACACTAGAAAACCCACTTTCCGCCGCCGCCCGCCGATACCGCCATTTCAGCTTCGGGAGGGAAGACCGAGCTGGCGAAACAGCAGCGAGGCAAGACGGGGAGGCAGCCAGCCGGGCGGGTGGGCGGGCGGGCGGGCATGTGGCGTGTCTCAGGTGGTATAAACGCATAGATTAGCGGCTGCAGTTTTACGAGTGAAGCCACGAATTCACGGGGCTGCTGGGCGGTGCATCCGACGCGGTATCCGACATTAAACTGTACAAGAACGAAATCCATAACAACTGGCATAACAGAAGGGTAGGGAGAAGGAAGAAAGGAGAGAGAGAGAGAGAGAGAGAGAGAAGAGAGAGAGAGAGAGAGAGAGAGAGAGAGAGAGAGAGAGAGAGAGAGAGAGAGAGAGAGAGAGAGAGAGAGAGAGAGAGAGAGAGAGAGAGGGGGGGGGGTGAGAGAGAGAGAAAGAGGGGTAGAGAGGTGTGTGTGTATGAGAGAGAGAAAGAGGGGTAAGAGAGGTTGTGTGTGTGTATTGGAGAGAGAAAGAGGGGTAAGAGAGGTGTGTGTTGTGTATGAGAGAAGAGAGAGAGGGTGAGAGAGGTGTGTGTGTGGTGTGTGTGTGTGTGTGTTGTGTGTGTGGTGTGTGTGTGTGGTTGGTGTGTGTGTGTTGTGTGTGTGTGTTGTGTGTGAGAGAGAGAGAGAGAGAGAGAGAGAGAGAGAGAGAGAGAGAAGAGAGAGAGAGAGAGAGAGAGAGAGAGAGAGAGAGAGAGAGAGAGAGAGAGAGAGAGAGGGGGTGGGGTGGTGTGTGGGGGGGGTGGTGGAGAACGAGAATAGCCGGGTAAAGAGGTGTTGTGTGTATGAGAGAGAGAGAGGGGGGTGAGAGAGGTGTGTGTGGTGTGAGAGAGAGGGATAGAAGAAGGAGGGATGAGAGAGAGATGGGAATGAGAGAGGAGGATCGAGAGAAGAGAGGGATTATGAGAAGAGGAGAGAGAAGAGAGAGAGATGAGAGAGAGAGAGAGAGAGAGAAGAGAGAGAGAGAGAGGAAGAGAGAGAGAGAGAGAGAGAGAGAGAGAGAGAGGAGAGAGAGAGAGAGAGAAGAGTAGAGAGAGGGAAGAGAGAAAGAGAGAGAGAAATGAGAGAAAGAAAGAGAGAGAAATGAGAAAAAGAGAAGAGAGAGAGATGAGAAGAGAGAGAGAGAGAGAGAGAAGACAGAGAGAGAGAGAGAGAGAGAGAGAGAGATGAAGAGAGAGAGAGAGAGAGAAAGAACGAAAGAGAGAGAGAGAGGCGAGAAGAAAAACCCTAAATTCGCAGACGCCGCCAAGCCGTACTCGGTGACCCCATGCACCAGTCAACAGCTTAGTTTCCCCTCCAGCAAACCCATTTTCTATGACAGTGTATCAGCCTTCTAAGGGAGGAATTCATGTAAAATACAAAGCTACACGAAAATCCACTTTGATGAATGAAGTATTCGACACTGAGATAATAGTGGTCTTCGTGGGTCCACCAATACAATATTTTACGTCTTTATAAAGTATCTTCGCATATGTCGAAGCTTGTCACACAATCATTTAAATCTGGCAATATACAAGGCATCTCATATCAATATTTAAATGCCCAATATAAATCCTCTATAAGAAATATATATTCAAAGACATATATC
>NW_020869128.1:1586194-1593694 GCF_003789085.1 Penaeus vannamei
ATAAGCTGTTCTAAAGTTATGTAAAGTCAAAGGGATGTATCAAGCTTTGTGTCCGGGTGGGCTGTTCCTTTGAAAACATTAACTCTATAAACTTAGAAGCGTTTCATATTATCTTGTCAAAAAAGTGTATTTACGTGTAGGTGTGTGCATATATATGCGTGTGTGTGTGCGTGTGTGCGTGTGTGTGTGTGTGTGTGTGTGTGTGTGTGTGTGTGTGTGTGTGTGTGTGTGTGTGTGTGTGTGTGGTGTGTGTGTGTGTGTGTGTGTGTGTGTGTGTGTGTGTGTGTGTGTTGTGTGTGCGTGTAACGTGTAATGTAATGTAATATGTGTAATATGTATACTGCTGGTAGTAATATCACTACAACAGTTTGTTGGGGTTGTTGATTTATTTCTCCTTATTAGTGTTATTCTTGCCACTATTACTGTTATTAATGTTTATAGTCTGCAACAAAAACGTCGTCGCCGTTGCTGTTATTAAATAATTATCTTCATCATTATCGCCTTTATCCTCATCTTCATCCTCATTGTCCTTATTATTACTGTTATTATCGTTATCATTGCCATCATCATCGTCATCGTCATCATCATTATCATCATCATCTTCATCACTACCACCACCATCATCATCATCATGATCATCACCATCACTATCCCCTTCACCATCATCACTATCATCACCACCATCACCGTCATCACCATCACCATCCTCATTATCACCACCAACAGTGCTACTTCCATCACGAAGACAACATGGACGAAAATAGTGACGAAATAAAATCTGGAAACTTTAAAAGAAGAAACTTGGAACAGCATTTTTTTTTTTTTTTTTTTTTTTTTGAAAAATAATTTCTGAACACGAAGCACAGATTTCGGAAATATTTTAGTCACGTTGTACATTATTTTCGAGCTTGTGGAAAAATAAATATTTGTTTAGTCGTACAGTTGTTTTTGTTTTTATATATTAACTTTTAAGAGTAAATATTTCATAAATTCACTCACTGACGAAAAAAAATATAAAACAATTGAATATAGTAATAAAGAAATTAAATAATGCAGAAATAGAATTGAATATTAATGTTGTGATTGTCAGTATTGTTATCTATGTTATTGTTATTGTACCAAAAAATACTAATGAATATATGAAAAGAGAGAAAATGATTTAGAATTTAACTTTTACTTGAGGAAAAGCACGCACATAACCACACAAAACCAAACATCCCCATAACTACACACATAAATACACTCAGATACACACATACACTCAACAACACACACATACACAAATTTAACTACACGCGCATACATACATACATCCACACACACATATCCACACTACGCTACCACACACACACACACACACACACACACACACACACACACACACACACACACACACACACACACACACACACACACACACACACACACACACACACACACACACACACACACACACACACACACACACACACACACACACACACACACACACACCACACACACACACACACACACACACACACACACACACACACACACAACACACACACACACACACACACACACACAACACACACACACACACACACATACATACATACATACATACACACACACACATACATACACATACACACATAAAGAAGAAAAAGAAAAAAAACAGCAAACAAACAAACAACACACGCTTACATACCATGCGTCTGTCTGTATAAACAGATTATCGTTCATTACTTTAACGCTATTTTTACCGCAAATCGCCCTCACTTCCCCTCCTTCTCTCCCCTCAATTTCCTCCTCAACAGTTCCTTCCTGTCCTCTTCTCCCTCAGTCTTTCGCGCTCCCCCCCTCCCCCCCTTTCATTTGGGTCTCCCCCGTCCGATCTCACGCCCCCCCCCTCTATCTCCTCTTCCCCTCCCTTTGACCAGTTCTTTTGCCGTCTTTTCTTTCCTTCCCCTCTTCTGCTTCCTTTCCCCTCGACCAGTTTGATTTCCCTTCTTTCTCCACGCTTTTTTTCTTGTTCTGTCTCATCTCCTGCCCCCCTTCGTCGCACTTCTCCTTCCCTTCTAGTCCTCTCTCTTCGTCCTGTCTCATCTTTTCCTCTTCTCTCTACTCTTCCCCTTCGCCTATCCTATCTCCCGCCCCCCTTCATCGCACGACCTCCCAGTTTCTTGTCCCATCTCCCGTCCCCTTCATAGCAACCCCTCCTCGCATCCTGCCCCATCTCCCGTCCTCCTTCATAGCACCACCTCCCCGCACCCTGTCCCGTCTCCCGTCCTCCTTCATAGCACCACCTCCCCGCACCCTGTCCGTCTCCCTCCTTCATAGCACCACCTCCCCGCACCCTGTCCCGTCTCCCGCCCTCCTTCATTACGCCTCCTCCCTCGCCCCGTCCGTCTCCCGCCCCCCTTCGCCGCACCTCCTCCAGAGCCGGTGCCAGGCCCACATGGAGGCTCTGGAGCGAGACAAAGACATTAGGGTTGGCGGCAGTACTATTGTGGGCCTCACGCCGGGCTCGCTCGCGTGTGCACCTTCGCGGGGCAGCCTCTTTGTTTACCGACAGTGCCCGGATGTGCCAGCTGGTGAAGGGGGGGGGGGGATAGGGAGTGGGAAGGGGGAGGGGGGGGGGGGAGGGGAGGTGGGAGGGGGAGAGGGAGGTGGGGATAGGGGTGGGAGGGGGGGGGGAGGGGGGGGGGGGGGAGAGGGGAGGGGGGAGGGGAGGTGGGATAAGTAAGGGGGGTGGGGAGTTGGTAGGGAGTCGAGAAGTTAAGTTTAGGGGTAGCAAGGGTGTGTTAGGAGTAAGGGGAGGGAGTTGAGGGGCCGGGAAAGGGTCAGGGGGAGAGGATAGGGGGGCCAGGGTCGGAGGAGGGATAGGGGGTGGAAGGGAGAGAAGTTATTCTTGGGTCGCACGCTGGGAAAGCGGGCGGAGCGGGGGTGGGGGGGAGGGGGCAGAGCCTCTCTTGTGGATATTGGTGGAGAGTGTGAGTTGTACTTTTATAATGGGGGAGGGTTGGGAGGACGGCTTTAGTGAGGGACAGAATGAGGTTTAAGAGAAATATATGTGGATGTATACATGCATGTATACATAATTATATGCATACATACATACATATATACCTAACATGTGTGTGTGCGTGTGCGTGTGTGTGTAATGTGTGTATGTATATATATATATATATATATATATATATATATATATATATATAATATATATATATATATATATATGTATGTATGTATGTATTATGTATGTATATGCAGAGAGAGAGAGAGAGAAGGGGGGGGGGGGGGAGGTAGATAGATAAACAGACACATAGATATGCAGATAGTTAAAGATTTATAGATAGAGATAGCTAAATAAGATAATTAGATACAGTCAGAAATCGATATATTAACAAACAGAAAGATGCAGACATAGATATAGAAACACATAAGTAAACATTGCAACTACTTATCCCCAAACGGGAATAAAGAGGTTAAAGTAAGGTTTCTTGTTAATCTCCCGCCATTCAGAAGCACAGGGGAAGTGGCTTTAGAATGAGGCGGAATTATATAGGCCTAGCAAGCTCCCAAGGTCTTTGAATTTTAATCTTCGTCGGTTTGGTTTGTGTATCACTTTCTTCCTCCTGATACTGTTTTTTTTATTGTCTTGCATTATTATTGTTGTTGTTGTTTTGTTGTTCTTTATATTGTTGATGTTGTTGTTGTTGATATTGTTGCTGTTGTTGTTGTTTATATTGTTCTGTTGTTGTATTTTGTTGTTGTTGCTATTGTCATTTTGATCTTTATTGTTATTGATATTATCATCATCATTATCATTATTAGTATTTTTATCAAGAATCTTACCGTTATTACTGTTATTATCTTGATTGTGATTATTATTGTAATTTTTATGTTGTTATTATTTTTGTTACTGTTATCTTTCCTGTCTTGTTTGCGTAAGAGAGAGAAAGAGAGAAAGAGAGAAAAGAAAGAGAAGAGAAAGAAGAGAGAGAGAGAAAGAGAAAGAAAGAGAAAGAGAAAGAAAGTGAAAGAGAGGGTTGAAAAGAGTAGTTGAAAGATCAAGATAATAATTCAGACAGACAGACACACTACTATATATGAACAGAAAAAAGAAAGACAGGTAAGACAGAGACAAGAGACGTAACACACAAAAAGAAAAAAATAATAATCTTAAACTAAATTCACACCTTTCAGACTAAGTCACGCCCCCCCCCCCTATATGTCTTACACTATAGGAAATCATCGACAAAAATATTTATTATTCCTAAATGAGGATGTCATGTTAACGTAGACAGCCGTAGTCACATGAGCGTTAACGAAGGGTGTAATGACAGTCGACGAGAAAAAAAAATGAGAAAAAAAGGAAAGAAAAAGAAAAATGGTGTTCAACCCTCTCTTTCTGTTCTCTTGTATTTCAGTGAAAGAAGTGTGTGTGTGTGTGTGTGTGTGTGTGTGTGTGTGTGATTGTGTGTGTGTGTGATTGTGTGTGTTTATATGTATATATAATTCGCACTCTTCTTATGTATTTAATCTTAAAATTGAATAAAAGTAAATAAAGGCAACAGTAACAATAAGATGTCAATAACAATAATGATAATAAATAACCATAACATAATCATAATGATAATAATCACAACCATAATGATGATAATAATCACATGATATGATAATCGATGGATATTAAAATATCGATAGATGATATTAATAAGACGATTAAATGAAGCATTGCCTCACATCTGACACACAAATGACACACCGAAACACAAGTCACCAGCTGTCAATCACTTATCGCAAAATCCAAAACAGTTTCTTTCCTATTACCGAAAAATCCCAAAATAAAAAGTTCATTTACGAATCTATAATTGAATTCGTTCGTCGAGAGAAAGTTTATATGAAAGTAGAATTCTCTTTGAACAAGTATATGCCTTGAGGGGTGTATGTGTGTGGGTGAGCGAGGAGAGAGGGACGTGGGGGGGGGCGAGAGAGGGAATGAGGGGAGAGGGAGAGGGGATGAGAGAGATTGAGAGGGAATGAGAGAAACTGAGAAGGAATGAGAGGGAATGAGAGATAGAAACCAAGATAGAGATAGATACAGAGACAAATAGAAAAGAAGAAGGGAAAGAGAAAGGAAAAGAGTAAGAGCAAGATAAATGATAGAGAGAGAGAGAGAGAGAGAGAGAGAGAGAGAGAGAGAGAGAGAGAGAGAGAGAGAGAGAGAGAGAGAGAGAGAGAGAGAGAGAGAGAGAGAGAGAGAGAGAGTTTCTTTTTCATTTTCATGTAAATATGGATAGTTTTATGCATCTTCAGCGTACCGAAAGTTATTGTGAAATGGAAAACGGGAGTAAAAATGAATGCAGTTAAAAAGAAAAAAAAATCTGGCAGACAAAGAATGAAAGAAAGGAACAGAAAAACGAAAAGACAAAAGTGGAAGAAGAATAAAAAAGAAAAGAAAGAAAAATAAAGTATCAACAACAACGAGAAGGAAAAGGCAACAAAAATGATAAAATAGACTATAAAGAAAATGAATGTTTACGTTTAGGAAAATACTCAGAGAAGTGTACCATGTAGCGGAAATAATTGAATTTGCGTGATTAAAACTGGCGAGATAAGCACAAACAGATGTTTTGTATGGTACGTAAATGTCCGACTAGAAGGGTGAGGGTGAGAGGAAGGGAGAAGATGAGGGTGAGAGGGGAAGAGGTAAGGAAGGGGAGAAGGTGAGGGTGAGAGAGGAGAAGGTGAGGGTGAAGTTGCGAGGGAAGAAGATGGTGAGGGTGAGGGAGATATGAAGGGAGAAGGTGAGGGTGAGAAGGAGAAGGTGAGGTGATGAGGAAGGGAGAAGGTGAAGGTGAGAGGAAGGGAGAAGGTGAGCGTAAGAGTGAGAGAAAGGGAGAAGGTGAGGGAAGGGAAGAAGTGAGGGTGAGAGAAAGGGAGAAGGTGAGGGGAAGGGAGAAGGTGAGAGAGAAAGGGAGAAGTGAGGGTAAGATGATAGGAAGGGAGAAGGTGAGGAGTGAGATGAGGGTAAGAATGAGAGGAAGGGAGAAGGTGAGGGTAAGAGTGAGAGGAAAGGAGAAAGTGAGGTAAGATGAGGAGGAAGGAAGAAGGTGAGGTAAGAATGAGAGGAAAGGAGGAGTGAGAGGTAAGAATGAGAGGAAGGGAGAAGGTGAGGGTAAGAATGATAGGAAGGGAGAAGGTGAGGGTAAGAATGATAGGAAGGGAGAAGGTGAGGGTAAGAATGAAGGAATGAGAAGAATGAGTGAGGGTAAGAATGAGAGGAAGGGAGAAGAGGTAAGAATGAGAGTAAGAATGGGAAAGGGGAAGGTGAGGGTAAGAATGAGAGAAAGGGAGAAGGTGAGGGTAAGAATGAGAGAAAGGGAGAAGGTGAGGGTAAGAATGAGAGGAAGGGAGAAGGTGAGGGTGAGGGTGAGAGGAAGGGAGAAGGTGAGGGTAAGTGTGAGAGGAAAGTGTGAGAATGAGGGTAGTGTGAGATAGAGGGAGAATGAGTAAGGGTGTGAGAGGGAAAGTGAAAGTCAGAGCTATATGAAGGAAGAATGGGAGAGGGAGAATTAATGTAAGGGTGAGGGGTAAGGGGGGGGGAGGAGGGTGAAGGTGAGGATAAGAGGAAGTGGGGTGAGGCTGAGAGTGACGGTGACTGTTAGGGTGAGGATGTGATAATAGAATATATATGAGGATAAGAGAGAGATGCAAGGTACAGGAGAGAGTGAGTATAAGGATGAGAGGGAGAGGGAAAGATGGGTGTGAGAGGGAACAAGAGAGGAAGAGAAAAGGGTGAAGATAAGGCAAAAGATCATAGAAAGAAGGATAGTGAGGGGGGGAGGCAGAGGGAGGGTGAAAGTGAGGGTATGAGTGAGTATGAGAAAAAAGAATAAGAGGGAGAGGGATAATGAAAGTGAGGATAAGAAGACTACAGAGGATGAGGGAGAAGAATAAGAAAAACAAAATAAAAGGGAAGTCATATCCTTTAATTCCCTTAAATGAATCACAATCAAGTTAATTTCATTCTTATTTAATTCCATTCTTACTTATCTATTCATCTATTTCGCATTATTTTCCCCCGAGTCTCCCAGTACCTGCGACGCGTAGGCATAAGCAGTGACCCTTAACAAACACGTGTACCAGCAATATCAAAGGCATTTTGTATAATCCTTCCAAGAAGAGCTTATGAATGCCACTGATACCATTCATTATCTCGAGCAGCACGATTATATCTTTTAATCTTTATCTTGCTGTCTAATGCGTTGCCTGGCGAAATCCATCCAATTACATCTTGGGAATTTCTCACTGAGTTCTGTTGTCTAGGTCTGCGATAAGGATGATTCTTCGCTCTTTTTCATGAAGTTGGATATGGGGCTGTACTGCCTTCTCATATTCGAAATACAATAATTAGGTAGGTAGGTAGGTAGTTAGTTAGTTAGTAGATATAGACAAAAAGGTAGATAGATGTAAACAGGAAAGGAGATAGTTAGAGAGATAGAGAGA
>NW_020869128.1:1606194-1618694 GCF_003789085.1 Penaeus vannamei
CATTAAAGATATAATAATGGTAAAATACAGTATTATTAATAATAATACTGATGATATATTTTTACCATTGTTAATGCCATTGTTATCATTATCATTCTAATTATCATCATGTACCATTATTAATATCACTATCACTATAATCTCATTATATCAATATCATCATCACTATTACTATTATCATCGTTATTATTATTATCATCATCATCATCATTACCATCACCATCACCTCACCCTCAACTCTGCCCGCCTATGACGACATACATCAATCCGAACCATTATCCTTTATCAAAAGTACCTAATCCCTTGTGTAATAAAACCGTAGTCTGCGAAATAACTCGATCAGCTGTTCTTGTCTTATGAATATTCTCCCATTCGCGGCGAGGGTGATGGTGCACCCCGCTATAACGACGACCTGCCAATAACCGAAATACATTTATGGATCTAACTGCGGGTTTTATCGTTGGCTAAGGGTGTTAAGGATTGATTCAAGTATTGATAAGTTTTAAATGATCTATTTGTAGTTTGCGTGGAATGTGTGTGTGTGTGTGTGTGTGTGTGTGTGTGTGTGTGTGTGTGTGTGTGTGTGTGTGTGTGTGTGTGTGTGTGTGTGTGTGTGTGTGTGTGTGTGTGTGTGTGTGTTGCGTTTGTGTTTGTGTGTGTATGTGTGTGTGTTTGTGTGTGTGTATATTTATTATTTATATGTGTGTATGTATGTATTTATGTATATGTATTTATTTATATATATGTGTCTATGTATGTATGTATTTACGTATAAATGTGCATATATATGTGTGTGGTGTGTGTGTATGTATTTGTTTATTAATTCATAAATGTTCACTTGAATATTACTTCACCTTTATCCTCTCCGCCAACCGTAACGCATAACGAAACCCACCTTCTAATACCAACGTGACCTTCCAATCAAAGTGAGTTCCTGCCCATTTGCTACTGCCAGCCAGTGCAAAAGCGACCTTAAAACATCGTGCATAGCAATAAAGTGAGATACTGAACACTGCAACTTATAAAGCACGAAATATACGATCAATCTGCGTTCTCCTAAGGGTATCTTGGGTATGTGTACGACGTGGGCAGTGTGCAGTTTCAACGCGTTATGACATAGCACTGGTTTTGCGGCCAAATAGGAATTGCTCACGGACTGGGAATGCGCAGGCTACTGGAGGATATGTTTAATCGATGGAGCATTCCTGGGTAATAGTACTGCATTATTTTTCTTTGTGTGTGTGTGCGTGTTGTTTGACTAGTGAAAATATGCTCTCTTATGAATCGTTATTATTTTCTTTATCATTGTTGTGATCATTATGTTGATTTCCTTTGTCCTCCTCCTCCTCCGTATCATCATCATCATCATCATCATCATCATCATCATCATCATCATCATCATTCATCATTCATCATTCATCATTCATCATTCATCTTCATCTTCATCTTCGTCTTCGCCTTCGCCTTCGTCTCATCTTCATCTTCATCTTCATCTTCTCTTCGTCTTCGTCTTCGTCTTCTCTTCGTCTTCGTCTCATCTTCAATCTCTTCATCTTCATCTTCATCTTCATCTTCATCTTCATTCTTCATCTTCATCTTCATCTTCATCTTCATCTTCATCTTCATCTTCATCTTCATCTTCATCTTCATCTTCATCTTCATCTTCATCTTCATCTTCATCTTCATCTCATCTCAATCATTCATCTCGTCATGAACGTCATCGTCATTGTCACCATCACCATCATCAGTGATAGTACTACATGTTTTTTGTTTGTTTTATTGGTCAACTTTTTTGTGTTTATTCTCCTTTGTATTATCAGTCTTATCATCATTGTTATTATGTCCATTGCGTTGGTCCTCATTGTTGCTGGTATTGTCGTCACCATCATCACCATGAACACTGCTATCATCAATAATCATCAGTATTGTCATCCTCATCATCATAATTACCACCACCACCACCACCAGCACTACCACCCTACCACCTACCACCACACACTACCACTACCCTACCACTACCACTACCAACTACCACTACCACCACCACCACCACTACCACATACCACCACCACTACCACCACCACTACCACCACCACCATCACCAACCACCATCAACCAACACCACCACACCACCACCACCACCACCACAACAACAACAAACAACAACAACAACAACAACAACACCCAAACCAACACCGAAACACCACCACACAACCACACACCACCACCACCACCACTACCACTACCACTAACACTACCACTACCACTACCACTACCACCACCACCACCACCTACCACCACCACCACCACACACTACCACTACCACTACCACTACATACCTGCACTACCAACCACCACCCACCACTACCACCACCACTTACCACCACACACGTACCACTACCACTACCACCGACCACTACCACACCACCTACCACCACCACTACCACCACCAACTACCACCACTACCACCACCACTACCACCACTACCACCACCACCACCACTCCACTACCACTACCAACTACCACCACCACCACCACACCACCACCACATACCACTCCACCACCACCACACTACCACTAACCAACTACCACTACACACCACCACCACCACCACCACCAACCACTAACCACCACTACTACCAACACTACCACTACCACCACCACCACCACCACTACACCACCACACCAACCACACCACTACCACTACCAACCAACCACCACCACCCAACCACCACCACCACCACCACCACTACCACCACCAACACCACCAACCACTACCACACCACACCACTACCACCCCGGACACCACCACCACGCACTACCACCACCACTACCACACACCAACAACACACAACCACCACACCACCGACCACCACCAACCACCACCACCAACCACTACACCACTACCACACCAAACCACTACCACCAACCACCACCACCACCACTACCACTACCACACCCCCACCACTACCAACTACACACCACCACCACCACCACCACACCACCACCACCACTACCACCACCACTACCACCACCACTACCACTACCACTACCAACCAACCACTACCAACTACCACTACGCACCACCACCACCAGAACCACCACCACCTACTACCACCCATCAACTACCACTACCACCACTACCACCACCACACCCACCACCCCACCACCACTACACCACCACTACCACCACCACCAACAACAACACGCACCACCACCACCACGCACCACCAACCACCACACCACACCACCACCCACCACTACCAACACACTACCACCACCAACAACCAACAACACCAACACCACCACCACGCACCACCAACCAACCACTACGCACCACCACTACCACCACCACCAACCACAACAACACACCACCCACCACCATCCACCGACCACACCACCACTACCACCACCACCAACCAACCAAACTACCACCACCACTACCGACCATCCACTACCACCACCACACCACCAACCACCGCACCACTACTACCGACCGCCCACCAACCACCACCACCACAACAACAACAACAACAACAACACCAACACCACACCACCACGCACCACCACCACGCACCACCACCACCACCACCGACCCCACCACCACTACCACCACCACTACCACCAACCACCACCACGCACTACGCACCGACCACCACCCCCACCACTAACCATCCACACCACCACCACCAATCAACATAAAACCGCACCACCACCACACCACCACCCAACAACAACAACAACAACAACAACACAACAACACACAACAACAACAACAACAACAACAACAACAACAACAACAACAACAACAATAACAAACACACCTTTGAACATAATATATTCAAGATGTGCCCTTCCCTTTTCCTCCACATCGACACGATCGCGTGTGCATATTCCTCGCATTAATAAGTAGATTAAAAATAGACACACACACCCCAAGAGGACTATAAATTCCCCTCTCTCTATATAATACATAAAACCTCCATATTAATGATCACAGCCATTGCACGTGTCATAATTGTACCGCAAGTACAGGGCGTTCTCCAATGCGGCAGATTTATCTCCTTAAATCCAGCTCTTGTGTTTTATTGAATAAAGCTTTCAAGAAAATTCTGATGAGATTTATAAAAGGGCTTGAGTACAGAAGCGAAGGAGGGAGAGTGGGCGGCCTAACTGCATTTTCGGGGTTCGTCTCACCAGGGAAAACGTAATGTTGTTTTTCTTATATATATAGTATTGGTTTTAAGGTTTTTGGGGGAAAATGGCGGTTTTTTGGGGTTTGTTTCTGTTTTGGTTTGTAGGTGTTTTTTTTTTCTTATTAACTTATATTTTTGTTTGTTTATTTGTTTATTTTTTTTGTTTGTTTTCTTTCTTTTTTGTCTTTTGGTATTAGGTTTCTGTTTACTTTTTTTTCCTTTTAGATTTCTTGGTATGCTCATCTCACTTTCTCTCTTCTCCTCTCTCTCTCTTCTCTCTCTTTCTCTCTCTCTCTCTCTCTCTCTCTCTCTCTCTCTCTCTCTCTCTCTCTCTCTCTCTCTCTCTCCTCTATCTCTCTCTCCTCTCTCTCTCTCTCTCTCTCTCTCTCTCCCTTCTGTCCCTCTCCCTCTCCTATCCCTCCCTATCCCTCTCCCCTCCCTCTCTCCTCTCCTCTCTCTCCTCTCTCTCCTCTCTCTCTCTCTCTCCTCTCTCTCTCTCTCTCTCTCTCTCTCTCTCTCCTCTCTCTCTCTCTCTCCCTCTCTCTCTCTCTCTCTCTCTCTCTCTCTCTCTCTCCCTCCCTCCTCCCCCTCTCCTCTCCCTCCCTCCTCCCTCTCCCTTTCATTAATCCCCTCTCCCCCCCTGCCTCTCTCTCTCTCTCTCTCTCTCTCTTCTCTCTCTCTCTCTCTCTCTCTCTCTCGTCCTCTTTCTTCTCTCTCTCTCCTCCTCTCTCTCTCTCTCTCTCTCTCTCTCTCATCTCGTCTCTCTCTTCTCTCTCTACTCTCTCTCTCCCTCCTCCCTCCCATCCTCCTCCCCTTCCTCCCGTCCTCCCTCCCTTCCCTCCTCCTCCCTCCCTCCTCCCCCGGCCCTCTCTCTCTCTCCTCCTCTCTCTCTCTCTCTCTCTCTCTCTCTCTCTCTCATCTTCTCTCTCTCTCTTCTCTCTCTCTCTCTCTCTCTCTCTCTTCTCTCCTCTCTCTCTCTAAAGAAAAATGTAAGTCAAAATGTAAGGAAACAACAAACAGTACTTACTAGGAAATAAATCACCAGTATTTAAATTTTATTTATAGATTATTATTATTTTTATTTTTATTTTCTTTATTTACTTTATTTTTTTTTTTTTGCGTAAGAAAAAAGCAAGTAGAGAGTAAAAATATTAAACAAATGTATTTCACTGTTTTTAAATTTAATTACATGGGCAATGCAGTTTTAGTTGTTCAGTCCGGATGAACAGTTTATGAAATTGGTTTTTATACAGCCTTTGGTGGAAGTAGAAGTTACGTAATTCCGGTAAAGATAGCAACATAATTTTATTCATAAAATGCATTTTTCATACTATGGAAACTTAATTCATGCCTTGATGTCATTATTGTTTCTCCTATTTTCTCCTATCGTCGTCATCTTTAAAAAAAAACATTATCATATTTTTTTCACCTTTAATATCACACCATCATATAAAATATAATTCAACGTGACATGACTACTGACATCATTATAGCAGCAATGACAGCTTTGCCTCCTGTACCCTCCACCCCATCCCACACCCTTCTAAAGCAGTCAATTCCGTTTCTTTTTTTCTTTTTTTTGTCTTTTTTCTTCTTTTTTTTTCTGTTTTTTTTCTGTTTTTCTTTTTTGTTCTTTTTTCTTTTTCTTTCTTTTTCTTTTTTTTTCATTTGTTTCATTCAGCAAATTTATTTAGTAGTTGGTTCTTCATTTCAACGCCACGAAACTCATTTGTGAAATAAAATAGAATAATCTGAATATAAAAAGAAAACGAATCTGTAGTATTTATTTCTAACAAAGAATTAATGCATAAATAACATTGGGATATACTGTATAGTTTTTGTATTCAATAAGGTATTCAGTTTCGATATAAAAAATTGCAAACAGAGAACAAGAATAAAAAAGAAAAATAATAAGACATTCTTCGTTTTTTTAAATTCATCAGGAGACTTCAAAATATAATTGATATTAAAATAGAGTCCAAAAACAATCAAAGAAATTCCCACTTTTTCCCCCTTCTTTCCCCTCAACTACCTCGATTTTTTGTTCTTTTTCTTTTTCCTTTCCCCTCTCTCCTGCTCGAGAGATTTCATCCCCTCCCCCTTTCAAGTTTAACAACAATTTGTCTTCATTTCTCCCCCTCTTTTCCCCTCTTTCTTTCCCTCCTTATCTTCTCCTTTTTTCCTACTCTTCCTGCCAAAGGAAAGGTTCCTTAAGCAACATGAAAATGCGAGCCATAGTCAAGAGAAAGTGTCAAAAGATCTTACGGTTCCTTTCTCCGACGCTATGTTATCATTAAAGCAATGCGTAATGACAGCCTTTGACCTCGTGCTTGACCTTTTTTTTTTGCCTCGCATTGCTTAGGTCTTAGTTATCTGTAGATGCTTGTTTTTAGTTTGTCCCGAGGCGAATGTGTGTATGTTTGGATCTGACTATCCTGTTGGATTGTTTGGACGGTGTGAATGTGGATAAGCCCATCTTGGTATTGTTGATAATTATTTAAACCGATCATACTGGTCTTGCAAGAATATTGAGTGACAGATCGAGATGGCACGATGAAATTGGATAATTGATGATGGCGAGAGGGAAGATGAAAAGGGATACAGAGAGAAGAGGAGGAATGAGGAGGGGAGACAGAGTAGAGCAGGTCTATTTGCAGGCAAGAGCTTATAGCAGACAAAGAAGGCAGGCAGGACAGGCGATAGGCTAAGGTGACAGGGCAAGAAAGCTAGAGCTAAGCAGGGAGGAACAAGCAAGGTCAGGCAGGCCAGGCAGGACAGACGGCAAATGGCAAGGCAAGTCGAGGCAGTGGCAAGGCAAGGCAGAGCATGGCAGGCAGGCGAGGCAGCAAGGCAGGCAGCGCAGGCAAGAGCAGGCAAGGCAGGGCAAGGCAGATAGATATATATATAGATAAGATAGATAGGAGAGAGGGAGAGAGAGTAGAGAAGAGATTTTAGTGGAGAGACCCGAGAGAACAGAGGAGAGAAGAGAGAGAGAGAGAGGAGAGTAGAAGAGCGAGGAGAAGAGAGAGAGAGAGATTGATATGTTAAATAGTGATAGGGACAGAGATGGCGAAAAAATTAAGATTGATGAAATCCGGTGGTCGAACAGATGAGATAAAAAAAAAAAAAAAAAAAAATCCCACACATCCTATAATATGAATAACTAAAAAGACAGTAACCCCCGCTCCCTTACCCAAACCCCACAAAAATCATCCTCAACAACACCACCAACTCGTTCTCAAACTATCTCTTATTTAATAGAGAAACAATTTTGTTTAACACACACAGCCGCGCCGTCGGTCGAAGGACTTGTAAGACGCAAGTAGGGACACAGGTATCTAATCTCACTTGTCTATTGCGGATCATGAACAAAAAAAAAACTGGAAGTTTCCCCAAAATCTAATCATTGTTCTTTGATCCTTTGGGAATACTTTCTGACTTGGCATTCCTTTTTGGGGGGATGCGTTTGTTTGTTTTGTTTCTGTATAGGACTAAGTGGCGATGGAAGATAGTGAAGTGTCGTGCATTTAGGTGGTAGAGGATTGTTAAATGGGTGCGTTGATGAAATGATGTGCATGTTGGTGCTTGAATGAGTGTGATTTATCGTTAATGGATTTGTTTGCATGGGAAAGCACAAAAGTGGGAGAAACTAAATAAAGGCGATAGATATGACTTTTGACACTGAGATTGGAGAAGCGAATGAAGAGAGACATTGAATTTGAGTTGATTTGAATTGATTGATTGTTTAGATAGATAGAAAAATAGGGTAGTAGAATAAGAGAGACGCCGAAAAAGAGAGGAGAGTGAGAGTTATTGACGAGAGAGAAAGAGGAGAGTGAAGAGAAGAGAGAGAGAGAGAGAGATGAGAGATTTAGGAGAGAGAGAGGAGAGTAAAAGAAAGGAGAAAGTTTAAGGAGAAAAAACAGAAAAGATAGAATCGGGCAGTACAGAGAGAAAGAAAACAATAGGGAGATAAGAGAGATAAGAAAAAGAAATCTGAAAATTAAGAGATAGAAGAAAAGAAGAGAAAGTGGAAATAGAAANAGATGGAGAGATAGAGAGAGAGAGAGGAGGAATGCGAGGGAGGCGAGGCGAACTGGCGCACGGCCACAGGCACTCATCGCACCCGCACACAGACAGCACAGAGCGCAGACCGGCCGGCGCAGACGCGAACAGAGCAGGGTGGACCAGAGACGCGAGACAGGACTGGGAGAGAGGGACGTGGAGCACACAGCAGTGGCGGTTAGGGGGAATCCCGAGAAGAGGGACCGGGAGGAGGGGACGGCCGGAAGGGGGTCCGAGAAACAATGGCAGGGGACAGACGGAGGCAAAAACAAAAACGCGAACGGGAGGAGGGTCGAGAGGGCGAGGGGACAGGGAGGGAGACGGGGATGAGAACGCGAGGGAGAGACTAGATAGCGTCACGCAGAGACGAAGCAGAGCACGACGAGCAGACGACCGCAGAGCCAGAGAGAGCCAGACCGCGCAGAGAGAGAGTAGAGAGAAGAGAGAGAGAGAGAGAGAGAGAGAGAAAGAGAGAGAGAGAGAGAGAGAGAGAGAGAGGAGAGAAGATAAAGGGAGGGTAATAGATGAAAGTCGAGAGAAGAAGGAAGAACGGACAGGAAAGGAGAAAAAGGAGTAAAGAGGTAAGAAGAGAATCGCAAAAAAAAACGAAGATGGAAGAGAGAGAGAAGAAGAGTGGATGGAGGAATAATGGACAAGAAAGAGGGAGAGGAAATAAAGAAAGAATAAAAAAAAATAAAGATGAAAGGGAAGGGAATACGAGAAGGATGGTGATAAAAGAAAAGGAACAAGAGGAGGAAACGAAAGAATTGAAGACTTCAAGGAAAAAACGGGGGAAAGGGAGATGCAAGATGAGTGATAAAGAAGGAGAAGAAGGATGAATGAAAGGAAAGAATTAAAAGAAGAGAATAGAGAAAGAATAAGAAAGGGAAAGGTAGAGGGAATGAACGACTGAATGAAAAACGAAAAGAAAAGCACCCCCCACCCACACCCACACACAACACACCACACCACACCCACCCCCACACCACGACCCCACCCAAAACATAAAAAAAAACAAACAAAGAGGATAGAGAAGAGTGAAGAAGAAAGAAAAAAAAAGGTAATAGAGAAGAGTGATAAACGGAGGAAAAGGGAGATAGATAAGGAGTTGATAAAGAAAGGGAAAGGGATAAAGAAGAGTAATGAGGAGGGGAGAGGGATAAAGAAGAACTGATAAAGAGGAGGGAATAGAGAGAGTGATGAAGGAGGATAGAGAAAAATGATAAAGAAGGAAAGGAGGGAATAGAGAAGAGTGTTAAGGGGGAGCGGAATAGAGAAGAGTGATAAAGGATGAATAGAGAAGAGTGATAATGAGGAATAAGAAGAGTGATAAAGGAGGAGGGAAGATGAGAGAAGCGGTGGTATAATAGAGGAGGGGAGAGGGAGGGAGAGAGAGAGAGGAAGGGCGTTGCTGCGTCCCGTGTCGGCATTTTAAGATCGTTGGGATTTGCAACTCCGGAAAGAGGCGAATGTTGCATGTTGCAATGCTGGCTTCTGGTTATGTATTTATTTATCTGTTTGTGTCTTCATTTAGTCTATTTTTATCTTCTGTCTTCTGTTTATTTATTTATTGTCTGTTTTTTGTTCTTCTGTTTATCAGTTATTTGTCTCTGTTTGTTCATTGTTTCTCTTCTGGTTATTCTATTTTATTTGTCTATTTTTGTCTTTCTGGTTATTCATTTATTTATGTCTAGTTTTTGTCCTTTCTGTTTATACTATTTATTTATCTATTTTTGTCTTCTGGTTATTCATTTATTTGTCTAGTTTTGTCTTCTGTTTATCTATTTATTTATCTATTTTTGTCTTCTGGTTATTCATTTATTTGTCTAGTTTTGTCTTCTGTTTATCAGTTATTTTGTCTTCTGTTTGTTCATTGATTTCTCTTCTGGTTATTTATTTATTTATCTATTTTTGTCTTCTGTTTATCAGTTATTTTGTTTTCTATTTGTTCATTGATTTCTCTTCTGGTTATTTATTTAACGAAGAATAAAAAAGAACATAAAAGATGAAAGGGAAGGGATAGAGAAGAAATGGTGAATAAAAGAAAGGAAGAAGAGGAGGAAACGAAAGAATGAGGATCAAGGAAAAAACGGAGGAAAAGGGAGATGAAGATGAGTGATAAAGAAGGAGAGAAGGATGAAAGAGAGAAAATAAAAGAAGAGAATAGAGAAGAATGAGAAAGGGAAGCAATAGAAAGGAATGAAAATGAATGAATGATAAAGGGGAATGAAAGAGGAAGAGTGATAAAGTGAGGAAAGGGGAGATAGATAAGAAGTGGATAAAGAAAGGAAAGATAAAGAAGAGTAATGAAGGAGGGGAGAGGGATAAAGAAGAATGATAAAGGAGGGAATAGAGAAGAGTGATAAAGGAGGATAGAGAAAAGTGATAAAGAAGGAAAGGAGGGAATAGAGAAGAGTGATAAAGAAGGGAATAGAGAAGAGTGATAAAGAAGGGAACAGAGAAAAGTAATAAAGAAGGAAAGGGAGGGAATAGAGAAGCGTGATAAAGGAGGGGAGAGGGAGGGAAGAGGAGAAGAGAGAGGAAGGGCGTTGCTTGCGTCCCGTGTCGGCATTTAAGATCGCTTGCGGATTTCGCAACTCCGCAAAGAGGCGAATTGTTGCCATGTTGCATGCTGGCTTTTCTGGTTATATTTTATCTATTTTGTCTTCTGTGTTATAATTTATTTATCTAGTTTTGTCTTCTGTTTATCAGTTATTTTGTCTTTCTGTTTATTTACTTTATTTATCTATTTTGTCTTCTGTTTATCAGTTATTTTGTTTTCTGTTTTTCACTTGATTTCTCTTCTGGTTATTTATCTTATTTAATCTATTTTTGTTCTTCTGGTTATTATTTATTTTGTCTATTTTTTGTTCTTCTGTTTATTCTATTTATTTATCTATTTTTGGTCTTCTGTTTATTTATCTATTTTATCTATTTTTGTCTTTTTGTCTTCTGTTTATTTATTATTTATCTATTTTGTCTTCTGTTTATTTATTTATTTATCTATTTTTGTCTTCTGTTTGTCTTCAGTTATTTTGTATTTGTTATTGATTTTCTCTTCTATTTAATCTATTTTTGTCTTTCTGTTTATCAGTTTATCTTTTGGCTTCTGTTTGTTTTATTAATTTTGTCTTCTATTTAATAAATTAATTCGTTTTCTCTATTTATTAATTAATCTCGTTTTTCTATTTATTAATTATTTTGTCTTCTATTTGTTCATTAATTTGTCTTCTATTTAGTAATTAATTCGTCTTCTATTTATTAATTATTTTGTCTTCTATTTGTTCATTATTTTGTCTTCTATTTATTAGTTATTTTATCTTCTATTTATTAATTACTTTGTCTTCTATTTATTAATTATTTTATCTTCTATTTATTAATTACTTTGTCTTCTATTTGTTCATTATTTTGTCTTCTATTAATTTACTTTATTTATTTATTTATTTTGTCTTTTATTCTTTTACTTATTTTGTCTTTATTTATTTGTCTTTTTTTATTTTCTGTTTACTAAATATTTTGTCTCCTGTTTATTAATCTGCTATTATTAATTCTTCTATTTATCAATTATTGGGGGAAATTTATTTTGTATTTCTGTTTATTGATTATTGTTTATTTTGTATTTCTTTTTATTAATTATTGTTCATTTTGTATTTTTATTGCTTTTTTTCTTATTTCGTGATATATATTTGTATAAACTGCAACAATTATAATCATTTTTATTAATGATTTTCGATTTTTTTTCTTATTTTATAATAACGTATATTATTATTATTTTATGCCTCCCTTTTATTCTTATCATATATTACATTCTTCATGTTTATCTATTCTCTATTATCCATGTTTTTATTATATTTTTCATCAGCATTAAAACCTATTTAAAATATATTTTGCTTGTTCACTTTTGTCTTAATGTTTTTTTTTAATTAGAATAGATATATATATTTTTTTCTCTTTCGTCTTAATCTTTTTTTTATTAGAATAAATATATACTTTTTTTCTTTTTTCTTAATGTTCTTTTTGTTAGAATTAATATATATTTTCTCTTTCGTCTTGATTTTTTTATTAGAATAAATATGTATTTTTCTTTTGTCTTAATCTTCTTTTTATTAGAATATTTTTTTTTTTTTTTGTCAATCTTCTTTTTATTATAATTGTTTTTTTCTTTCGTCTCAATCTTTTAATAGAATTTAATAGAATTAATATTTTTCGTTTTGTCTGAATCTTTTTTTGTTAGAATTA
>NW_020869128.1:1623694-1631194 GCF_003789085.1 Penaeus vannamei
CCTCCTCCTCCTCCCTCCCCCCCCGTCCTCTCTCCTCCTCCTCCTCCTCCTCCTCCTCCTCCTCCTCACTCCTCCCTCCTCCCTCCTCCTCCTCCTCCTTCCTTCTCCCTCCCTCCCTCTCCTCCTCCTCTCCTCCCTCCTCCCTCCTCCTCCTCCTCCCTCCGTCCCTCCTCCTCCTCCTCTCTCCCTCCTTCCTCTTTTCCTCTCCCCTCTTTCTCCCTCTTCTCCCTCCTCATCCTCTTTCTCCCCTCCTCATCCTCTTTCTCCCCCCTCCTCCTCTTCTCCCCTCTCCCCGCCCTCTCTCTCCCCCTCCCCCCCTCATCCTCTCTCCCCTCCTCCTCTCTTCCTCCCCTCCGCATCCTCCCTTCCTCCTCCTCCTCTCTCTCTCCCCTCCGCATTCCTTCCTCCTCCTCCTCTCCCCCTCCTTTTCCCTTTATCATGTCTCTCTCCTCCCTCAACCGCCATCAATAAACCTCCACAACTCACACCTCACGCTAGGTTATTGAGTGGTGACCCCTCACTTCTACGGAGAGAGAGGAAAGAGAGAGGAAGAGAGAGAGGGGGAGGGAGGGAGGGATGGATGGAGAGAGGGGGAGGGTGGGGGATGGAGGGAGGGAGAGAGGGAGGAGGGAGGGAGAGAGGGAGGGAGGGAGGGAGGGAGGGGAGGGAGGGAGGGAGGGAGAGGAGGGAGGGAGAAGGGAGAGAGGGAGGGGAGAGAGAGGAAGAGAGAGGAGGAGGGAAGAGGGAGGAGATGGACGGGAGGGAGAGGAGGAGAGAGGGAGGGAGGGAGGGATGGAGAGAAGGGGAGGGAGGGAGGGAGGAGAGGAAGAGAGAGGAGAGGGAGGGGAGGGAGGGAGGGAGAGAGAAGAGGGGAGAACAGAGAAGAGACAGAGAAGCGAGAGAAGAGAGAAAGAGAGAGAGAGAAAGCAGGAGAGAAAAAAAGACAGAGGAAAGGTTGGGCAGGATGAAAAGAGAGATAGACAGAGACAGAAACAGACAGACAAAGAGAACGAGAAAGAGAAAGAGAAAGAGAGAAAGACGGAGACAGAATAAACAAGACAGACGAAGAGGGAGATAAGAGGGAGATATCAAAATCTGTTGCGAAAAGGAAGAGATATTCATAAATATGTAGATCGAGATGCAAATTAATTTTCAGAGAGAGGAAGAGGAGGAAAAAAAATGAAAGACTGAATAAAGATGCGAGAGAAAAGGAGACAGATAAACAAAGTCGAGAACCAGAGAGAAATAGACACAGGCAGAGTAAGGAATTAGAGCGAACAGACAGACAGATAGAAAGGCAGACAGACAAACCTTCCCAAGAACCACAGATAAATAGACACGCAGAATGAAGAACCACAGATAGAAACAGACACAGGCAAACAAACAGACACACACACGGACAGACAGACAAACAGACACATACACACGCACGGACAGAAAACAGACAGACAAACACACACGCCACACGGACAGAAACAGACCACACACATAGACAGTATCACACACACGCACACACACAACAGACACACACACACACACACACCACACACACACACACACACACACACACACACACACACACCACACACACACACACACACACACACACACACACACACACACACACAACACACACACAGCCACAGCCAAACATCCAAGCCAGAAGCAAGAGCCAAATAGCCCAAACAGACAAACACACACCAACAGCCAAACACACCCCACACACACACACACACACAACACACAACACACACACACACACACACACACACACACACACACACACACACACACACACACACACACACACACACACACAACACACACACAGCCAACCAACAAGCCACAGCCAAGAAGCAAGAGCCAAACAGCCAAACAGACACACACACAGCCAAACAGCCAAAACCACACCCACACACCACACACACACACACACACACACACACACACCACACACACAACACACACACACCAAACAGCCACAGCCACAAGCAAGAGCCGGAGCGAGCGGCGGCGACCCCCAAGTAATGCAATAACCAGCGCGAAGTCCCAGCGGAAGATCCGTCGGAGTCCCCCAAGTTGGCGAGCGGCGGCGGCGGGAGACGTCGGAGGAACGGCCCGTGCTACACTTTGGGATGGGAAGGAGGGATGGGAGGGGTGGAGGGTGGAAAGGGGGAGGTGGAGGGGGATGGGGGATGGGGGAAGGAGGGTGGTGGGATGGGTGGGATGGGATGGAGTGGAGGGAGGGTAGGTGGGGTGGGGGGCATGGGAGGGAAGGAGGAAAGGAGCAGTGGGGAGATAGGGATTTGAAAAGGGGTGAGAGAGAGAAGGGAAAGGGAAGGAGAGGGAGAGATAGAGAGAGAGAAGAGAATGACAGGATACAGTGAGAGAAGAGAGAGAGAGAGAGAGAGAGAGAGAGAGAGAGAGAGAGAGAGAAAGACAGTAAGAAAAAAATAAAAGAGAGAGAGAGACTAAAACACAGATAAGAACTCGAAACCAGGGCTATGAGGACGGGGAACCAAGAGAGAGAGAGAGACAAGGTGACATCCGCAGAGCCGTCACATCAGGGACCGTAAAAAGGGCAAGGGAAAGTACACAGAAAGGGGGAGAGGGGAGAACACAGCACAGCGAGGTAAACAAGAGACATAGTGCCGAGGGGAGGAAAGAGGGACATAACGGAGAGGGGAAAGGTAGCGAACACGGTAGAGAGGGGAGAGTCGAGGATGTAGTGCAGAGGGGAATTCCTGGAACCTAGTTCATGGGGGCATGTAGCTTCAGAGGGGACGGAACAGAGGGATAAGAGTGAGGGGAGAGAGAAAGAGAGACAGGGAGGGTGCGCGAGGGAGAGAAGGATGGAGAGAGAGGGGGAGCTACGGGAGGGAGCGACAAAGCGAGAGAGAAAGAGAGACAGGGAGGTCGTGAGGGAGAGAAGGATGGAGAGAGAGGGAGCTACGGGAGGGAGCGACAAAGCGAGAGAGAAAGAGAGACGGGGACAAAGAACACACACACACAGGAAGAGAAAGACAGAGACAGAAAGAGAGAGAGAGCAGAAGCAGACACAGACAGACAAAGAGAGATAAAGATAGAGAGGTAAGGGAGACAAAGTGAAAACTAAAGTGAGGAAAGATAAGTGGGATTGGGGATGTGATAAAAGAGGTGAGGAAAGGATAACTGGAGGGAAAGAGAGGAAAAGAGGACATAAAGAAGTGAAGAAGGGAGAGAGAATATGAGCAGAGAAGGAAAGGATGATGGACCGAGAGAGATGGAGGAAAAGAACGAAGGAGAACATGAGGAAAAAGTAAAATGATGAGGGCTGAGAGAAGCAGAGACAGAGACAGACAGAGACAGACAAAGACAGAGAGAGACAGAGGCAGACACAGACAGACACAGACAGACACAGACAGACAGATACAGAACCAGAACCAGCCAGGAAAAGATATGAGGACGTGAGGACAGCAACAAAGGAATGACAGACGAGAGAGGACGGAGAAACGACGACGGACGACATGAGGAGGGGGAGAGTGAGTGAGGGAGAAGGGGGGCGAGCGAGTGAGGGAGGAGGGGGACGAGCGAGTGAGGGAGGAGGGCGCGGCGAGTGAGGAGGAGGGGCCGAAGCGAGTGAGAGGAGGGGAGCGAGTGAGGAGAGGGGGGCGAGCGAGTGAGGGAGGAGGGGAGCGAGTGAGGAGAGGAGGAGTGAGGGAGGAGGAGGGAGGGAGGAGGAGCGAGGAGGGAGGAGGGGGCGAGTGAGGCGAGCGAGTGAGGAGGAGGGGGGCGAGGAAGTGAGTGAGTGAAAGGCGAGCGAGTGAGGAGGAGGGGGCGAGTGAGGGAGAGAGCGAGTGAGGGAGGAGGTGGGCGAGCGAGTGAGGGAGGAGGGGCGAGTGAGTGAGGAGGAGGGGGCGAGTGAGTGAGGGAGGAGGGAGGCGAGTTGAATTGAGGGAGGAGGGAGGCGAGTAGGAGGAGGATGTGAGTGGGTAGACAAGGTGTCTGGCAGGTACGGAGAGGAGAAGAAATTCAGGATGAGGACATTGAAGCCCTACAGATCCTCCATGGCTTGGTTCGTCGACCGTGAGGATGGGGAGAAGGAGAAGAGAGGAGGAGGAGAAGATAAGGAGGAGAGAAAAAGGAGCCAGAGATAAAGTAAAATTTGATTATAGTAAAAGAATACATGCTGATAATACAAAATTTAATTATGCTCAAAAAAAATGCAGGCTGCTGATAATACAAATTAGATTAATAGTAAAAAAAACAGCTGCTGATAATACAAATTAATTAATACTACGAAGAAATACAGCTGCTGATAATACGAAATTTGATTAAAAGTAAAAGAACTACAAGCTGCTGATAATACAAATTTAATTAATACTAAAACAGAATACAGCTGCTGATAATACAAATTTGATTAATAGTAAAAGAAAATACAGCTGCTGATAATACAAATTTAATATAATACTCAAAGAATACAGCTGTTGATAAATACAAAATTTACTGATAATACAAATTTGATTAATACATAGAGACTGCACTTCCCGATAATGCAAATGCCATTAAATCATATTAATAAAGGTAATGCTGAA
This sequence comes from Penaeus vannamei, assembly GCF_003789085.1. Lineage (NCBI taxonomy): Eukaryota > Metazoa > Arthropoda > Malacostraca > Decapoda > Penaeidae > Penaeus > Penaeus vannamei. The sequence continues at coordinate 1,628,269 of NW_020869128.1, forward strand.
TAATACATACGGAGAGAAGGAGAAAAAAAAGACATGGCAACGTCGATGATAAAGGGATTAGAAAGAATGGAGATAAAGATGGGAGACAAGAGAATAAAGAAAGTGAAGAAGTGAAGGTGGAAGACACGGACAAAAGAATGAAGAATAGAGAGAAAAGAATAAGACATTAGAAAGGTATATATTATGAAAGACAAGAAAATAAAAAGAGGGAGAGAGAGAGAGAGAATAAAGAAAAATGAGACGAGAATCAAGAAATAGAAGAAGGGGAAGGAGAAGGAGAGAGAAAGACAGAAGAGGGAGAGAAAGAAGGAAGGAGGAGAGGGAGAGAAAAAAAGGAAAAAGCAGAGATAGAGAAAGAAAGAAAGAAAAAGAAAATAGAAAGAAGTAGAGAGAGAGAAAGAGAAAGAAGTGAGAGAGAGAGAGAGAAAAAGAAGAGAAAAGCAGAGAAAGAAAAGAGAGAAGAACGAAAGAGCTGACAGAGAGAGAGAAAGAAGATAGCAGCAGAAAATGAAAGACGAAGGGGGAGGGAGCAACGAAGGAGCTAGGCGATGTTCAGGCTTGTCAGAGAAGAAGCAGAAGAGGCAAATATTCAATAAGAAAGGGGAAGTAGCAAATATTCGATAAGAAAGAAGAAGAGGCAAAGGCTCGATAAGAAAAGAAAAGAGGCAAAGAAGACGATAAGAAAGGGGAAGAGGCAGAGAACACTCAATAAGAAAAGAAAAGAGGCAAAGAAGACGATAAGAAAAGAAAAGAGGCAAAGAAGGCGATAAGAAAGGGGAAGAGCCAAGGAAGACGATAAGAAAAGAAAAGAGGCAAAGAACACTCGATAAGAAAGGGGAAGAGGCAAGGAAGACGATAAGAAAGGGGTGGGGGCGACCTGAGCGAGAAGGGCGTGGCTTACGTGATAAGGCTGGGTCCTCTTTCCCTTCATTTTTATTTTTTATTTTTTATTTTTTATTTTTCATTATTATTCTTGCTTCCCTTTTTTCTATCTCTTCTCTCCTTCTCCTTCTCTTCTTCTCCATCTCTTCACTTCTCCTTTTCTTCACTTCTTCTCCTTCTCCTCCTTTACCTCCTCCCCCTTCTCTTCCACCTCCTCCTCCTCTTCCTCCTATCCTTCTTCTCCTCCTTCCCTCCTTTTCTCCTCTTCTTCCTCCTCCTTCTTCTCCTCCTCCCTCTCCTCCTCCTCCTCCTCTCTCTCCTTTCCCTCCTCCCTCCTCCCTCTCCCCCTCCTCCCCCCTCTCCCTCTCCTCTCCCTCCTCCTCCTCCTCCTCCTCCTCCTCTCCGCCCTCCCCCGGCAACCCTTCACTTTATCCCTTCTCATTTATCACTCTCTCTTTCTTCTTCCCCTCCCTTCTCCACCTCCTTCTTTGTCTTACCTCGTCGACAACGAAGGAGGAAGAGAGAGAGAGAGAGAGGAGAGACGAGAGAGAGAGAGTAGAGAAGAGAGAGAGACGAGAAGAGAGAGAGAGAGAGAGAGAGAGAGAGAGGAGAGAGAAGAGAGAGAGAGAGAGAAGAGAGAAGAAAAGAGAAGAGAGACAGAGACAGAGAGGAGAGAGAGAGAGAGAGAGAGAGAGAGAGAGAGAAAAGAGAAGAGAGAGAAAGAGAGAGAGAGAGAGAGAGTGAGACAGAGACAGAGAAGAGAAAAGAGAGAGAGAGAGAGAGAAGAGAGAGAAGAGAGAACGGAGGATAAGGAGGACTTTTGAGGGTCTTCCGAAAGGGTAGAGAAGGGAGGGAGGCGGAGGGGGGGAGGGGGAGGGGGGATTAGGGTGGTGGGGAGGGTGAGAGGGAGTTTTAGGGTGAGCTGAAGCTTTTTTTTCTTTTTTTTAATAAGAGGAGGGGAGGGGGGAGGGGGGAGGGGGATTTAGAGCTGAACTTGTTGCTGTTTTGCTGTTGTCATTGCTATTATTATTATTATTATATTATTATTATTATTATTATTATTATTATTATTATTATTATTATTATTATTATTATTATTATTATTATTATTATTACTATTATTATTATCATTATTATCATCATCATCATCATATATATATCGAGAAGAGACAGACAGACAAATTGATGAAACAGACAAGATTTGAGAGAGAGAGAGAGAGAGAAGAGAGAGAGAGAGAGAGAGAGAGAGAGAGAGAGAGAGAGAGAGAGAGAGAGAGAAGAGAGAAAGAAAGAAAGAAAGAAAGAAGAGAAAGAAAAGAGGGAGAAAAGAAAGAGAAAAGAAAAAGAGAAAGAAAGAAAACGGTGTACGAAAGCAAAAGAAAACGGCGATCCGAGTATAAACAGAGAGCCTCCGAGGGGAAAGGCCAGGCATCATTAATGTAAAGCAAAGTAAATCGAACTAGGCCTCGTAGCTCGGGGATAGTAGTAAAACAAGATTATTATTATTATTATTTTTATTTCATTTTATTTATTTATTTTTTTTTTATTTTTTTTTTTTTGCGGAAGAGAAATGAAAAAAAATAATAAAAAAATAAGAGAGCATGGCGATATGTAAGAGAGGGGAAAAAATGAGGGGTTTGGGGAGATAGAAAACAGAGGGGGAGAGAAAGGGCAGGGGTGATAAAGGCTACCTCTCTATCTATCTATCTGTAGTCTCTCTCTCTCTCTCTCTCTCTCTGTCTACTTGTCTGCCTGTCGCTCTGTTCTCTCTCCCTCCCCTTCTTCTTCCGTCCTTTCTTCTCTCTCTCTCTCTATCTCTATCTATCTCTCTCTCTCTCTCTTCTCCCTCCTCTCTCCTCTCTCTCTCTCCCCTCTCCCTCTCCTTCCTCTCCTCTCCCCCTCCCCCTCTCTCCTCTCTCTCTCTCCCTCTCCCTCTCCTCTCCTCTCTCTCTCTCTCTCCTCTCCTCTCTCCTCCCTCTCCTCTCCCTCTCCCCTCTCCTCTCCCCTCTCCCTCCCAGACTGAAACAGGTCCAAAATGGATCGA
>NW_020869128.1:1636194-1641194 GCF_003789085.1 Penaeus vannamei
AACATGGCGTAGTATTTTTTTTTTTTCGTTTCTCTCTCTTTTTATCCTTTTCTGTCTCTCCCTTTCTGCTTTCTCCCCTCTTCCATTTCTCTTTTTTTCTTTGGGATACGATGACGTAATCCGGGCCTCTTCCCTTTTATCCTATCTCCCTTCTTCTTCTCTTTCTCTCTATTCCCCTTTCTTAAAATAGGATAACGTAGGATTAAAACCAAATTTGCTCTTCCATATTATCTTTATTTCTTGATTTTTTATTTGATTGATTCTCTTTAATTCTTTCTTTCTTTATTCTTATTATCTCACTTTCTCATCTCCTTCCTTCGCGCTCTTTCCTTTCTTCCATCTTTCCTGTTCCCCTTTCCGTTGTCTGTCTCCGTTTCCCCTCAGTTTATTCTCCTTTTTCCATTCTCGTTGCCATCGCTTCCTCCTTTCTCTCTTCCTTCCCCTCTTCCTCTCCTTTCTCTCTCTTTTTTTTATAATTCTTTCACCTATTCCTTATTCCCCTCTTTTCTGTTTCTTCTTTTCCCCTTTTTGGCTCTTTTATTTCTCTGTTTTCATCCTCTTTTTCTCCCTTTCACCCTTCCCCCCTCCCATTCTCCCCTTTCTTCCCTTCCCCTTCCACCCTCCCAACCTCCTCCTCCCTTTCTTCCTTTTCCCCTTCCCTTTCCCCCTTTCCCCAATCCTCTCCTTCTCCCCTCCCAACCCCCTCCTCCCTTCTCCCATTCTTCCTTCCCCCTTCCCCTTCCCCCAATCATCTCCCTTTCACCCTTCCTCCACCTCTTCCCCCTCCCTCCCCCCCATCCCCCTCCCCCCAATCCTCTCCCTTCCCCCTCCCCTCTCCCCCCCTTCCCTTCCCCCCCCACCTCTCCCTTCCTCCTCCCCCCCACTTCCTCTCCCTTCCACCCACCCTTCCCCCCCCCCCTCCCCCCCAATCCTCTCCCTCCCTCCCACCCATTCTCCCTTCCCCCCACTCCCATCCCCTTCCCCCCCTTCCCCCCTTTCCCCCCCTCCTCTCCGGCGCGGGTCCAATCTGGGTGATATGATTTAGAAACGGTTAAATGATTTTTGGCCGTACGGAAAGCTTTTATTGAGATTAATGGTACACAGGGGTAAATGGGCGTGCTACGGGCGGCGTGGGCGGTGTTTGGGCCGTGGGCGTGCGTGGCGGCTGGAGCGAGCGGCGTTGGGCGTGGTCTGGGAAGTGAAAGGGGGGGTGGGTGGGGGAGGGGGGGGGGGGGAGAGGGGAGGGGAGGGGGAAATAGAATTGTTCTGGGGAAGTGGAGTATTTTTTTTTTTTTTTTTTTTTTTTTTGAGAGGGGGAGGAGGGGGAAGGGGGAAGGGGGGAGGGGCGATTTTGGTTTTGGGAGGGTTGGTGTTTTCGTTTTCTTTCTCTTTCTCTTTCTCTTCTCTCTCTCTTCTTTCTTTCTCTTTCTTTCTCTTTCTCTCTTTCTCTTCTCTCTCTCTCTCTCTCTCTCTCTCTCTCTCTCTCTTTCTCTCTCTCTTCTCTCTCTCTATCTATTTATCTCTCTGGCTTCTCTCTCTCTCTCTCCTCTCTCTCTCTCTCTCTCTATATATATATATATATATATTATATATATATAATATATATATTATATATATATATATATATAGTATATAATATTTCTATCTATCTTTATCTACTTTCTATATCTCTATCTCTGTCTTTTTTACTCACTCACTTACTCACCCTATCTCCCTTCCTCTCTCCCCGCCTCTCCCTATATTTTTCCCAATTGCATAGTTTCCCTCCAAAAGAATTTTTCTCCTATCCTCTCTGTGCCTCTCTTTCCTTCTTTCTTTCACTTCTGCTTTCTTTCCTTTCCCTCTCCTCTGTCTCTCCCTTCTCCCCTCTGCCTCGCTCGAGCTTAACTTCCATATCACCAGCCTCCCCTCCTCTCACTTTTCAATAGCTATGTTTATATAGTTTGAATTCAATATTGGTTGTGTTGCACTGCTCTAAAAAAAAAAAAAAAAAAAAAAAAGAGAGAGAGAGAGAGAGAGAGAGAGAGAGAGAGAGAGAGAATGGCGACTGTGCCTCTACCCCCCCCCCTGTGTGTGTCCGGGAGGAGGGTAGGGGGAAGGGGTACGGAAGAGGGGGGGTAGGGGGTACGGAAGAGTGGGGGGGTAGGGGTCACGGAAGAGTGGGGGGGGTAGGGGTCACGGAAGGAGGGGGGGATAGATTATTCTGAATGCATGTGTTGCTTATACCGAAGCCTGTATGCATATACATATACAAGCGCATGCATACAGTACACACGTGTATACAAAACATCACAAAGCAGTGCGGATATACACGGAACAAAACAAATTTGATATTGCTATACACATCACGCACACAATAAACTCATAGACACAGGTACACATGCACATGCACGTGTACCGACTCATGCACATGCACACACGCGTGCGCGCAGAAAATACATGCAACGATGCATGGATATGTTCATCACACACACGCACACACACACACACACACACACAACACACACACACACACACACACACACGCACGCACGCACACACACACACACACACACACACACACACACACACACACACACACACACACACACACACACACACACACACACACACACACACACACACACACACACACACACACACACACACACCACAACACACACACACACACACACACACACACACACACACACACGCACACACACATCACAACAACACACACAACCCAGCAGCTTTCCTCCACACACACAGACACACATACACTCCCTCCCACGCCCACACACAACATAAAATCTGCATGTAGACCAACTACCATGCAACCATCGGGCCGCCCTTGCCACCCTAAAGCTAGAGGTGGACTCCCCCCCCCCCCTTGACCCTACCTCACCTGACCCTACCTACAGGAAGGGCGAAAGAAGGGGGAATTAAAGGTTTGGGGGTCCGGCAGATCCTGCTCTTCGAGTGACCTTTGACCTTGCATGGGGTCTTTGCTACTATTCGACCTGCTCTGTATTCGCCCTGTCTTTGCGACCTGTCTCATTTTTGTCTCTTTGATCTCTCTCTTCTCTCCTCTCTCTCTCTCTCTCCTATTCTCCCTCTCTCTTTCTTTCTTTCTTTCTTCTGTCTCTCTCTCTTCTCTCTCTCTCTCTCTCTCTCTCTCTCTCTCTCTCTCTCTCTCCTCTCTCTCCTCTCTCTCTCTCTCTCTCTCTCTCTCCCTCTCCCTCTCTCTCTCTCTCTCTCTCTCTCTCCCTCTCCCTTAGATTATGAATATGTATTTATTATCCAATCGACACGACAATAAAACATAAATAAATAAATAAATGGAATAAATGCAAACATGTCCATAACCTGGATATGAACGACCTACCTGCACTCTTTCCATTCGCTCTATCCTACTACTACGACCATCACCAGGATACAACACACCCTGCCTTACACTCAGTCTCAGTCAGCATCAGGGTGTGCAGGGTAAGGACCAGTATGTTAAAATTACGTGTGGGATTCACGATGAAAAAGATTGCAACGGAAGGGAAGGAAAGGGCAAGAAAACACACACGAATAGGCATATTCGTGTGTTTTCTTGTCCTTCCCTTTCGTTGTTCGTGTTAAAATTGCGGGAAGCCTGACCCAGTGAATATACAAAAATCATGTTTATACACATAAATATATGGACCTATCTATCTGTCTATCTGTACGAGAGATGCACATTTATCTCTATATCTACTCGATAGATATATTTGTCTAGACTGATAGATACGCATCTGATAGATATGTATATCAGGATAATGAATATTTATTGGGTCGGGCCTCACACAATTTTAACAAACCAGCCATAAGCCCGCCAAGGTCCTATATCATAACTTACATACTTATATAAGTACTTACATAGCTTATATAAGTACTTAGTACTTACATACTTATATAAGTACTTACATACTTATATAGTACTTACATACTTATATAAGTACTTACATACTTATATAAGTACTTACAATACTTATAAGTACTTACATACATTATATAAGTACTTATATACCTTATATAGACCTTGGAGCCTAGACCTCCATTCGCCTCGCAAACCTGCACCTCTGCCATTGCAACTTGCAGGACAGGCGCTGGTCCCCACACGTATAACGGGGTTGGGCATACAGCAGAAGGGGGAGGGGGAGAGAGAGAGAGAGAGAGAGAGAGAGAGAGAGAAGAGAGAGAGAGAGAGAGAGAGAGAGAGAGAGAGAGAGAGAGAGAGAGAGGAGAAGAGAGAGAGAAGAGAGGACAGAGAGAGAACAGAGACAAGACAGACAGACAGACAGAGAGAGAGAGAGGGAGGGAGGGAGAGGAAGAGAGAGAGACAGAGAGAGGACAGAGGGACAGAGGACAGAGAGAGAAGAAGAGACAGAGAGAGAGAGAGAGAGGAGAGAGAGGAGAGACAGGGGGCGAGTGGGGGGGGCGTGGCGGTGTGCGGTGGGAGGGGAGGGAGGGGTGGAAGGGGCCAGTCGTATATATTTGGAAATATGTATATATCGTTTTGTTTCATTTCTCTGTTTTATGCATCTGTGAGCCCGGTTCTTTTTTTTCATTTTTGCGTGCATGTTTTTTTTTCTTTATCACTCACTATTTCCCCTTTGCTTTTCGTTTGCTCTCTTTCTCTCCTTCTCTCTCGCTTTATTCCTGTTTCGGTTTTATCTATTTTTTTTGCTATGGATAGATATTTGCTGCATCGATAGTCAGTCTATCACTCTCTGTCACTTTCGCTTTCTATCTATTTCTCCTCTCTCTCTTCTCTCTCTCCTCTCTCTCTCTCTCTCTCTCTCTCTTCTCTCTCTCCCTCTCCCTCTCCCTCTCTCTCCTCTCCTTCTTCTCTCCTCTCCTTCTCCCTCTCCCTCTCCCTCCCTCTCTCCCTCTCCTTTCTCCTCTCCCTTCCCTCTCCCTCTCCTTCCTTCTCCCTCTCCCTCTCCCTCCTCCCTTCCCCTCCCTCCCTCCTCCTCCCTCCCTCTCCCTCT
>NW_020869128.1:1643694-1666194 GCF_003789085.1 Penaeus vannamei
AAAGAAAGAGTAAGAGAGAGAGAGAGAAAAGAGTCAGACAGACAGGCAGAAAGAAAGGACAGAGAAGGAAGGAAAACAGAGGATTAGACAAAGAGAAGAAAGGAGGGCAAAAATAAAGGGAAACGAAGAAGGGAAATGGTAGAAAAAGAAATAAAAAAGGAAAGGGGATAACTGAGAGGTCGTAACGTAAAAGTACGAGAGGTGGAGAAAGGAGTGACAGAAAGAGGAAAAGAGAAAGTAAGGAAATAAAAACGAACCGAATAGACGAGACACAAAAAGACGAAATAGATTAAAAAAAAAAAAAAAAAAAAAAAAAAAATATATATATATATATATATATATATATATATATATATATATATATATATATATCAAGACAGTAAGTAAGAGTGAGAAAAAGAGGATAAGAAAATAAGAAACACAAAATCCATGGACACAGAAGAGGAATCTCGCCTCTTTAACTTCACTTCTCTCTCTCTCTCTCTCTCTCTCTCTCTCTCTCTCTCTCTCTCTCTCTCTCTCTCTCTCTCTCTCTCTCTCTCTCTCTCTCTCTCTCTCTCTCTCTCTCTCTCCTCTTCTCTCACTCTTCTCTCTCCTCTCTTCTTCTCCTCTCCTCCCTCCCTCCCTCCCTCTCCTCTCTCTCCTCCCTCTTTCTCTCTCTCTCTCTCCTCTCTCTCTCTCTCTCTCTCTCTCTCTATCGGATTCTGTCATCGTCTTCACTCTCCTACTTTCTCTCCTCCCTCCGTCTCCTCCTCCTCCGAAAACCCGGGTCATGCATTGTGACCTGGCTGGAGAGGACAGCTTTAAATCCCGAAGTTTTCAGGGAGCCCGACGGAGATCTCTCTCGTATTTGTAACACAATCTTGAATTAAGGCTCGACATCTTTCAGCTCGTCCACTATACGACCCTGAAGTAAGGATTAGTTAGCTTCGGTGTCTCGCGATGGCGACGTCAAATCGGTTTTGTTTTTGTTATCGTTTTTTTCTTTTTTTAAGGTATTTTTTGTTATGTGTGGTGTTCAGATGGGCGAAAAAAGTGGTTTTGGTATTTGCATTTTGTAATTATTTTGGCGTTTTGCAATCGTGAGATGATATAGGATGATACTGTTCTCCGATATACAACCCGCAAATACTGCCTTCAATCCGACGATAAAGAGGCTTCATGTCAATCTAATGTATAAGATAATCGACGTAGAAAGATAAATAAATTAAAAACTCCAAAGCATAATCGAGATACAACAACAACAATAGAAAAACAACAACAACAAAGCGAACTACACTCGTCTAACGCTGTTGGGGTGGGTTGGGAGGGCAATGATTACTTTCCGACGCGTTGTTTACACTAACCCGTCGAGCGGTTTAGTTACCATTACCGAGATCTCACACTCTCGCCTTTCTTTGTTTCATTCTGCTTATCTGCGCGAGCGATAGGAGGTGAGGGAGAGGGGGAGAAGAAATGGGAGACAGAGAGGTAGAAAGATGGATAGATAGAGAGATAAGAACAGGCGGTCAGAGATTGAAGAAGAAAGGGGAGAGACAAAGAGACAAAGTGAAGCGAGCGAGACAAAGCAAAGGACAGATAAACGGAGAGAAGGAAACGAAAGTAGAGACAGAGTAAGAAAGGCCGATAAGTAGATAGAAACGGAAAGCGGTAGAGGTAGAGAAATAAATAAATAAATACAGAAAACAGATAACGGAGACGGAGATATAGTCAAAAGCGCAGAAAGAAAGAAGCGGAGATGACGAAACAGAGAAAGGGATAAGAAGATAAATAATAGAAATTGTGAGAGGTAAAATGTAGATGAAAAGAAAAACCGCAAAAGTAGAGACTGGAAAATCGATTAAGTCTATAGAGAAAATCCAGGAACAATTAAAAGAGAAATAATTAAAAAAGTATAATACTTTTCCACATTTCAACCTGCCATTTGTATATACATTTTTTGTTCATATTCATTCTCGAAAAAATAACTTCAATCCATACCTTTTTTTTATCATAGTCACCCCTGCAGTTCTTTTTTTTTCGAAATATTAAATCGATAGAGAAAGTTAATGGAATTCTGTAGCTTTTTATTACGTTTCTGGTAGATTTTTCAGGAAAGGATAATAAGTATCATTTCACCGATACTTCTGATGGTTCTCAATCACGGATTTGAAAGAACGGTTCGCTTTTTGGTTCACTGTTGTCGTGGGTTCGCTGTGGTTCATTGTGTGGTTCTTATTACTGGTTCGTCGTAATGGGAGTGTATGTTGTCTGGTTCATGTTCAAACAGTTGTGGTTTTCCTGGTTCGTCTCCTTGTAGGTGTGGTTCTACTTGGTTCATGTTCAGTTCTGGTTCTTGGTTCATGTTCAAATAGTTGCGGTTCCTCCTGGTTCGTCGTCATGGGAGTGTGTTGCTGTCTGGTTCATGTTCAAACAGTTGCGGTTCTTGGTTCGTCTTCATGCAGGTGTGGTTCTCTTTGGTTCATGTTCAGCTCTGGTTCTTGGTTCGTCTTCATGCAAGTGTGGTTTTCTTTCTGTTCAAACAGTGTTGAATTTTGGTTGTTCGTCTCCTGCAAGTGTTTTTCTCTTTGGTTCATGTTCAAACAGTTGCGGTTCTTCCTGGTTCGTCTCCTGCAAGTGTGGTTTTCTCTTTGGTTCATGGTCAAACAATTGCGGTTCTTCCTGGTTCGTCACTTCAACAGGTGTAACTTTTCTTTAAATCATCATCAGGCTATAGATGTGATGTACAATGCTTCCATCATCTCACGGAAACGGTTCACTGGCACCCCGTGGATAGTGGTTCACAGTGGTTCACGATTCGTTGTCATCGCATTTTATTAACGAAGCGAAGAAAGACCTTCCCTCGCCAATAGGGATTTTGGGTTCAAGCGGGGAGGGGGGGGGGCGTGACAGAAGCAGAAGACAGCGCGGACCAGCACCGGCGAGTGTCATGGCACCGGGTGTGTTCACTCTTGTCACCACTCCCCCCCCCCCCCACCTCTCTTCGAACTCTCTCGCTGTCTGTGTCGTCTGTTGTCTGGTTCTCTGTCTTTGTTTTTCTCTCTGCTCTGGCTCTCTGGCTCTATGTCTGTGCTGTTGTCTCTCTGTATTTTCTCTCTGTCTCTGTTCTCTCTGTCTGTCTGTCTGTTTCTCTCTGTCTCTTTTCTCTTTCTCTCTCTTTCTCTCTCTCTTTCTCTTTCTCTTTCCTCTTTCTCTCTCTCTCTCTCTCTCTCTCTCTCTCTCTCTCTCTCTCTCTCTCTCCTCTTCTCCTCATCCTCTCTCTCTTTTCCCCTTCCCTCCGCCCTCCACTCTCACCTACCTCCTCTCTCCCACTCCTACCCCCCTTCTCAACCTTCCCACACCCTACCCCCTTCCCCTCCCTCTCACCCTCACCCCCTTCCCTCCCCTCCCCTCCTCTTCCCTTCCCCTCAAGGCTCACCTTCCCTCCCCTCCCCTCCCTCCTCATATACCCCCTCTTCCCTCTCTCCCACCCTACCCCTTCCCCTCCTCTTCCCTCCCCTCCCTCCCTCACACCCTACCCCCTTCCCTCCCCTTCCTCCCTTTCCCCTGCCCTCTCACCCTACCCCCTTCCCTCCCGTCCCTGCCCTCGCTTCCCTCACCCTCACCTTCGCCTCCTCTTCCCCTCCCTCCCACTCCTCTTCCCTCCCACTTCCCCTCCCTCCTCATATCCCCCCCCCCCCCTTCCTCTCTTTATCAGCAAACGCCCACCGGCCATGTGGTAAGGGCGACACGAGTGGTGTTGTGTGTCGGGTAACTGCGCCGCATTTTTCCCCTCTAGGTGGACACTCTCCCTCGCAACCCCCTCCCCCTCCCCCCTCCCTCCTCCTCCTCCTTCCTCTTGTGACCTTCTGCTGAGCTTACTTAACCCCTTCCTCCCTTGACCTAACGCCCACCTCTACCCCTCTTGTTGTGACCTTGTCTGAGCTTATTTGACCTAACGCCCACCTCCACCCCTCTCGCTGACCTTACTCTCGCTCCCCTCCCCTCCCCACCCCCTCTACACTGACCCTCCCATTCCCCCTTTCCCCGTCTACACAGACCACTCTCCCCCCCCCCCTATCGCCCTCCACCTCCCCCCTCCCCCTTCCCCCTTTTTTCTGACCCTCCCACCTCCCTCCCTCTCCCCCCCCTCGTTCCCCTCGCTGTCCTTACTGATATATGGGCTTGATCGTGTGTTTGGTTTGGCCTGTTGTTATTGTTACGTGGTGTGACTCTGTTTGTTTTTGTTTGTTTGTTTGTTTGTTTGTTTTTTCTTTCTTTCTCGGTCTCTTTCTCTCTTGATTTCTTTCTTTCTTGCTCTATCTTTTTCGTCTCTCTTCTCTTTTTGACTCATCTCTCTCTCTCTCTCTCCTTTTCTTCTCTCTCTCTCTCTCTCTCTCTCTCTCTCTCTCTCTCTCCTCTCTCTCTCTCTCTCTCTCTCTCTCTCTCTCTCTCTCTCTCTCTCTCTCTCTCTCTCTCCCTCTCCCTCTCCCTCCCCTCCCTCCCTCCCTCCCTCCCCTCCCTCCCTCCTTCTCCCTCCCTCTCCCTCCCACCCTCCCTCTCTCCCTCTCTCCTCTCCCTCTCTCTCTCTCTCTCTCTCTCTCTAATCTCTCGGTTAATATATCCTCGACAGCTTTTTACATCGGTTCTTGGGCAACGACTTATATTTTCTATTTCTTTTCTCTCTCTCTTTCTATTTTTCCGTCATTATATCGCGTGAGTAATTTTCTTGGAAATACGAAATATACGAAAGGACAAGTGAGATATTGTTATATCGCTGATACTGACATTGTCTTGAAAAAAAAGAAATAGTTATGGTAGAAATAGTTATGATATAAATAATTGGGTTGAAATAGTTATGATAGAAATAGTTATGATAGAAATAATTATGGTAGAAATAGTTATGATAGAAATAATTATGGTAATAATAGTTGTGGGAAATAGTAGAAATAGTGGTATTGTAGAAATAGTAATAGGAATAGTTATAGAAAAGAATGATTATTGGAATAAATGTGTGTGTTGTTGTAGTGACGACAGTGATGATATGATAGTATGATAATGATAATATGTAGAGAAGAATTTTGATAGCAATAATGATAATAAGGATTATTAATAAAATAATAATGATAGATAATACCAACAATACCGATATTATTAACATCAGTAATGATAACAATAACTGTAATAAAAGGTAAATGAACTGATTAATATGACTGATAATTGGTAAAAAAAAAAAGATTTTCAAACTCCTGTGGATCTGGCGCCTTTGTAGTAGTACTCTGCAACAGTGACAAATGATGGAGTTTTTTTCGGTATATTTTCATATTTTTTTCCATTGACTCGGAAAATTAATGGTTTTCATTAATAAAAGATGGAAGATTAATTTCATAATTTCCATTATTCTTTCCGATATCTAGTAATGCGAACGATGTAAAAGATTATAATCCAAATGAAATCGCAGAAATAATGCATTATCGGTAATGGGATATGTCAGTCTCTCTCTCTCTCTCTCTCTTCTCGCTTTTCTCTCGCTCTTCTCTCCTCTTCTCTCGCTCGCTCTCTCTCTCTCTCTCTTCTCTCTCTCTCTCTCTCTCTCTCTCTTCTCTCCTCTCTCCTCTCTCTCTCTCTGCTCTCTCCTCTCTTCTGCTTCTCTCTCTCTCTCTCTCTCTCCTCTCGCTCTCGCTCTCGCTCTCTCTCTCTCTCTCTCTCTCTCTCTCTCTCTCTCTCTCTCTCTCTCTCTCTCTCTCTCTCGGCTCTCGCTCTCTCTCTCTCTCTCTCTCTCTCTCTCTCTCTCTCCTCGCTCTCTCTCGCTCTCGCTCTCTCTCTCTCACTCTCTCTCTCTCTCTCTCTCTCTCTCTCTTCTCTCTCTCTCTCTCTCTCTCTCTCTCTCTCTCTCTCTCTCTTCTCTCTCTTCTCTCTCTCTCGCTCTCTCTCTCCTCTCTCTCTCTCTCACTCTCTCTCTCTCTCTCTCTCTCTCTCTCTCTCTCTCCCTCTCTCTCTCTCTCTCTTTCTCCTCTCTCTCTTCTCCTCTCTCTCTCTCTCTCTCTCTCTCTATACATAACGTAAACTTCAGTGTGTTACGTTTTCCATGTACGTCACTTCGCGAGTATGTAAACCATGTACGCGTAAGGGGCTTCGGTGTGGTATACGTGTCCATGTACGTACACTTCGCGAGTATGTAAACCCATGTACGTAAGGGGCGCGGGTGTGTGCGTGTGCATGACTCGTGTGTAATTAAAGCAGAGATGCTGATGGCTCTTCGCTGCTCCTGCGATCGCTACTGATATCCTTAAATTGTCCTTTGGAGAGCTTACTCATCCTCGTACTCCTTCTTTATTCCCGTTTTGTTTATTCTCTTTCGTTCTCCCTGTTTGGTGTTTTGTTTGGTTTTTTTTTTTGTTTTTTTTTCTTTGTTGTTTTGCGGCTTTTTTTTTTTTTTTTTTTTTTTTTTTTTTTTTTTTTTTTTGCTTTTCTTTTTCTTTTTTTTTTTTTGCTTTCTGGTTTTCTTTTCTTTTTTTCTCTCTCGCATTATTTTTCGTTTATTTATTTATTTATTTATTTATATGTGTGTCTCTATCTTTCCGGACTTTCTTCCGCTGTTCCGTTATTCATTCTTTCTTCTTCTTCTTCTTCTTCTTCTTCTTCTTCTTCTTTCTTCTTCTTCTTCTTCCTTCCTTCTTCTTCTTCTCCTCCTCCTCTCTCTTCTTTTCTTCTTCCTCCTCTTCCTCCTCCCCTCCTCCTCTCCTCCTCCTCCTCCTCCTCTCCTCCTCCTCTCCTCCTCCTCCTCCCTTCCTCCTCCTGCCCCTCCTCCTCCCTCTCCTCCTCTTCCTCCTCTCTCTCTCCTCTCCTCCTCCTCTCCTCTCCTCTCCTCTCCTCTCCTTCTCTCTCTCTCTCTCCTCTCCTCTCCTCTGCCTCTCCTCTCCTCTCTCTCTCCTCTCCTCCTCTCCTCTCCTCCTCTCTCTTCTCTCCTCTCTCTCCTCTCACTCTCTCCTCCTCTCCTCTCCTCTCTCTCCTCTTCTCTCTCTCCTCTTCTCTCTCCTCTCCTCTCCTCCTCTCCTCTCTCTATTTTCTTAACGACATGCACCCATCTTAAGACAGTCTCATTATCCCCCCCAACACCCCTCTCTCCTTTCTTCTTGTCTCTCCCCCTCTCCGTTATCTGCCCCTTCATCCTCTCTCTTCCCCTCTCTCTCTCCCTTTTCTTCTCTCCTCTCTCTCTCTCCCTCTCTTCTCTCTCCCCTCTATCATTTCCTTCTCCTCTCTTTCGTCTCATCTCCACGCCTTCTTTCTGTGTTTCCCCTCTCTGTCTTCTCCGCCCTCCTCCCTCCTTCTCTCTCTCTCTCTCTCTCTCTCTCTCCTCTCTCTCTCTTCTCCTTCTCTCTCTCTCTCTGTTCTCTCTCTCTCTCTCTCTCTCTCCTCTCGTAGTACCTCTCTCTTCTCTTCTCTTCTCCTCGTTTCCTTTCCCTTCTCCATGTTTCCTTCTTTCCTCTCGCTCTCCTCACTCCCCCTTTCTCTCTCCAACCTCTCTCCTTCCTCTTCTCCTCCCACTTTCTCTCTCTCTCCCTGGTCCTATTTTCCCTCCTCCTATCTCTCCCTCTCACCACCTCCACCACTCCTTTCCTCCCCTTCCTCCCACCGATACCCTTGCTCATCCCTCCACGCGTTTCGCTTTCTCTCTTTCTCCACCTCCCCTCCTCTCCCCCACCCCCATCCCCTCTCACCTATCCTATACCTCTTTCATTCAAACACTGCCACTTCCTTCCCCACCCTCCCCATGGGTCTCCCCCTACTGCTTTACATGTCCACACTTCCTTCCCTCCTTCCTCTTCCCTTTCCCCTCTTCTCTCTTTTTTCCTCCTCTCTCCTACACTGATCCACCCCTTCCTTCCCTCCCTCCCATCCTTCCGCTTCCCTACCCTCCTCCTCCTTCTGCGTCTCCTCCATCCCCTCCTCCTCCCTCCCTCCCATCCCTCCTTCCCTCTCCTTCGCGCTCCTCCTCCCTCCTCCCTCCCTCCCTCTCTCTACCCCTCCCTCTCCCTCTCTGCCATCCCTCCTCCTTCCCTCCTCTCTCCTACAATCCACCCCTTCCCCTTTCCATCCCTCCTGACCTGTCTTCTTCTTCGCTTTCGCTCCCTCCCTTCCCTCTCGTCCTACCATACCACCTTCCTTTTCCCTCCTTCCCTCTCCTCTCCTCTTTCCTTTTCGCCTCCCTCCACCCTCCCTCCCCTTCCCTCCTTCTCCCCCTTGGCCTCCCCCTAGTCTTACGTAATTAGTTTCGGTAGTTGGAAAAGACGGGAATCCCCGCCCTCCCCCCCCCCCCGGTGGTGGTTGGTGGCGGTGGGGGTCAAGTCTCATTCTATTCGATTTTTTTAAGCATCTGGAGAGACCATGTGAGCCGACTTGGGCGAAAAAAATTTGGTTTCGTAGCTGGTGTGTGTGTGTACGTGTGTACGTGTGTGTGTGTGGGGGGGGGGGGGGGGTGTTTGTAGTGGTGTGTGTGTGTGTGTGTGTGTGTGTGTGTGTTGTGTGTGTTGTGTGTGTGTGTGTGTGGTGGTGTGTGTGTGTGTGTGGTGTGTGTGTGTGTGTGTGTGTACGTGTGTGGGGGTGTGGTGGTGGTGGTTTGTAGTGTGTGTGTGTGTGTGTGTGTGTGTGTGTGTGTGTGTGTGGGTGTGGTGTGTGTGTGTGTGGGTGGGTGGGTGGTTTTGTTAGTGTGGTGTGTGTGTCGTGTGTGTGTGTGGGTGGGGTGGTGTTTTGTTAGTGTGTGTGGTGGTGTGTGTGTATGGGGGTGTGTGTGTCTGATGTGTGTATATGTGTGTTCGAGCGCGGGAGCACACGTGTTTTATATCTCTATTTTTTTTTTTTTTTCCTTTTCTCCTCTCCATCTAATATCCTTCAGCGGTCTCTTTTCCTTCCCTTAATCTAATCTCCACTTTCTTTAATCACCTTTTTCTCCCTCTCCCTCTCCTCTCCTCTTCCCGAAATCCATGTGTATATATGACTAAATGCAATTACTATCCTTCGCCTTATCTTATCTCCACTTCTTTTATCGCACCCTTTTCTCCCTCTCACTTCATTCACCTTATCCTAATCATTCGTTTTTTTCGACCTTTCTCTCTCCTTATTCTTCCGCCTTAATCCTAATCTCCACTTTCTCATCCACCCTTTTTCTCTCTTCCTTTCCTTCCCGCTTAATCCTATAATCTTCGTTTTCGTCCACCTTTTCTCCCTCTCCCCCTCTCCTCTTCCCGAAATCCATGTGTATATATGACTAAATGATTTCCTTCTTTCACCTTATCCTTATCTCCACTTCTTTATCCAATTTTCTCTGCTCTCCTTCCCGCTTCCCCTTAATCCCTAATCATTCGTTTTTCCACCTTTTCTCCCTCTCCCTTCTTTCGCCTTATCCTAATCTCCACTTCTTTATTATCATCCAATTTTTCTTCCTTCTTTCCCTTCCCCTTATCCTAATCATTCGTTTATCCAACCTTTTTTCTCCTCCCTCTCTCCCTTCTTCAAACCGTATCTAATCTCTCACTTCTTTTATCACCTTTTCTCTCCCTCTCCTTCTTTCCGCCTTATCCTAATCTCCACTTCTTTATCCACTTTTCTCCCTCTCTCCCTTCCTTCGGCCTTATCTTCCTAATCTCCACTTCTTTTATCCAATTTTTCTCTCTCTCCCCCTTTTCCTTTTCACCTTATGCCTTAATCTCCACTTCTTTTATCCACGCTTTTCCTTGCTCTCTTCCCTTCTTTTCGCCTTATCCTAATCTCTCCACTTCTCTTTTATCCCCTTCTCTCTCCCTCTCCTTCTTATCCGCCTTACCCTAATTCCACTTCCTTTCTTTTTCCCACCTTTTCTCCCTCTCCCTTCTTTCGCCTTATCCTAATCTCCACTTCTTTACATCATTGTCACCTTTTCCCTCCACATCATCCCTTCCTTTCGCCTTAATCCTATATCCCCTTCTTTATTCTACCTTTTCTCCTCTCCCTCTCCCTATCCTTTCCTTCAGCATTCATCTCTTAATCTCCACTTCTTTATCTCACCTTTTCCTCTCTCCCCCTTCCTTCACCTTAATCCCTAATCTCCACTTTCTTTAAATTCCACCCTTTTCTCCCTCTCCCTTCGCTTCACCTTATCCTTATCTCCACTTCTTTATCCACATTTTCTCCCTCTCCCTTCTTTCGCCTTATCCTAATCTCCAGCTTCTTTAATATATCCACCTTTTCATCGCTTCCCCTTCTTTCGGGCCGCCTTATCTCCTAATTCCACTTCTTTATTCCACCTTTTCTCGCCTCTTCCCTTCGGCTTTCGGCCTTTAATCCTAATATCCACTTCTTTATCCACATTTTCTCTCTCTCCCTTCTTTCGCCTTATCCTAATTCTCCCTTCTTTTTAAATATCACCTTTTCTCCTCTCCTTCTTTTCGCCTTTATCGCTTATCTCCACTTCTTTATCCACATTTTCTCCTCCTCTCCCTTCTTCCTTATCCTTATCTCCACTTCTTTATCCACCTTTTCTCCCTCTGTCCGCCCATCTCTCGCCTTTTTCTTCCCGGTAGAACGGCATTGTGTAATACTATGACTATGATCATGAATTCCTTTGCAAACACAATTATAACTGCTATTCTCTTAAGCTACCCGGGGGGCGATGGGTGCAATGTATCAAAGTCAATGCAATTTTTACTCGTTTGTGGTAGAATTAAATGATGATGCCTGTTTTATATATATTGGATTGTGTTGAACACTTGATCAATTTTTTTTTTTTTTTTTTTAGATTGTAAAAGTTACATGGGATTTAAATAGGAGGAAGGAAATGTTTTTAAAAATGTTTTATTTTTCGGGAATTGGGTGTGCTTACGTGTCAAAAGAATGGATTCCATGGTTAGCAAAATGGGGTTAGAACCTTAAAAAGAAAAAAAAACAAAAAAAAAAAGGCAAAATGAGGTTAGAACCTTAAAAAGAAAAAAAGAGACGAAAAAAAAAACGAACAAAACACAAAAAAAAAAAAAAAACGGCAAAATGAGGTTAGAACCTAAAAAAAAAATAGATAAATAAATAAATAAACGCGACGAAAAAAAAGAGCAAAAACAAATACCATATATTTTCATTTGAAAGGTTGTAATCCTTTTATAAACCGACCATAAAAAAGTGGGACATTTTTCCTCCCTATTTGTTTCTACGCCGTTATCACGATGTGCCTTCTTATCAGCCAATTTACAATCACACATTGAACTGAATTTGGGATTGATATCACACCAATTGGCCAGCAATAACCATTTTATTAACATACAGCTTTTGCTATGCTGTGTCGCTAATGGGTCAGTGCTGTCGATGTTTTTTCTCTTTCTCTATTTCTTTTTCTTGTTTCTGGCTCTGTATTTCTTTCTCTTTTTCTGTGTTTTCTGTCTGTTTCTGTTTCTCTCTCTTTCTCTCCTTTTTCTCTTTCTCTACTGTCTGTCTCTCTCGCTTTCTTTTACTTCTACATTTACTTTCTCTTCTTCTCCTCTCTCTCTCTCTCTCTCTCTCTCTCTCTCTCTCTCTCTCTCTCTCTCTTCTCTCTCTCTAAAAACTCTCTCTCTCTCTGCTCTCTCTACTCTTTTCTCTTCTCTCTTCTCTCGTCACCCCCCTCTTTCTCTCCCTCCCCCCTCTCCCGTTCTCTCCCTCCCTCTCTCCCTCTCTCCTCCCTCCCTCCCTCCCTCTCTCTTTTCTCTCATGCTCTTTGTTTTTATTTATTCTAACTTTTTGATTTATGCATTCGTCCATTTATGTATTATTTGTTCATATGGCGTATTGTGTTGCAAATGCAGTTGATATTCATTTGTTTCGCAGCGCGTGTTTCCTATGGCGGGAAAGGGTTGCCAGTTTGTATATATTTTTTCGCATTTGAGCGGAAAGGGTTGCCAGTTTTATATATTTTCGCATTTGAAGCGGGAATGTGCCAGTTTGTATATATTTTTTCGCATTTGAAGGGTTAGGCTGTGCTTTCCATTTAGCAAATCTCCTATGGGTATATTCCAGCGTTGCAGATGCCCGCTTGTATTTTCCATTTCATTTCCATTCCATATGGTCGGGGGAGAAGAGGAGGAAGAGAGAAAGCGGAGGGAGGGAGAGGAATGGGAGGGAGGGAGGGAAAAGGGAAGGCAGGGGGAGGTGAGGAAAAAGGGATGAGGTAAGGGAAGAGAGAAGAGAGAGGGAGAGGTAAGGGAAGGAGAGAGAGAGGAGAAAGGTGAGGGAGGGAGATAGAGAGGGAGGGAGGAGGGTAGAGAGGGAAGAGGGGAGAAGGGAGAGGTAGGGCTTGAGGAGGAAGGAGGGAGAGGAGAGGGAGAAATAGGTAGAGGAATATGGGAGAGGTACGGGACGGAGGGAGAGGAGAAAAGGGGTGAGAGGGAAAGGGAGTGAGCGAAGAAGGGAGAGGAAGGGAAGAAGAGAGAGGGAGTAGAGAGGGAGAAAGAGAAAGAGAAGGGAGAGGGAGAGGAAAAGTAGAGGAAGGGAACGGAGAGGAGGACGAGGACAGATAGACAGAGACAGAGAGAGCTAGAGAAGAAAAAGAAGAAAGAGAAAAAGAGAGAAAGAGAGGGAGAAAAAAAATAGAAAAAAAGAGAAAAACAAATGCAGTTGACCTCTAACAGTACCGGAATGCCCATGTCGTATTGTGTCCCCAAAAGACAACAATGTTTTTTTTTTTTTCATGAATGAATCATTGAAAAAAAATGAATAAACAAAAGCAGACAAACACAGCCTTCATCTCCCCCACCCCGCATACTCCATCCCCTCACCCACCCCTCATCCCCTCACCCCCCCCTCCATCACCCTCACCCCCACTCCCACCTCCATCCCTCACCCCCACACCCGCCTCCATCGGCCCTCACATCATCTTCCCCACGCTCCATTCCCCCACCCCACCTCTCATCACGCTCACGCCCCCACCCCACCTCCATACCCCTCACGCCCCCCGACCCCTACTCCATCCCACTCACCCCCCAGCCCTCCCACCTCATTCCCGCCACCGCCCACCACCCCACCATCAGCCGTCCCCACCCCATACCCCTCACCCCCACCCCACCTCCATCCCATCAACACAGCACACCGCCCCACCATCCATCCCTCAAACACCCGCCCTTCCAACGCTCCACCCCCATCCTACCCCGCCCTCCATCCCTTCAACCCTCCGCCTCCGCCCCTTCACCGCCCTCATCCCCCAACCCCTCACGCCGCCAACGCTCCCGCCCCGCCCCTTCACCCCTCACATACTATGTTGAGCTAGATGCTACTGTCGCGCCCGATCGTCGTTGTGTTTGATGTCTCCCCACCCTCACCACCGTCCATCCCACCCCGCCCTTCACGCCCCAGCATTCCCCCCGCTCCATCCCTCTTCACTTCCCCCTCATTCCATACCCCTCACTCTTCCTACCCTTTCACTTCCCCCACCCCCTCACCCCCCCCAACCCCTTCCTTTTTTTTCTTTTTTTTTTTTTTTTTTTTTTTCTTTTTTCCCACCCCTACCATCCCCCCCCTCCATCCCCTAGACCTCCACTCCTACACACCCCCACCCCATCATCCCTCAGCCCTCACCTCCCCCCCCACCATCCCCCTCACTCCCCCTCCAACACCCTCGCCCCTGACCCGCCCCCGCCCCTTCACACACCCTCATCCCCCCGCCCAATCCCTCACCCCCTCACTCCCCACCCCCGCCCCTTCACACCCTCAACCCTCCCCCGCCCCTTCACCCGCCACCCCGGGGAGCACCAAGGCTAGCTCACCCCCCCGGTACCCCCCCCGGCCCCTTACACCCCCTCACCCCTCCCCTCACCTCGCATCCACCCCCCCGGCCTTCCAGGTGGAAGGTCACTGGTCCATTGCAATTTAAGAAAGGTATTGTGAAAGCAATTAAGTTGTTTGTTTTTTTCTACTCGTTTTTATCCCCCGGTTTAATTGATTGCAGTCGTGTTGGTGTTTGTTTGTCTCGTCTTTGTTTATTTTTGTGTGTGTGTTTCTTATCTTTTTCTTTCTTCTTTATCTTTCTCTTTTCTTTCCTTTCTCCTTATCTCTCTCTCATCCCTCTCTCTCTCTCTGGTCTCTGTCCCCTCTGTCCCTCCTCTTCTCTCTCCATCTCTCTCCAGTCTGTCTCTGTCTCTCCACCTCTCTCTCTCGTCTCGTCTCTCCTCTTCTCATCTCTCTCGTCCTCTCTGTAATTGGTAATATGAATATTATATTGTTTTGTATAATTACATAATTTGTTTTTTCGGTTCACAGGGATCGCTTTTTCTCTCCACTTTTAATCTTTTTTCTTTTACTTACTTCTTTTTTTCTTTACTTTGTTCATTTCGTTTTATTTATTTATTTTTTTTTTTACTTTGTTTCATTTTTTCGATTTTTTCTTCTTTTTCTCTTTTTTTACTTTTTCATTTCGTTTTTTTTTTTTTTTTTCTTTTTTTTTTACTTTTTTTTAGCTGCAGCACTCTCTCTTTCTCGTTTGAATCGATGGTTAAATGTTTTTTTCGTGTTCGCTTTTTCCCACTTTTTTTTTAACATTTCATTTTATTCTATTGTTCACATGCAGATCGTTACAATTATTCGTATTTCATGTTTTACGGTTTATTTCGACAGATGCTGGTTGTGAAATATCGTTGTGTTATAGTTTGCGGTGTTGTGTGTTATAGTGTGGATTATGGTGTTGTAAAGTGCTTCGTTAAACGTGTTATAGTGTGCTATGATGTGTATTATAGTGAATTTTATATAGTGTAGATAATAGTGTGTTATAGTGTACATTATGGTTTGTAAAGTGCGTTTAATGTGTTATAGTGTGCATTATGGTGTTGTGAAGTGCTTCGTTATACGTGTTATAGTGTATGATGTGCATTATAGTGTTTTTTATATAGTGAAGGTAATAGTGTGTTAAAGTGTACATTATGGTGTTGTAACGTGGTGTCTAATACGTGTTATAGTGTGCTATGATGTGCATTTATAGTGAGTTTTTTTTAATAGTGTACGTGTGTACGTGTGTTATAGTGTGGATTATGGTGATGTGAAGTGCTTCATCATGCATGTTACAGTGTTTCAATGACGTGCATTATAGTGCTGTACAGTGTTCAATGACGCTGCATTATCATTATAGTGAGTTTCTATATACCGTCGACAACAGCGTGTGTACAGTATGCTTTTTTATCTAATAAGCATCACCATAGACGTCGGTTTGTGTCGCAGCAGCAGACTATCGATGGGGATTGTAGTGTAGGGTGAGGGGACGAGGTGGGGGTGGGGTGAGGGATGGCAACGGAGGGGGGGGCTGAGGGGACGGAGGTGGAGTGGGGGTGAGGGGACGCAGATGAGGGTGGTGGTGGGGGGAGAGTGAGTGTTACAGTGTCCGTTCGAGCACTCATTTACGGTCAGCACAATAGCAGAGCGTTGCAGAGTGCGTTGCAGAGTGCGTTGCAATTGGGGAAGAAATCATCGGGAATTAACTGTGTCAGAGTCAAGGGCATCATTAGCGACCGGCGTTTCATCGCTGCATAACAATGGCTGGTTGGGTTGCGACAGAGAGGGAGGGGGGGTGGGGGTGGGGAAGGGAAGGGAAAGGGAGAGGGAGGTGAGGGAGAAATGGGGAGGGGTAAGAGGGAGGTGAGGAGAGAGGGGGTGAGAGGGGAGGGGTGATAGGGGAGGTGAGGGGAGAAAGGAGAAAGGGAGAGGGGATGGGGGAGGGGGGAGAGGGGAGGTGAGGGGAGAGAGGAGGAGAGAGGGGAGGGGAGAGAGGAGGGGGGAGAGGGGAGAAGGAGGTGGGGAAAGGGGAGGGGTGAGTGGGAGGGGGAGGTGAGGGAAGGTGAGGGGGTGAGGGGATAGGTGAGGTGAGGGGCAGTGGGAGAGGGGTGAGAGGAAAGAGAGAGGGAGGTGAGGGTGATAGGGGACGGGGAGTGAGGGGGAGAGAGATAGATCAGAGAGGAGATGGGAGGAGGGGTGAGATGGAAGAGAAGAGAGAGAGAGAGAGAGAGAGAGATGGACGGACAGACAACTAGACAGAGAATAAGAAAAGGACAGAGACACAGATACAAAAGCAAATAGAAACAGAGAAAAAAGAGATAGAAAGAGAGAAAGCAATACCATGCAAGATAAAAAAAAAAAAAAAAATGAAAATAAAAATGAAAATAGAAAAGAGGGAAACCCAATTATTTAGTGCGATTTTTTTCAGAGGATTGAGGGGATGGTGAGGTTCAGCGCGAGGGGAAGTGAGGGGAAAAGAGGGGAGAGGGAATGGAAAGAGAAGAGATGAAGAGGGGAAGTGAGGGGAAAAAGGGGGGGAGAGAGGGAATAGTGAGGGGAGGAAGGGGAAGGAAATGGAAAGAAGAGATGGAGAGAGAGGGCAAAAGTGAGGGGGAAGAGGGGGGGAGAGGGAACAGGAGGGGATGAGGGAAGGGAATGGAAAGAGAGAGATGGAGAGAGGGGGTGAGGGAAAAAAAGGGGGCGAGAGGGGGTGAGGGGAAGAATGGGAGAGGGGAATGAAAAAGAGAAGAGATGAGAGAGGGGAGTGAGGGGAAAAGGAGGGGGTGAGGGAAAGCGAGGGGAGAGGGGAATGGAAAGAGAAGAGATGAAAGAGAGGGAGTGAGGGGAGGAGAGGGAATTACGTGAGGGTGGGCATGAGGGAAAGGGAATGGAAGGAAAGGAGATGAGAGGAAGGGAATGTGAGGGGAAAAGGGGGGGAGAGGGGAATAGTGAGGGTGATGAGGGAAAGGGGAATGGAAAGAGAAGAGATTGAAAGAGGGGAGTGAGGGGAAAAGGGGAAATAGAGGGGAGAGGACAATTAGTGAGGGTATGATGAGGGAAAGAGGGGAATTGGAGAGAGAAGAGATGAGGAGGGGAATTGAGGGGAAAAAGGGGATGAGAGGGAAAATTGAATGAGGGAAAGATTGAGGGGGAGAGAGGAAAGAAGTGAGGTGAAAGATGGAAAAGGCGCGAAATGGAGAGAGGAGAGATGAGGAGTAAGGGAAGGAGTAATAGCAAGGAGGGAAAGAAGAAGGGAGAAAAAGAGGGGAGAAAGATTGAAATTGATGTGAGGGGAAAAGAAGGGTCAAAGATTGGAAATAGAAAGGGAAAAAAAATGAGGAAGAGGAGAATGTATTAGGGAAAAGTGGGTGGGGAAGAAGGAACAGTAAGAGGGGGAAAAGAAGAAGAGAGAGGGATAGGTACAGGGGAAAAAGAGAAGAAAGAAGGGAAAGAGAAGAGAAAGAAGACAGAAAGAGGGGAGAAGAAGAGAGAAAGAGATCAGGAAAGAGGAGAGAGAGAGAAAAGAGACAGAAAAGAAGAGGATGATAGACGCGATAAAGAGTCAGGAGAAAAGACGGGGGAAAGTACGAGAGAGAGAAAGACGATGGAAAGAGGGGGAAAGTCATGAGAGCAGTAGAACGAGACAGAAAGAGGGTGCGCTTGTCTTGACGTCGACGAGAGGAGAATAAAGAACCAGAATAGAGCGACCTGCGAGAGAGGACGTGCAGAATAATGAGACCCAGAAAGAGGGCGAGGATGAGCGTGAGTCTAGATAGGTAGAGATGAGAGACATAGAGAGCACAGGAAAGCAGGACCATGCAGAGTAGACTCGAGAGAAAGATGACAGGAAAAGACAGAAAGAGACGAGATAAGGACGACAAGGAACTAAGTGAGACCTGCGAAGCTGCAGAGAAAGACGAGATAGGAGAGCGAGAAACGCGTAGAGGGAGGGCGAAACAAAAAAAGGGGTGGAGGATTAAAACTGAATTTGGCATTATTCCAGCCCATTTCAATTTAAATTGGAACCTGACCTGAGATCTGGCATGCAAATAGTTAGNGATGGAAAGGAAAGAGAGAAGAGAGAAGAGGGGGAGAGGGAGGAAAGGAGGGAGAGAAGGAAGAGGAGGGACGGAGGGAGGGAGGGAGAGGAAGGGAGGGAGAGAGAGAGAGAGAGAGTTATGACGAGAAGGAGAAGAGTGGCCGAGAGTGAGGGAGCGGAGAGGAGGAGGGGAGGATGAAGAGAATGGGAGAAGGAGAGAGAGAGAGAGCAGGAAGAGAGAGAGAGAGAGGACGAAGAGAGAGAGAGAGAGAGAGAGAGAGGAAGAAGAAGGAAGGAGAAAGAGAGAAGAGGGAGAGAGGAGAGAGAGTGAGGGAAGAGAGAGAAGAGAGGAGAGAGGAGAGAGAGAGAGAGAGAGAGAGAGAGAGAAGAGGAGAGAAGAGAGACGAGAGAGAAGAGATGAGAGAGAGGAGAGAGAGAATGAGAGGAGAGGGAGAGAGGATAGAGAGAGAGGAGAGACTGAGAGAGAGAGTAGAGAGAGAGAGGAGAAGAGAGAGAAGAGAGAGGAGAGAGATTAAAGGAGAGAGAGAGAGAGACAGAGAGAGAGAGAGAAAGAGAGAGAGAGAGAGAGAGAGAGAAAAGAGAGAGAGAGAGAGGAGAGAAAGAGAGAGAGAGAAGAAAGACAGAGAGAGAGGAGAAAGACAGAGAGAGAGAGAGAAGAGAGAGAGAGAGAGAGAAAGAGAGGAGAGAGGAGAGAGAGAAGAGAGAGAGAGAGAGAGAGAGAGAGAGAGAGGAGAGAGAGAGAGAGAGAGGAGAGAGAGAGAGAGAGAGAGAGAAGAAGAGAGAGAGAGAGAGAGAGATCACTCAGCCAAATCACTTTAAAAATGGGTTTCATCATCCGGAACCAGGATCCACTTTAGCCATCCTCCCTGCCTATCATTCACTCACATCCTCTTATTCTCATTTGTATAACCACGCCGCCCTGATAATAGAAGCTAGCGATAATGATAGGCAATAATGAGGGTAGACGAATTATGGGCACAGTAATCCACATTACAACATAGTGACAGTAATGCTCGCGGCAAAATGATCAGCTGATATCATAAACAGCAATTGGGAGTCAGCTGGACGTCGGTTGCTTGAGCCAAAGCAATAAGACCGAGCATTTAACGCCGAGGGGAGAGCGAACGCAAGGGGAAAGGCGGGATGAATGATAAGATAAAGAAGTGGGATCCGTGTTGTTACCTTATTGTAATTGCAGACCACCCAGGAGGCTCATTACTGCTCCTTGATGAGAAGTAGTTCTGGTAATGAGCATCGTTAAGACCTTTAATAGAATCATTCGCTCTGGACGTGCTGGGGGGTCGGGTGGGGTGTGAAGGGGGAGGGGGAGAGGGATTGGGGAGAGGCAGAGGGGTAAGGGGTAGAGGGAGGGGAAGGGGTTATGATCAACGCAATAAATCGTTTGCATAACAAAGTATTCATGCACGAATTTCTGTTTTAACATGTACATACACGCACTCGCGCGAGCGCACACTCATCCACACATACGCACGTACACGCACACGGGCGCGCGCAAGACACTTATCCACACACACATTATATGCCCAACTTATTGGATATTAAAAATCGGGAATATGATAATTAGTAACAAGTTCTTGCAATCTAATGTTTACACGAACTAGAATCCAAGGTATCCCTCGTTATTTTTATGATGTTAATTGTTTTAAAAATGATAATGACAATGATAATGACAACAACAAGAATACAATAAATAATATAACGAAAGTATTGAAGTAAAATTTTCTGATACTAATAACAATAATCATACACATAAGGATGATGATAATGCCAACTTATGATAATAATGAAATAATGTAATAATCAAACTAATTATAACTATAGCTATAATGACAGTTGCTATGATTTCCTTGAGTCATTCCAATTATCTTCATCAAAAAAAAAGAAAAAAAAAATACAGTAAAACATTAACGTCACTTGGTGTCTTGTGCAAGAAAGAATATTTGATTTTTTTCCCCCAGAGCATCGTTGATTCATTCGCTGCTCCTCAGGTCACTTGTTCATTGACTTTTTTGTTCACATGTCATCAGGAAGAGGGTTTATCAGTTCGTTAATTCGCTGATTCTTCGGTTTCCTCCGTCTTTTTTTTCTCTCTCTCTCTTTTTCTCCTTTTACTCTCTCCCTCCCCTTCCCTCTCCATCACTTTCTCTCTCCCTCTCCATCACTCTCTCTCCTCCTCTCCCTCCCTCTCTCTCTCTCTCTCTTCTCTCTCTCTCTCTCTCTCTCTCTCTCTCTCTCTCTCTCTCTCTCTCTCTCTCTCTCTCTCTCTCTCTTCTCTCTTATACTGTCTGCTTCGATGACCTAATTAATTTCTTCATTACTTCCTTTGGGCAATTTAGGTTCCCGGTTCGTTATAAAGTGGATTCGCTCGGTTCTAGATTTTTCTGGTTCACTAAATCACTGATCTTTTTAAATTTCTTTGGTTCAAGTAATCGAGTTCAGGTTCATTGGTTCAGTGGTTCGTTGTTTTGCCGAGCGGGTTCGGTTCTTGGCGGCCGAGGATACGCGCGTTGTAGAATGTTGTTGAGCTATGAATAGGAAGGGAGGACGAAGGGAGAAAAGGAATAAAAGAAGAGAATAGGGGACACAGACATAATAGGGTAGAAAGGTGGGTTGGAGGGAAAAGTAGGAAGAGTAAGTGAATATGTGTGTGTGTGTGGGTGCGGGGATTCATGTATGTATTATTGTATATGATTATATTCAACGTATGTATTACATATATTGTGAATGGATACCCAAGATGCTTAGGGGAAAGTTTTATTTAATATGAAGGTAAATGGTCGACGGCAGTTGTGGTTTTCTTATTATCATTACAAACAAGAGGATTCAGCAGCAATGATAGTCGTAGCGACAAAAATGGTAGTAGAGTACAACCATAATAGCAGCAGCAGCAGAAATAGCAGCAACAATACTTATAATAGCAGTGATAAGAGCAATAATAGTATTAGTCACAGTGATATTGTAACACTATATCTATTATTTTTCCTATTGTTTTTCTGTCTGGTATGTCTGTTTCTATAGTCCTAAAATGGCCACTGCTAGCATTAACATAAATGTTAGCAGTGGCCATTTTAGGAATGTAAAAGCAGACACAACAGACTGAAAACAATAGTAATAATAATAATAGTTACAATGTTTACGCCCAAAGTAACGATAGTATCACTAATGCCAGTAGTGATGAAAATGGTAATTGCTGTACGAACAAAAAGCATTCCCAGCAGTAATAATAATAGTATCACCAACGGCAGTGGTAGCAGATTACTATCAAAAGTAATGGTAGTACGAAAAGATCTTTAACAATTGCTGTTGGTATTGTCGTAAATATATACGTTAATGTTGTAATAGTATTTGTAGTAGTTAATGTACCAACAATTGATATATAATGGTAATAGCAGCAAGGATAGTAGGCGAATAGACATAACGAGAATAGTCACCGATAAGATACAAGTAAAGTAGTATGAGTATATAGTACTGGAGTAAAAGGTGCAGGAACAATCAGCATTAGATCGACAGCAGTAGCAATAATTATAGAATAAACTAAAGGTAAAGGTGAAAAGCAAATAAGCAAGATAAATCATCAGTGAAACAGAAGGAATGGAAAATGAACTAAAATTGATTTATAATTTTACGACATAACGAAAACTTCACAGGACAAAATTCACAGACAGATATATATATATATATATATAGTATATATATATAGTATATAACACACATACACATCACACACATACACACATATATATATATATATATATACATATATATATAATTCTTTCGTCAGTATTACAAGTATGCTTCTTCACCATATATTATCCTACAAGTATAGTCATGATAAAACGATTACCACCTGGCTTCTGATGCAATTATTATCAATTGCGTTATTGCTATAATCACACTTGTTATCATCGCCATTCCTGCAATTACCGTCAATCTTATCACCTTCAGTATCACTGAAATCTTTATTATCTTTGTCATCGTTATTCTTATTCTCTCACTACTAGACCTATTCTTACTATCGCGATTAGTACGTTTTCATCATATCGTAATACCGATAATCTTTATTATCCCATAATATTCATCACTCACATTCTAAGACAAGAAATATATAAAAAGAACTAATTGAATGGATAAAACAACAATTAAGAATTCCAGTGTGCATAAGATAAAATAAGAAAGCCCCATATCCAAAACTTGAGGCACAGTGAACCCAAAAAACAAGTATTTCCTTCAACGAAAAATACCCGCTATCACCCCGAGAGCATCAGCACCCGCTTATCTCTAAGAAGGTAACGGCTATTGGGTTTGGAAAAATGGAAGGCAGCTGTGAATAGCAATCCAACACCTGTTTGATCAAGGTGCGCGACTTCTGCTGGGGCAACATGGCCGAAAACATACGCAAAAAATCGTTAGTTTTATTTTAAAACTAAAAAAAGACCAACGAAAATCCAGTATCTACTCATATACACATTCCAAACCCCTAAGGGTAAAATGGATGCAAAACCAATTTTCTGTGGAAAAAAATTATTTGCACCATGATAGTTCCAAGAAAGGGAAACGATAGTTTCATGTCTTCAGAGAGTAGTGCAAATAAACGACACAGCAGCTGTACTGAAAGGTAGCCTCGACCGCCGTATAGCAGGAGTCCTGGATGAAAGGAGCTGCAGGGCTTTCAAACAGGTGTTGTT
>NW_020869128.1:1676194-1681194 GCF_003789085.1 Penaeus vannamei
TCGACGGGAGTGGGGTACGAACCCCGGCGCACCTCACGGCAAGGTTATCATGACACGCTGCAGGGGACGCGACAGCTGAGCGGTTGGCGCGTGCGACTGTGGGCTGAAGGCTGACCTCGTGCTACTCAGAGGGGGCTCCTCGCCCGCCCTCGCTGCTTGTTATCGCGTCTTGGACGCACCAGAGCTTAATTTGGTTAACGAATCCGCCGAGAGGAGTGTGCGGGGATTGTGGCCATGATTCGTCATCCGGGTTGGCACCTAACTGGCTCTGCCACGGGCACTGGGCACTGTGATGCCACATGTCACGGAAGAGCGGCCGTATCATTGGGCTGGCGTCGAGCTTGCGGTAAGCGTCTTTCGGAAACGAGTGACATTAGCCCTCCGTACTCACACCGGAGAAAACCAACCAACAACGTAACGTTTTTCGACGCGAAGAAATATGTGTAGGTTGGAGGAGTCGGCAACACAACGCCGTTCTCTTGATGGTCAAGAAAGTGAGGCTGGCCAGGGGGTGGTCCCGCCCGCCCTCGCCAACCACCACTGTATTTTTTTTCTTCTTTTTTCTTTTTTTTTAGGCTACGCTCACTTACACGCCACGCCTCACAACATCTCAATCAGGAGGAGCAGGAGCGTGGGCTTGAGCAGGAACAGGGTGCAAGCGGAGGCGAGGGTGCTGAGGATGGCATCGGAGGCGAGGCAGAGCGTCTGGCCTAGTGGTGACCTCAGCAGGCAGTGCGAACAGGGCCCTCGGCCACTCAAGGGCGCGCAAAGGATTGCGAAACTCGCAAACATCTGGTGGAAACTAATCAGACTTGTACGTCATTCTGCCACGGCCACGCCTGCACACACACGCTATTTATGGAGCGATCGAATGGCGACTTGTATATAATGGGTAAACATATATTTAGGCTACATTTACGTCGGGGCATCGTACATTACGCGAACTGGTGTGTTTAAAGAGAGAGAGAGAGCCAGGAGGGAGGGAGGAAAAGAGAGAGAGAGGAGGGGAGAGAGAAAGAGGAGGGGAGAGTGAGAGAGAGGAGGGGAAAGAAGAAGAGAGGAAGGAGGAGAAAGAGGGAGAGAGAGAGAGAGAGAGAGAGAGAGAGAGAGAGAGAGAGAGAGAGAGAGAGAGAGAGAGAGAGAGAGAGAGAGAGAGAGAGAGAGAGAGAGAGAGAAGAGAGAAAAAAATCCAAGAATTAAAATATTCATGTATACGAAGCGGCTACGTTCAATCCCCTCGCTATTCGTTCACAGGATCTTGAGGATATAACCGCAGCCATAATGTAAAGTGTCATAAAAACGAATCAATGTGAGAAAGCGGGTGTGGAAGCTGGACCCGACACCCAATACTGGGAGCGGTTCAGGTGTATAGCGGCAGATAAGTAATTAATTTGGCACAATACACTAGAATATACAATGTAAACAGTGGGCTTGTAAACTGGAACCTCAGAAGGTGGCTACATTGGCTCCCTACAATTCTGTACTTTATGGCACCCCGTTCTCGTCGGTTTTTGTGGGCGCCCGCGGTCTGGGCTGCCCGTGAGGCCGCCCATCGCAGTGATGACGGGGCGGCGGTGGCCATGACATAGTGATGAAGGGGATGGCGATGGCCTCGTGGTGGTGATGTGCGGCTGGGCTGGTGACGCGGGGTGCTAAATGCTGATCATGAAGGTCTGTGTGAACGGAGGCCCCGGGGCAAAGAACGGCGGTAGGAAGGTAAAACAAAAATAGAAAAGGCGAACGGGAGAAGCGCGAGACGGCAATGATGAAGCGCCCAGTTATCAAGATGAAGAATTATGCCGATAATTACGCAGTGATCGGTTACAAAGACAAACTACGGGCAAGGCTGCAATTGCGGTTGATAATGCGGCATCTGCGGTGAGAGCTGAACAGCGAGAGCGCGAGTCAACATCGCTGGCTCGAAACCTAAGAATAGAATTAAACTTTTTTTATAACAAGATAATCGTCTTACCCAATGACCCTTGCGCTTTGCAAATGTATAACAAAATGCTTAAACAGCTGGGAGAAAGCCCGCCGACGGAACCCAAGAACCAGCGCGCTCGAATCGCCAGCCATGAGAGCAAAGGTTCAATTGAGACATCACCGCCCGCGGAAGAGACGAGAGCAGGCCATCGCCGAGGCCCAAACTACCACTTGTCGCGTCGATAACACCACGATGACACAAACGACGACACTTTATTAATGGCCGTAATGGTGAGAGAGGTGTTCCCAAGGTCGTGGGACGGCGCTACACTCGCGGGGATACATTGCCATGACTTGTACACTCGGCACTATCTGTAATGGCAAGTCGTGTACAGTAGATTAAGAGAAAGAAAAAAAAATGCTATTGGTTGTTCGGTTAATTTGCGGTGGTTGAGCGAGTCGGGTGTGACGAGGGGCAAGGGAAAGGGAACTCAGGTGATGCATTAATGGTTTGTGGTGACAGGTGTGCGGGCGCTGGGCAGGCAAAGGCAACGCTCGCTCGATGTCGGAAAGGGCTACGGGAGTTCATAGGTCATGCAAGGAGTTTTTGCTGTTGTTATGCATAATGCAAAAGGAATTTTCACTTTCCTTGTAATTTCCTGTCGATGTCGTGTCGTTGTGTATGTTTAGGAGAGTTGATTTTAGTATGTCCATTTGCTGACGGCATGTAAACGTGACTTTGATGAATAAGTTAGCGGTAATGGAGAGAAAAAAAAAACAGAAAGAAAGAAAAAAGAGAAAAAGCATATAGCCCTGGAGGAAGAGAAAGACTGAACAAGAACATGATGGGTAACCTTTCAGAAGAAACTAATGATAATGATTAAAAACAGAAAGGTCACCATCTTGTCATTCCGGGCATTAACGAGAGTGCCATTTCACTGTCACCGTGAC
The DNA here is from genome assembly GCF_003789085.1 of Penaeus vannamei. Lineage (NCBI taxonomy): Eukaryota > Metazoa > Arthropoda > Malacostraca > Decapoda > Penaeidae > Penaeus > Penaeus vannamei. The sequence goes on from NW_020869128.1 coordinate 1,679,069, forward strand.
AGGCATCACCGCGAGGGACGTAAACAAGAGGAACAGAACGAAAGAGAGAGACATGGCTGCCACAGCGTTTAAAATGCACCAAACACAATTTAAAATGTATTAGATGCTCGAACGGCGTTTCTGTGTCATGATATCTTCGGCGGCTTCAGGTATGCCTTCGGTATTTCCAGCAGGTGCGCCAACTCCCCCGAGACCCGCCGAAGACTCCAGCAACTCCCCGGCCGCAGCAGATGAGGCGGGAGAGGCCTCAGCACTCCGCGTCGCTGCAGACGGCTCCAGCACCGCGTCCCTCTCCCTCCTCCCGCCCCTCGCTTCAGGATCCCCGCCGTCTTTCCCCTTCCCTGGGAGAGTAGCCACCCCGACAGCCCTCGGGACCGAAGGAGAGCGAGCCACGAGTCGAGACGGAGGAGCTAGCAGCGAGACACACAGCAGCTGCGCCCAGGGGAGCCGCAGCAGCAGCAGCAGCCACTGAGGAACCGAAGCGGGCTGATCGTTCGCTTGGGGGGCGGCGGGAGGCAGGGTGGCGAGGCTGGTGATGGGTCAATTATCCCCGCCCGTAATGTCTTACTCAACTCCACCGGCTGCCGGACCTGCCCTCGACTCTCCTACCTGCTGCACACTACACCCTCGACTGCACCTTCACCCTACCGTCGCCCTAACTCACACTACTCGCCGACACTCCTCCCGAAGGGAAAAAGGGGACTGTGGGTTTATTTCGTCAGAAAAAGAACAGAAGTAAAGGTAATGGTTTCGGATTGGTTGCTTGGTCGGACAGGAAAGTGCTCAACGATATATGTTTTTTTCCAGATGAATCACATGTAAAGGCGAGGTGACGGGGGAAAGGAGGAGAAAGAAAATATCATAGTGTCAAACGACTTCCTCCACCCCCCCCCTCTTATCCCCACACCTTCAAAAAGAAAGGAAAAAACGAATAAAAGTCGCCAGTTTCGAACACACACACACGCATCAAACCTCAACCATCTCCATCTATCCGAGCGGCGCATACGGCCACCGAGTGACTTCAATGCCCGCTGAGGGAGTGATCCATCACGGGGAAGCGTTGCGTGCGTGTGGATCTCTCGGGCCGGAGTGAGCGTCGGTGACCGTAAGTCAGTGTAACGTCGGGTCTCAAGCTCAACCGAGGGCATAGTTTATGTCGCGTGCACCTGTGCCAGAGGTCGGGCGGGGGGGGGGGGGAGAGGAGGAAGAGGAGGGGAGGGGAAGTGGAGGAAGGGAGAGGAAGAGGAAGAAGGGAGGGAAGTGGAAAGGAAGAGGAGAAGGGGGAAGTGAAGAGAAGGGAGGGGAAGTGAAGAAAAGGAGGAAGGAGGAGGGAAGTGGAGGAAGGGAGAGGAGGAGGAGGAATGGAGGGGAAGTGGAGGAGTGGAGGAAGGGAGGGGGAGTTGGGGAAGAGAAAGGAAGAGAAGGAATGTAGGGGAAGTGGAGGAAGAGAGGGAAGTGGAGGAAGGGAGGGGAGGTGGAGGAAGTGGAGCAGGAGAAAGAGAGAGAGAAGAGAGGCGAAGGGGAGAGAGAAGAGGGAATGAAAGCGAAGAGTGAAGCAGGAGGAAAGGAGAGCGAAGAGAGAAGTGGGGAAGAGGAGCAAGAAAGAGGGAAAAAGGATAGGAAGATGAGGAAGAAAAGGAATACGGATACAGAAAGAACTGGAGAAAAAGAAAGAAGATGACAGAGGGAAGGACCAAGAGAAGGAGGAAGACGGGGATCGGGGAGAGAGAGAAAGGGAAGAGGAGAAGAGAGAGAGGAGGAAGCGAGAGCGAGGGGCCGCGCCAACACTTTGTGTGGGTTCCTCGCCGCCATCGGAGCCTTATCGCTAGTATCTTCCCTCGCTCCGACCCCAGCTGATGACTACACTCGACTCCGGGGTGTGCACGTGGACACGCACGCCTCGCCGATTGCACGCCGCTCGGTCTTTGACGTAGTTTATGACGGAGGAGGGGGGTAGGAGGGTAGGGAGGGGGAGGGGAAGGGGAGATAGGGGAGAAGAAGGGGGGGTAGGAAGGGGAGGGGAAGAAAGGACGGGAAGAGGGAGAGTAAAAGGAGATAGGAGGGTAGGAAGGGGAGGAGGTTGAGGGAAGAGGAGATAGGGGAGAAGGAGGAGAGTAAAAGGGGTA
>NW_020869128.1:1686194-1691194 GCF_003789085.1 Penaeus vannamei
TCCCTCCTCCCTCCTCCCTCCCTCCCTCCCTCCCTCCCTCCCTCCCTCCCTCCCCCTCCCCCTCCTCCCCCTCCCACCCTTCCCTTCCTCCCTCCCTCATTTCGTATCACGTACATCTCCTGATATCGCATGTTCTTTTGACCAGCCGATTCGCCGCTATCGCACACACCGCCACCGCAAATGCCAGCACTTATGCCACAAATACTAGGTCAGGCGAGGGTATGAAATACGGATAAAGACAGCCGTGGAATTATGATTGAGGGATAAGGGGACTGGGAGGACGTGTGTGTGTGTGTGTGTGTGTGTGTGTGTGTGTGTTGTGTGTGTGTGTGTGTGTGTGTGTGTGTGTGTGTGTGTGTGTGTGTGTGTGTGTGTGTGTGTGTTGTGTGTTGTGTGTTTTGTGTTATGTGTTTATATGTGTGTGTGTAAAAAAAAAAGCGAGCGAGAGACCCACTCCCGCATGGCAGATAGACAGTGCAGGAGAAGTAGGAACGGAGGAGAAAAGGAGGACGGGGGATAGGGTGCTGGGTGGCAGACGACGGGTCCCCATCCCACCCCGTCCCTCTCCCACTCCTTACCTCCCTACCTGCCCTCACCCCCTCCGTTCCCTCCCCACTCCCCTTCCCCTGCTCTCTCGATACCTCCCCCTGATAACCGAATGCATTGTCCAATCGCGGATGTGATTGGGTGGTCCGCAGCGCTCCCTCCGCCTTCTTGGGCCCTCTTACCCCTCCCCCTTGGGTTCGCCACCCCTCCCCTTGGGCCCTTTACCCCTCCCCCTTACGCTCTGCATCCCCTCCCCCTTGGGCCCTCTTACCCCTCTCTTTGGGTCCTCTTACCCCTCCGCTTGGGCCCTGTTTACCCCTCCCATTGGGCCTCGCTCACCCCTCCCCTTTGGGCCCTCTTACCCCCTCCCCCTTGGGCCTTGTTACCCCTCCCCTTGGGCCCTGTAATCCCCTCTCGCTTAGGCTCTGCATCCCCTCACCCTGCTCTACCTCCCTCTTATTCCCAGCCCCTCTCTTATTCCCAGCTCCCCTCCCCTCATTCCCAGCCCCCCTCCTCCTCAATTCCCAGCCCCCCTCCTCTTATTTCCAGCCCCCTCCCTCTTATTCACAACCCCTCTCCCTCATTTCCCAACCCCTCCCTGATTCCCAGCTCCCCTCCCCTGTCCCAGCCCCCGTCCTCCTCATTCCAGGCCCCCTCCTTCTTATTCCCACCCCCTCCCCCTGATTCCCAGCTCCCCTTCCTCCTTAAGCTCTTACCTCCCCCCCCGACCCTCACCCTGCCCCAATCCCATTATCAAAAAAGAAAACACGTAACGGCGTGATGAGGGAGACGCCGATAAGGAGACTGAAGACGCTTTGCTTGTCGGCCGATCCCAATAATGTTTGGGGCGAGGTTGTTCTCGTCGCAGGAGTGGGTGGTGGTGATGGTGGGGGGGGGCATAGGGGGAATGAAGGAGAGGGTGGGAGGAGGTGGGGGGGCATAGGGGGAATGAAGGAGGAGGGCGGGAGGGAGGGAGGCATAGAGGGAATGAGGGAGGAAGGTGAGAGGGAGGGAATGTGGGAGGGTGAGAGGGAGGAGGAATGTGGAGGGTGAGAGGAGGGAGGGAATGTGGGAGGGTGAGAGGGAGGGAGGATGGGAAGGAGAGAGGGAGAGTGGGTACGTGGGTGGGAGGGAAGAAGGAAGTAAAGTATATAAAGCGCAGGAGAAAAGAAAGGGTAGGGAGGTAGGGAGAAAGAGAGAAATAGGGAGAGAAGAAGTAAAGAGGAGAGGCAGAGAAGAGGAGGAGGAGGGAAGGATGAAAATAATAGAAGAGAGAGAGAGAGAGAGAGAGAGACAGAGACAGAGACAGAGACAGAGACAGAGACAGACAGAGACAGAGAGACAGACAGACAACCAGGCAGACAGAGAGGATGGATTAGGAGTAGGAAAAGGGTGTAGCAACAAAATCTGAAGAGGAAGAAGAAGAGAAGAAGAAGGGAGAAGGAGTTAGGCTGGTTAAAACCTTGAGGTGTTTGGGTGGTCCTGTGCGTTGTAAGCGTGTGTACGTATGCATTTATGTAAGTATGCATATATGTGTGTGTGTGTGTGCGTGTGTGTGTGTGTGTGTGTGTGTGTGTGTGTGTGTGTGTGTGTGTGTGTGTGTGTGTGTGTGTGTGTGTGTGTGTGTGTGTGTGTGTGTGTGTTGAGTGAGTGAGTGAGTGAGTGAGTGAGTGAGTGAGTGAGTGAGTGAGTGAGTGTGGTGTGTGTGTGTGTGTGTGTGGTGTGTGTGTGTGTGTGTGTGTGTGTGTGTGTGTGTGTGAGTGAGTGAGTGAGTGTGAGTGAGTGAGTGAGTGTGTGTGTGTGTGTGTGTGTGTGTGTGTGTGTGTGTGTGTGTGTGTGTGTGTGTGTGTGTGGTGTGTGTGTGTGTGTGTGTGTGCGTGCGTGTGTGCGTGCGTGTTTGCGTGTGTGTGTGCGTGTGTGTGTGCGTGTGGTGTGTGTGTGTGCGCGTCTAGTCTCTGCCTGGCGCTGGTTGGCCGGCGCGTCTGGCCACCTGTGAATTAAAGAGGAGGCGAGAAAGCGGTGGGCTCCTCTCACCCACCTTGTGAATGGAACACACCTGGGAGCTGCGAGCCTTCCGCCGACGCCCCCTCCCCCCCCCTCCCCCTTGCTGATCCTCCTCCTCTTCTCTTCTTACTGCTGCTCCTCCTCCTCCTCCTACTAGTCCTCCTCACCATCATCATCATTATACTTCATCTTTTTTTCTCTTCCTTTCTTCCTCTTCCTCCTCTTTCCTCCATTACCACCACCTCCGCCTCCTTTTCTTCTACCTCTTCCTCTCCCTCCTCCTGCAGCTCCGCCTCCACCTCCACCTCCGCTTCCACCACCACCCACCTCCACCCCCATCTCCACCTCCCCTTCTCCTCTACCATCACCACCACCACCTCCTGCTCTTCTCCTCCTCCTCCTCACCTCTCCCCCTGATCCTGCTCCTGCTCCTACTCCTCCACCACCTCCTCCTGCTCCTGCTCCTCCTCCTCCTCCTCCTTCTCCTTCTTCTTCTCTTCTTCTTCTTCTTCTTCTCTTCTTCTTCTTCTTTCTTCTTTCTTCTCTTCTTCTTCTTCTTCCTTCTCCTCCTTCTCCTTCTTCCTTCTCCTTCTTCCTCTCCTTCTCCTGTTCTTCTTCTCTTCTTCTTCTTCTTCTCTCTCTTCTCTTCTCCTTCTCCTCCTCCTCCTCCCCTCCTCCTCCTCCTCCTCCTCCTCCTCCTCCTCCTCTCCTCTCCTTGCTCCTGCTTCCTTCATCACCTCTTTCTCCGCGCTCCTGCTCCTTACCCCACCCCACCCCCGCCTACTACTCCTCATCCGTCTGCCACCTGCTCAGCCCGAGCCAAAGACACGTAACTTTAGTAAACACGGGATATCCATTACCCTCATAAAACTCAGGGGAAAAGGGGGCGTTGATAAGTGGACGAGGGACTGTGATTCTTGAAGGAGGAGGAGGAGGTGGAGGTGGAGGTGGAGGAGGAGGTGAGGGTAGGAGGAGGGGGAAGAGGAGGAGGGAGGAGGAGGGGAAGAGAAGGAGTAAGAGGAGGAGGAGGGGAAGAGAAGGAGTAAGAGGAGGAGGAGGAGCAGGAAGAGAAAGAAGACGAGCCGGAGGGAGATGGGGAAGAAGAAAGAAGAGGTGCAAGAAGAGGAAGAGGAAGGAAAATAGTAAGAGACGGAGGAGGAAGGAGCCAAATCTATGAAAGTTGGATTCACGTGGCTATATGTGGATGCGTTTTCTGTACGTGTATGTGGTTGTATTTGAATTCATGTAGACATGTGTGGATGCATGTGGATATGTTTGGATTTACGTGGATGTGTTAGGATTTATGTGTGGATTCGAAGACTATTTTTTTCTGCATAGTGGGCGAGAAGATGACAGGTGTGTCTCGGAAGATGAAAAAAGACATGTCAAAGCAAGTAATAAAACGTAACAAGTACAACGTTGAAGAAGAAAAAAAAAGGCAGGAGAAAGAGAGAGGGGAGGGGAGGGGATGGAGGCATGGGAAGGGAGGAGGGAGGGAGGGAGGGAGGAAGAAGGAGGAAGGAGACAAAGAGAAAGAGAGAGAAAAAGAGAAAAAGAAAGAGAGAGAGAGAAAGAAACAAGAGAGATCAAAAGAGAAAGAGAGAGAGAGAGAGAGAAGAGAGAGAGAGAAGAGAGAGGAGAGAGAGAGAGAGAGAGAGAGAGAGAGAGAGAGAGAGAGAGAGAGAGAGAGAGAAGAGAGAGAGAGAGAGAGAGAAGAGAAGAGAGAAGAGAGAGAGAGAGAGAGAGAGAGAGAGAGAGAGAGAGAGAGAGAGAGAGAGAGAGAGAGAGAGAGAGAGAGAGAGAGAGAGAGAGAGAGAGAGAGAGAGAGAGAGAGAGAGAGAGAGAGAGAGAGAGAGAGAGAGAGAGAGAGAGAGAGAGAGAGAGAGAGAGAGAGAGAAGAGAAGAGAGAAAGAGAGAGAGAGAGAGAGAGAGAGAGAGAGAGAGAGAAGAGAAGAAGAAGAGAAGAGAGAGAGAGAGAAAGAGAGAGAGAGCAGAGAGAGAGTAGAGAGGAGGAAGAAAGAAGAGAGAGAGACAAGAGAGAGAAGAGAGAAGAGAGAAGAGAGAGAGAAGAAAGAGAGAGATCAAGACCAGAAGAGAGAGCCCGAGAGAGTTAGAGAGAGAGAGAGAGAGAGCCAGAGCGAGCGGGCGGTTCGTCCGGCGTCTGGCCGAGGAATGAGCGAGCGGGAGGGAGGCGCGCTGGTCCCCCATCCATAATGCATGAACCTAGCTGTGTAATGACCACCTGTAATACGGCACGAGAATCTGCTCGTAAACCCTCAACAACTTCATCAGGTTTGGCTCCTCCCCACTCTCGTCTCTCTCTCTCTCTTTCCCTTCTTTCGTCTTTTCTTTCAAGTTTTTTTCTTTTTTTCTCTCTCTCTTTCTCAACTACTTTTTGTTTATTCCCTTGTTTTTTTTACTGGATTTTGTGTTCGTGTGTCGCCAGTATA
>NW_020869128.1:1696194-1701194 GCF_003789085.1 Penaeus vannamei
TGAAAGGTTTTGTTTGTGATACCGATAGCAATGGCGATAATATAGTAATAGACGATAACATAGCAGTAGTAACAGCATCATTCATGGTAATAAATCTAAAGCCAATAATATAAAGATAAAACGAGTAACTCAGTCGTTAACAATAATGAAGGTGGGAAGAGGGGGGGTCAGTTCAGGGGGGGGGGGAGGGAAGGGATTAGCGGGCGTGTTAGTCAATACAGTCCTGACACTTGAGCATACCAACCCTTCGATCACGCCTCACACGCCCACCCTTTTCCCGTAAGAACAGCTCGCGACCGACGACCACCCACCTACCCACACGCACTTACACACCCTCGTAACCGCTCTTTCTCTTTTTGTCCACACCCTCTTCTCTTCGCTACACTTCACGCCGTTCCCGTGTTTGTGTTTGCCGCTTGAAGTGGAGGAGGGTCAAGGGATGAAGTCTCGCTGAGCCGGACAAGGATTCGTGACACCCGAGCCCACTCGACGTTAACCGAACACACGAGGACGTTAAGCGAGGCCACTCGACCTTAACATAATATTCGCGGACGCTATAAACAGAGTTAACCGAACACACTCGACGTTAACCGGACTCACGAGAACGTTAAGCACAGCTGCTCGACCTTAACATAATATTCACGGACGTTATAAACAGAGTTAACCGAACACACTCGACGTTAACAGAATTCTTTCGGTTGAAGGCGCATCCACTCTCTTTAGCGGCCCACTAGACTGCCGCTCGTCGTTGGGTAACTGATGACTTATACTGAGTTTTCTTGAAGGTGAATAATCCTTCTACGTGATCTGATTCTTCATGGCTGTTATCTACTTCAGGATATCATCAACCATCCCATCCAGAACCAAAGTCTATATAAGAATAGACCTTGCCTAGAACGACCATCACCCCTTCTGGAAAGACCGGAGTTAAGACTTCACGACTCATAATACTTTCTCCTCTTCCAGTCTATTATCTCAGTCTCTGAGATATTTCTCCCCCTCTCTTTCCTATCCCTTCCCCCTCTTCTTCTTCCTATCCCTCCCCTCTCTTTTCTCCCTCTCCCTCTCCTTCTGCCTTATCCCTCCCCTCTTCTTTCCATTTTCCTTCCCTATTTCCCATCATGTCTTCCTTTCTCTTTAACTTCTATCTCCCTCTTTTCCTCTTCCCCTTATCATCTTCCTTACCTCTCTCCCTCCTTCTTTCGCTTTCCTTTTCCTTTCCCTCTCCGTCTTCTTCCCCTCGCCCTTCCCTTCCCTTCCCCATCCTTTCCCTTCCCCTCCCCCTCCCCCCCAAATTTCCTTCTGCCTTCCTCTCCTTTCCTCTCCTTTCCACGCCTCCTTTTCTTATCCTCTCCCTGTCCTTTTTCTTCTCCGTCTTCCTTTCCGTCCTCCCTAACCCTTTTCCTATCCCACTTCCCTCCTTTCCCCCTTCCCTCCCTCTCCTATTTCTTCCCCTCTCTTCTTACCGCTTCCCCTTCCTCCTTCCCCTGCCTGTCCTTCTCCTTCTCCCCTTCCCTTCCCTCCCTACACCTTCCTATTTCTCCCCCTCTTCCTTCCTATCCCTTCCCCCCTCTTCTTCTTCTATCCCTCCCCTCTCTTTCTCCCTCTCTTCCCTTCCTTATCCCTCCCCAACCCTTTTCCCCTCTCCCTTCTCTTCCCCTCCTCCTCTCGCCCCCTCCACCCTCTCAATTCCCCCCACTCCCTCCGCCCTCCCATCCCTCCCCCATCCCACCGCCCCTCCCCTCCGCCCTCCCATTTCCCCCCCCCCCCACGCCCACCGCCCTCCATTCAACCCCCCTCCTCCACTTCCCTCGCCCCACACACACGCCCATCACCCTCCCATTCCACCCCACCCCCACCTCCCAACGCCCTCCGACCCCCGCCCACACCCTCCCATTCCACCCCCCCACCTCCCACCTACCCTCCGCCCCCCCACTCCCACCACCGCCCCCCCCCCGTCCTTCGCGACACCAAACCGAGCGCGTTAATCCCGTGATGTATCTGACGTCCCTGGATCTCGAAGTCTTAAGTAATGGACGTCCTCGGGCCCGTAATGACTTTATTCTCAGCGCGTGTGAATGAAGACTTTCCTCGTCGCTGTTCCTCCCTGTACATAAAGCCCAATTTACACGAGCTGACTTCAGGAGTACATTATTTGTTCGTGTTTATGGGTTCTTTTCCCTCTCCCTCCTTCATCTAGGGTCACTTTTTTATGTTTTTCTTTCTTTTCTTTTTTTCTTTTTCTCATCTTTGTGTGTGTCTTTTTTATTATTCTCTTCACCTTGTAAATTCTTTTTCTTCTCTTACTTTTGCTCTTGCTCCTTTTCCTTACGTATCTCCTCTTCTATTTCCACCTGCTATATTCGTTTTCCTCTTTTGCGTTTTCTTCTTGCTTCTCTTATTCACTTTCTCTTCCTTTTCCTATTTATGTGGCTTTTACTTCTCCTCCTCCCCTCCCCTTCCTCCTTCTCTTCCCCCTCTTCCCTCCAACCCCTTCCCCTCCTCTTCCTTCTGCCCACTCCTCCTCCTCACACATTCCCATCCCCTCTTCTCCCTCCATATCCCTTCCTCCTCGCCCTCTCCCTCCTCCTAACCCCTCTCCCCTTCCTCTTCCTCCTCCCCTTCCTTCCCCCCCTCCCTCTTCCTCCTCCCCTTCCTTCCCCCTCCCTCTTCCTCCCCTTCCGCTCTCCCTCCCACCTCCCCTCTCTTTCCATCCTCCCCTTCCCTCCTCCCTCACCTTCCCTCCCCTCTCCCACCTCCTCCCCTTCCCCCCCCTTCCCTCTTTCTCCCCTTCCCTCCCCCCTTCCCTCTCCTTCCCTTTCTCCTCCCTTCCTCCCCTTCCCTCCTCCTGCCCTCCCTCTTTCTCCCCTTCCCTCCCCCCTCCCACCTCCTCTCCCTTCCCTCCCACCTCCTCCCTCCTTCCCTCTCCTTCCTCCCCCCTCTCATCCATCCTCCTCCCCCTTCCCTCCCTCCCCCCTCCTTCTTCCTCCCTTCCCTCCTCCTAACAATTCTCCCCTCCTTCTTCCTCCCCTTCCCCTCTCTCCCATCCTCCTCCCTCTCCCCAAATGTTTATTTAGCAGATTAGCCCTGTCCTTGTGTCCAACGCCGCTCTACCTTTGTTGATCTCCGTCCCCTTACCTGTCAGCTGTTTTCGCCCGCCGCCGTCCCCCGTCCTCCCGGCTCGCGCTGACCCTTTTTGTGTCCTGCGAAAATGTGGCTCGGTGTTCTCACCTGCTTGAGAGCTTTTTTCTTTTATCTGTGTCTTGTATCTTTCCTTTATTTCTATTTCTTTTGGCGTTTGTCTCTCGTACTGTCTTTCTCTTTTCCTTTCTTTCATCTTTTTGTCTGTCTGTCTGTTTCTGTGTGTGTGTGTGTTTGTGTGTGTGTGTGTGTGTGTGTGTGTGTGTGTGTGTGTGTGTGTGTGTGTGTGTGTGTGTGTGTGTGTGTGTGTGTGTGTGTGTGTGTGTATGTATATATATATATATATATATATATATATATATATATATATATATATATATATATATATATATATATATATATATATAATATATATATATATATATACATACATATACATATTTCATATTCATATTCATATACATATACATATACATATTCATATTCATATTCATATTCATATTCATATCCATATCCATATCCATACATATATATTACATACATATATATATGCATATATATACATATGTTTGTGTGTATATATGTATATCTATATATATATATCTACATATATATATATTATATATATATATATATATATATATATTATATTATATATATATGTATTATTATATGTCTGCATGTATGTACCGTATGTATTTCCAAACAAACTGCTTTAGTTTTTTCTCCTCTCTCTTTCTCTCCTCCAACTTCCCCTTTATCTCTCTATTCTTTCAGCCTTTCTTCTTTCTCTTCTTTACCTCCCTCTTCTAGTTTCTTTCTCTACCTACCGTGTCTAAATCTCCCTCCTCATTTCTCTCATTTCCTTCTTTCTCACTACCTCCTCCTCCATCTTCCTTACTCGCCTCTCTCATTTCTCCCCAACCCCTTGCCAAACCTCAACTACCCCCCCTCCCCCCAGTCACCCACCTAAAGCTCCCTTCCACCCCCTTACCGCTCCCCTCGCCCCTGCCCCGACCCCATGCCTCATTCCACACCCTCACCTCCTCACCCCACCCCATCTCCATAACCCAAACCCTTTACCACACCGCCCCGTCCCGACCACACCCCGATTCCTCACCCCACCCCGTCCTTACCAACTCCACCTCACCCTCACACCCACCCCTCACCCTCAACCCCATCCCCACACCGACTCCTCCTCACCATCCTTACCACCACCCAAACCCCCCCCCACCCCCACCCTCACCCTTACCCCCCCCCATCACCCCCACCCCTCACCTTACACCCCACACCCCACTCACCCCACCCACCCCCACCCTCACCCCCCATCCCTCGTCTCTCACACCACTCACCACCCCATCCGTCCTTCACACCCCACCCCCCCCCACCCCCGTCCTCACACCCCCCCCACCCAGCCCTACCCCGACCCCCAATCCCCAGCACAATAGCGGACATCGGGATCGAGTAATAAATATGTGGGTTTACTCGCCGGCGATGTGTTGAGGCTGTAACGAGAATCATCTTTTCCACGCGGCGATATGTCTTTCTGCGCCGGACAAGATGTCGTGATTGATGAGCCTGGATGACGGCGAGACAATTCGGGCCGGCATCCCCTTCCTCCTCCTCCCCTCCCCTTCCCTCCCCTTCCTCTCCCTTACTCCATTCTCGGTACTTCCTCCCTCTTACTCCTCCTTCTCTTCTATTTTTTTTCTTCTTCTCCTTTCTCCTCCCTCCCAGGCGAGACAATTCGGGCTGGCATCCCTTCTCCTTCCCCCCTCCCCCCTCCCCCTTCCCTCTCCCTTACTCCATTTCGGTACTCCCCTCTTACTACTCCTCCTTCTCTTCTATTTTCTTTCTCC
>NW_020869128.1:1706194-1711194 GCF_003789085.1 Penaeus vannamei
TGTGAGATGGAGGGAGGGGAGAGGTGAACTGGAAGGAAGGGATGGGGGAGGGAGGGGAGAGGTGTAGTGAAGGGAGGGAGGGGGAGGGTGAGGGGGGAGGGAGGGGGAGAGGAGGGGCGGGGGACGTGAGAAGGAGGCAGAGGAGAGAGCAAAAGGATGTAAGGTGGGGTGTGGAGGGCGGGGGTGAGATGGAGGGAGGGTAGGGATACCTGAAGTGGAGGGAGGGAAGGAGTGCAGACAGAGGTAAAATGCAGGGACGGTAGGGGGAAGGGAGAGGTAAATAAATGAGATAAGGAAGAGGGTAGAGGTGAGTTGGCAAGGAAAGGATGTCGGAGGGAGAGAGACAGAGAACGAGACGAGATATAATGGAGTGGAGGAGAAGGCAAGAAGGTTGGGGGAGTGGAGAGATGATGGAGAGGGATGAGAGGAGGAGGGAGGAGGGAGGGAGGATGATGGAGGAGAGGTGGCGATGGAGGAGAGAGGGAGGAGGGAGGGAGGGAGGGATGATGGAGGAGAGAGGGAGGAGGGAGGGAGGGGAGAGATGATGGAGGAGAGGTGGCGGAGGGAGAGAGGGAGGAGGGAGGAGGAGGAGGGGAGGGATGATGGAGGGTGTTGCACAGTTGCACAGACTGGAATTTGGAAAGCGAAAGTGGATGCGTTGGCTGAAGACTGTGAAATGGTTTCGTCTCTTGCAACGGTTTTCAATCTTTTCTTCCTCGTTGTATATCAATTTTGTCTAAATTCAATGCACATTTTTTCTTGATTATCAAACTATGAATTTCTTCTTTTTTCGTTATATATCAATTTTGTCTAAATCCAATGCACATTTTTTCTTGATTATCAAAATACGAATTTCTTCTTTTTTCAGTTTTATATCAATTTCGTCTAAATTCAATGCACATTTTTTCTTGACTGTTTTAAATTACATTTTTTTTCAGAATTTCGAATTTCTTCTTTTTTCGTTTATATATCAATTTCGTCTAAATACGAATTTCTTCTTTTTTTCGTTATATATCAATTTCGTCTAAATCCAATGCACATTTTTTTCTTGATTATCAAAATACGAATTTCTTTTTTTCGTTATATATCAATTTCGTCTAAATCCGATGCAACATTTTCCTTGAATATCAAAATACGATTTTTTTTTTCGTTATATATCAATTTCATCTAAATCGATGCACATTTTTCTTGATTTTCAAAACTACGAATTTCTTCTTTTTTCAGTTATATATCAATTTCATCTAAATCCAATACATATTTTTCTTGATTATCAAAATACGAATTTCTTTTTTTTTCGTTATATATCAATTTTGTCTAAATCCAATGCACATTTTTCTTGATTATCAAACTACGAATTTCTACTTTTTTCGGGGGGGGGGTAGGTTCATCATCTCACAAATTTTTGAAACTCTGGCCTTGAGAATGTAAATTTTTCTTTCAATTCGTATTTTGAAACTGCCAGTCTTCAAAATGGATTTACTTTGATTCCAATACCGTATATCCTTTCAATATCAAGTATTCATCAACATTACTTAGTTTCCCATTAACAACGACCTTCAATAAAATATCAGTCAGTTATTTCTTCCTTGATAATCATGATATTTCGTCCTTAGTTTACAATTCTCTTCATGAACTCTCTCTCTCATCTCTCTCCTCTCTCTCTCTCTCTCTCTCTCTCTCTCTCTCTCTCTCTCTCTCTATATATATTATATATATTATATATATATATATATATATATATATATATAATATATATATATATATATATACATATAATATAATATATACATATTCTTTCTTTCTTTCTTTTTCTTTCTTTCTTTCTTTCTTTCTTTCTTTCTTTCTTTCTTTTGGAATAGACGTGTTCCTCCCTCATCAGCGTCGCAGCGAAAGCCGAGGCGCCGGAGTCTAAGCGCCCAGCTCTGCATAACCGCCATATTTTTGAAGCCGGAATGGACGCGAGGAAACCCAATGACTGATATGTTTTTTTCCCTCCTCCTTCCTCATCATCTTTGTCATCCTTTTTCTCCTCTTCCTCCTTCTTTTTCTCCTCTCCTTCACATCATTCTCCTCTCCTTTCTTCCTCCTCTCCTTCCCTTCCTGCTCATTGACCTACTTGTGAACCTTTATTAATACCTCCTTTCCTCCTCTTTTCCACCTCCTAACCCACCCCATGCCCTTACTCCTGTTCCACCCTACCTTCTCACTCCGCCTCTACCCCCCTTCCTGGAAAGAGTAAATGGTAAACGAGGGATTTTCTCATCACCCTCTACGCCCCTCCTCCTCCTCCCCTCCCTCCCCCTCCTCCTCCTCCCCTCCCCTCCTCCTTCCCCTCTTCCTCCCTCCTCCTTCTCCTCCCCTCCCCTCCCCTCCTCCCCCCTCCCCTTCTCCTCCTCCCCCCCCCCTCCTCCTTCTTAATCCACTTGAAGGAAACTGTCGGAATGTCGGAATTCCTTAACGTGTGGGCAATCCCCACGGACTAGCGGTATTCGGGAATGAGATACCAATTAAACGGTTTTAGATTTGAGGTACCGGGTGTGAGACGCCAAGCGTGAATAAACGAGGGATTGCACATCCTGCAGAAGGTACTAGGTATGAACCATCAGGCATAGGGGATCAGAATTTAAGTACACTAATGGGAACTAAAATTCTGATACCAGGCATGGAGGGCCAGACTTCAAAGGCCAGGTATGACAGGTTAGAATTCAGGTATCACGTATGATTAACCAGATTATGGATACCATAGATGAATGAGCGGTTTTAGGTACCACGTACGAGTGACTAGAATTCAGGTATCAAGAACACGGGACTAGATTTCAGGTACAACGTGTGACTGACCAGAATTTAGGTACCACGTACCGGGAACCAGAATTCTTATACCAGGCATTAAAGACCAGAATTCAAGTACCACGAATGAAGGACCAGATCTCAGGTACCGGTCTAAGTATCAGGTAGGAGCTGCTAGAAAACACTAGAAAATGCAATATGGTCCTAAAATTTAGAAAGGAGGTTGAACATCTCTGTACAGTGCTCAGCAAGTGTAGGCCTTTTTCCCTGAGGTGTGTGTGTATTATGCAGACATTCATGAGAGCGTACAAGCTTATATAGATACATACACATACACATACACACAAAACACACACACACGCGCACACATACATAAATATATATACATACACATGTTTGTGTGTGTGTGTATGTATATATATATATATATATATATATATATATATATGTGTTGTGTGTGTTGTGTGTGTGTGTGTGTGTGTGTGTGTGTGTGTGTGTGTGTGTGTGTGTGTGTGTGTGTGTGTGTTTGTGTGTGTGTGTGTGTGTGTGTGTGTGTGTGTGTGTGTGTGTGTGTGTGTGTTGTGTGTATACATATATACACATATGTATACATATATGCATATATGCATATAAATATAATATATATATTATATATATTATATATATATTATAATATATATATATATATATATATATATATATATGAACAACAATACCTTTTTGGACACTGATAGCACACGCTGTCCTTGCTCGTCCGTCTCTATGCGTATTTCCGCCTCGTGTTCTGTTGGCTAGGTTCCCAATGAATGGGGGGGGGTCAGGAGGTATAGTGAGAGGGGAGGGGAAGGGGGAGGGGGCAGCACCCTGGAGGAGGGGTGGAAGGCGGAAGGGGGGCGCAGTGTCTGGTTCATTAATAATTGCGAGGACATAGATGTCGTTTCTGTGTCTCGGATTGCGAGAAAGGGTGAGAGGGAGAGGGAGGGACGAAGAAGAAGATGAAGAAAAAATGAGAACAAAACGAAACTGAAGAAGAAAAAGTAGAAGAAGAATAAGAGAGAGAGAGAGAGAGGGCGGGAGTTGAAGAGAGACTGAACGAGTAAATGAGAAGCAGGAAAAGAGGCAAGTCCAAAAATCTGAGACACAAGGAGGTAAAACAAGACTGAAGGATGTAGAGAAAAAAAAGAGAAAGAGAAGGAAAGCGAGAGAGTTGACATTGGACACGAGAAACAGGATAAAACTCGAAAAAAAGCAAAAGCTGCAACGAGAAAAAAAAATCCACTTCTGAACCAAAACCAATACAACGAAAGCAGAAACAAAAGACAAAAAGAAAAAAAAAAAAAAATCAGATCCCACAACTTGAAAAACTGAGAAAGATTGAACAGCATCGCTGCAAACGACATCTGCAGTTGAGAGTCGCAGGGCCGGCCATTGATCAGAAAGCTGCAAAGGGAGCCTCTGACCTTGAAGAGCCGCCGCTGTTCTGTCTGGCCGAAGAACCGCAGGAATACGCCAAGAGAACTGACACGATGGGCGCTAGCGGCTGGCAAGGGGGCTCAATGGGATCGTGGAATCGTCAGGCGGTGTGTTTCGTCTTGGAGGAAAGGAGAGGAGGAGGAGACGGAGAAGGGAGGGAGAGGAGAGAAGGAGAGGGGAGGAGAGGGAGAAGGGAGGAGGGGGAGGGAGAAGGAGGGGAGAGGGGGAGGGAGAAGGAGAGGGGAGGGGAGGGAGAAGGTGAGGAGAGGAGAGGAGAAGGAGAGGTGAGAGAGAGAGAGAGAGCGAGAGAGAGAGAGAGAGAGAGAGAGAGAGAGAGAGAGAGAGAGAGAGAGAGAGAGAGAGAGAGAGAGAGAGAGAGCGAGAGCGAGAGCGAGAGAGAGAGAGAGAGAGAGAGAGAGAGGGGGGAGGTGAAGAGAAGAGAGAGATAGGGGGGAGGTGAAGAGATGAAAGAGAGAGAGAGAGAGGCTGGGGGTCTGGGATCTCCCGTTTATGGTCTCCCTGGCAGGAAAGTGCAGGACCTTCGCCTAATTAAGAGAGTCTTCAGCTCCGCGCTCCTTGCTGGCTGAACACTTAATCTATTTGCAACCCTGAAGCCTGTTTTCTCCTCCAATGATCTTATTACACCTAAATATTCGAAATTATAAAGCCTAGACATGTGAGAATAAAAACAGAATGGAAGAAATACACTGAAAAAGACAATGAACGAACATCCATTCCCC
>NW_020869128.1:1716194-1751194 GCF_003789085.1 Penaeus vannamei
AAAGATAGAAGAAATAACAAAAAATAATAACCACAAAAATAATAACAATCACACAAATAACAACAAATAACAATAGTATTAGTAATCATATTGGCAGTAGAGATTATAATACCATTAATAACAATAATAACAATAAAAGTAGTAATGATGAAAATAAAAATGATAATATTCACTATATAAATAGTGATAATGATAATAACAATGCCAATTATAATGATGATAATAAATAAATTAACAGTAATAATCATTTAAAAAAAATAATGATAACAATAATGATAATTAACACNAGATGCGGGAATAAAGAGGATGAGAAAAAAAGAATAATAACGGTTATAACGCAAAAAAAAAATATAAATAGAAGAACGGTGGTGGAAGGAGATATTCAGAGAGAGATCAGAAGAGAAGGAAAAGGAAGAAATTAAAATTGAAAAGCTTTATCTGCTCCTCAAAAATACATTTATCTCTTTTTCTTTTTTACATCGAGAAACAGGAAGAGGAGAAAAGAAAAGAAAATTGAAAATGAAAAGCTTATCTGCTCCTCAAAAATACATTATTTATTTATTTATTTATCTGTTTTTTATTTTATTTTTTTTTTTTTTCTACATCGAGAACAGAAGAGGAGGAATAAGAAAGAAAAAATAGAAATGAAAAGCATTTCTGCTCCTTAAAATACATTTTTTTTTTTTTTTTTTTTTTTTTTTTTTTTTTTTTTTTTTTTTTATTATTCGAGAACAGGAAGAGGAGGAAAAGAAAAGAAAATTGAAAAATGAAAAGCTTTATCTGCGCCTCAAAATTTTATTTATATTTATTATTTTTTTTTTTTTTTTTTTTATACATCGAGAACAGGAAGAGGAGGAAAGGAAAAGAAAAATTGAAAATGAAAAGCTTTATCTGCTCCTTAAAAATACTTTTTTTTTTTTTTTTTACTTCCTATCTACGCAAAGAGCGATCTGTCTGCCAAGCGTCCTCATCTTCAAAATGAAAGGGAGAAGGGGGTGGGGGGCGAGGGGTGGGGTGGTGGGGGGGCGAGGGTCGGCTGTGATCATTAATTAAAGCGTAATATGTGATGTCACGTGATCACCTCTTGATTTATTGTGTCTGTCTGTCAAGCTCTTTTTTTCATTCTCTTGTCTTCTCTTATCCGAGGGAGCTTAACGTGTGTGTATGTAAGCGTATGTGAATGTGTGCGTGTGTGTGTGTGTGTGTGGTGTGCGCGTGTCCGTATCGTAATGGGAGCGTGTGTTTGTATTCGTGTGCGTGTGTGTGCGTGTGTGTGTGTGTGTGTACGTGTCCGTATCGTATGGGAGCGTGTGTTTGTATTCGTGTGCGTGTGTGTGCGTGTGTGTGTGTGTGTACGTGTTCATACCGTATGGGAGCGCGTGTTTGTATTCGTGTGCGTGTGTGTCCGTATATCCGAATATGTGTATGTATGTAATATCTGAGTCCTTGTACGTTCAATCACGTGTGTATATGTGCGTGTGCGTGTGTGTGCGTGTGTGCGTGGCGTGTGCGTCTGTACGTGTTCATACCGTATGGGAGCGCGCGTGTTGTATTCGTGTGCGTGTGTGTGTCCGTATATCCGAATATGTGTATGTATGTAATATCTGAGTCCTTGTACGTTCAATCACGTGTGTATGTGTGCGTGTGCGTGTGTGTGCGTGTGTGCGTGCGTGTGCGTCTGTACGTGTTCATACGTATGGGAGCGCGTGTTTGTATTCGTGTGCGTGTGTGTCCGTATATCCGAATATGTGTATGTATGTAATATCTGAGTCCTTGTACGTGCAATCACGTGTGTGTGTGTGTGGTTATGTATGTAAATTTACGATCACGACACATCGTAAAAGAATACATTATTCATGCGATATTGTTCTCATTATAAGTTACTTAAGTCCCCCCCTTCTCATCCGTCAATTAAATATTTTCCGTTTTCTGTTCCTTTTGCTTGTTGTTTTTTGCTGATATTCTCCAATTTTCTTTTCTTTCTCTTCCTCGTTTCTTTGGGTTTGGCTTATTTTGATTTGTTTAGTGTTTACTAGATTTTTTCTGATTATTCTTCTCCCTTCCGTGTCTTCTATTCACTTTTTTTCTTCTATTTTCTACTCCGTGTTCTACTCCATGTTATAATTCTACTTCATGTTCTATTGTCTGTTTTTGTTGTTGTTTTTTTGTTACTGCATTCATTTATCTTAGGATCTTTTCGTCTTTTATTCATTTCCTTCCTCTTTCTCCACCTCTGTTTCCTTTTCCTTCTCTTCTTTCTTCTCCTCTTTATCCTCGTCTTCCCACCTCCTCTTCCACCTCCCTTCGTTCTCCACCTCCTCCTCTTCTTCCTTTTTCTTCGCACTCCACTTATTCTCCCTCCCTTTTTCCGCCTTCCAAATTCTAACGGTAACAAGAAAATTTTGTAACCAGACCAAATATAGACGTTGATATTAGTTAAAAAAAAAAATTATAATTGTTTATTATCAAACCTCTTTTTATTGTGTAAAGTAGATATAAAAAGTATTAGTTATTATCACACCTCTTTTTATTATGTAAGGTAGATAATAAAAGTATTAGTTATTATCCAAGCTCTTTTTATTATGTAAAGTAGATATAAAACGTATTAGTTATTATCAAACCTCTTTTCATTGAGTAAAGTAGATATTAAAAGTACGAAAAGAAGGTCTACATGATAATACAGTTATGTATAAGTAGAGAAAGCAATAGGTAGCTTAATAGTTGTAGATGTAGATGTTGTAGATGTGCCTGAACTGTCAAATACAAGTGATATGTACCTTGGAAAATGTAATTGTTTAAAGACCGTGGGAATTCTATAATATTAATGGTCATGATAATAATGATAAGTGATTAGATAATGATAATAACCATAATAAGTTATGGCCAATGATAATATCCGTGATTGATAAATACATTAATAGAATCTAACCCATATATAATCAGATGATAATAGCCATTATATATGTGATGATGATATAATGATAATAGCCCATTGATAGATAATTAGATAAATAGTGATGAATAATGATAAATAGCATCATAATAGTGATGATATTAATATGACCATAATAGTGATGATAATGATTATAATAACCCATAATGATGATAATGATAATGATAATAACCATAATAGTGATATACAATAAAACATAAGGAATGATAATGATAATAAAATATGATTATAATAAATGATAATATAAATAATATTCAATGAATAAAACCAATAAAAGTGACGATGATACATATAAAATAATATCGATGATAATAAAAATAAAAAATAACAATAGCATCAATGTATCCCAATAAAATAATAACAGATGCAATATATAACAGTAATGCGATACGATCCATAGCCACACGGTCGAAAAAATAAGATAACAATATAATACAATTGATATTATTAAACAAAAACAGCAAAGCACAACAACAACAAAAAGATGAAAAATGGCGAATCGGCAACCTCGTGACAATGGCCGAAACAGGTCACGGTGCTAATAAATGTTCCTAGATGCGCCAAACTTATACCATCGCCATACAATCATGTTCTGATGATCAATTGTTCCATTCCTTTGGGGAGCTTTTGGGGGCCATTGGGGAGGTAGGGGAGGGGGTAGGGGGGTTGGGGGGAAGAGGTAGGTGCAGAGGGCAAAAAAATTTTTATAATAGAAAAAAAATAAGGGAAAATTTAACGTTTTCTTTTATTCACTTTATTTTTAATCTATTTTATTTTATTTCAATTTATCCTATTTTTTGTGTGCTTTTTCTTTCATGGCGTTTTCTATTTTCGCTTTCGTACAAGAGGGCAAATATCTATCGTCTTTCATAATTTTTTTTCCTGTTTTATATATAGATACGGTCATAAGTACTCTTACAAATTATTATATATCCACTTTCATTATAAATTCGTTTCCTCTTCACCTCTAATTTCCATTAAATTCTTTCTTATTCTACATTTCGCCCCTCTCTCTCTCTCTCTGTCTCTGTCTCTCTCTCTCTCTCTCTCTCCCTCTCTGTCTGTCTGTCTGTCTCTCTCTCTCTCTCTCTCTCTCTCTCTCTCTCTCTCTGTCTGTCTGTCTCTCTCTCTCTCTCTCTCTCTCTCCCTCTTTGTCTCCCTCTCTGTCTCTGTCTCTGTCTCTGTCTCTGTCTCTGTCTCTGTCTCTTCTCTCTCTGTCTCTCTCTCTCTCTCACTCTCTCCCTCTTTGGGTCTCCCTCATCTGTCTCTGTCTCTGTCTCTGTCTCTGTCTCTGTCTCTCTCTCTCTCTCCCCCTCTCCCTCTCTCCCTCCTCCCTCCCCCTCTCTCCCCCCCCCACTATTCACGCACTCATTTTTCTTTCAGTTACCCTTCCCATAAATTCCCGTTTTCTTTCGCGCCTCCGTTTTCTTTCCCACGCGCTAATCAAGATGGCTCAACGGCAAGGCATGTCTGCAAGAAGACTGGTTGCAAGGAATGCTCGTAAAACAGATAGAACGCTGTGAAGGTTACCTGTCTGGGAGCTTCGTGCAGTATTTCTGTTTTTCTTTATTTTTGTCTTCTTGTTTATTTCCGTTGTACTTTACTTATTATTTATTTTTGTATTATCTTTATTTTCGTTTATTTTATCTATTTATTTATTATTTTCATTATTGTTGTTATTTATTATTATTATTATTATCATTATTATTATTGGCTATATTCGGCCTCCATCTACTTTTTATTTCTGCATTATCTTTGTTTTTTATTTATATTATTATTTTCTATATTTATTTATTTATTTATATTATTATTATTATTATTATTTGTTAATTCCGCTCTCCGTCTACTTAATTTGTTTTTTTCTTCTATGTTGAGTAATGTTTATTTTGTTTTGTTTTCGCTTCTGTTAAGTTTGTTTTAATTACAGTTTGTATTAATTAGGGTATAGTAATGATAATGACAATGAAAACATATTGGATTATTATTACTGTTGATAAAAGTAATCATAAAAGTAATTATGAAGATGACGGTAATATTCAATGAAATGTGTTGACAATAGTAACAACGATAATACAAAGAAGAAACAGCAGTAGACAAGAAGAACAAGAAACATACATAGTAGTAACGCGTATAACAACGATGATACAAAGAAGAAACAGCAGTAGAAAAAGAAGAACAAGAAGCATAACAACATACAATAACGACAAGATAATAAAGAGAACGATAATAAAACAAACCATAAAATGCAACACCAATCAAAGCAGCCACACGATGAAAACAAATTTATTTCGATCAAACAAACCTCAAAAAACTGCCATACGAAGAAAAAATAATAATTCCCAATTCAAACCTCAAAAACTCAGCCATCACAAACAAACAAACGACAATAATCACCCTCCCCCACCCCCCCCCCCCCCACCCCGAGAGGAAGCCAGGTGAAATACCGAAATAATCTTCCCACAAACGAAGGTAAGAATCGGGAGCGGTTCTCGGTGAAAGGGAAAGCGAGCCATCACGGCGTCTGGCGGGCGAGACACGTCCAGGGTGTGGTTCTTAGGTTCGGGTCGCGTTATGGCGGCGGGTGCGAGGTTATTTGGGTCTCTTTTTTTGTTGTTGTTCTTGTTTTGGCGGGGATTTGGTGTGTCTGTTTTCATTCATTCGTCTTTGTTTTTGTTTTTTTGGTTTGTTTTCGTGTGTGGTTGTTTGTTGTGTGTGTGTGTTTTGTGTGTACGTTGTTTTTTTAATGTTTTGGGATGTGTTCTCTCTCACTCTCTCTCTCTCTCTCTCTCTCTCTCTCTCTCTCTCTCTCTCTCTCTCTCTCTCTCTCTCTCTCTCTCCTCTCTCTCTCTCTCTCTCTCTCTCTCTCTCTCTCTCTCTCTCATTACCCTTTCGACATTGTTTCGTCTTCTCGTGTCTTATTCCTTAGGTCCCACATCTACCTAATTTGACCTTCCTCATAATACTTTTTAAAAACATGAGTAACGATACCATCTATTTTAATTACAGTACGTGATACCCACCAGCAATACCTTCATTACCTTCCCATAAAAAAAAGGAAATAAAAAAAATCGATTTCATAACCCTGATATACGACATGCTGTTACCAGATGATGATCACTTGATATTGCCGCGTATTATTTCAGCGCTGACCTTAAATGAACTAAGTTGTTATTAACTGGTTATCGTTAACTGGTTAGATGTCAGATAATGATAAGACCGGTCTTTCGAAAGAGGGGGATATGATCTTGGGTTGTTATGAACGATTGGTGTTATTGAAAGGGTGGATAAGGTTCAAAATGCTGTGTCATTAATGAGTGTCATGCCGACGTCTGGGGTTCTGAATGAGTGAAAGTATAATGGCATGATAGTAATAGCGATTGTAGTCATGAAAATGATTATGTATCGATGTACACGTAGAGGCATCGATAATTATACTGGAGGTGTATTTTGATATTGTTAATGATAGTAATAATAATAATCTGATAGTGTGATAATGTCCGCAATATGATAATAATGATAAACTTACGGCAAAGACAGGATAGAAAAATAATATAATGATAAAAATGTACATAGATAAATAACGTTTACGAATAGAATGATATAATATATGTATATATATACATATATATATATATATATTTATATATATATATTATAACACAAATAATATAAATATTTCATAACTCAAAAAATTCCCATAAAAAACTAAGAAAAGAACAGAACCGAGAAAAAAAACGAAAAAAGAAAAAAAGAACAGCATTCACAGTCCACAGGTGTCAGTTGATGAAACGGAGCTAATGAAGACGACTTAACCCCCCCTCCCCCCACTACACTTTGGGAGAAAATAACCACTTTCCCTCCGGTTGAACATCTGTTTCCAGGTGTGAGAGGAACGCAATGGGAGTTCCACACGCACACACTACAGCTGTTGATGAAAAGGTAGGTGTGTGTGTTGTAATGTGTTCATTTGGTTGCTGTTGTTGGTTTATTATGCTGTAATGTTTTGTTTGTTGCTTTTGTTGTGTTGTTTTGTATGTTATAATGTTTTGTTGTTTAGCATGTTGTAATGTTTCATGTTTTGTTATGTTTTTGTTGTATTTATGTTATAATGTTTTTTGTTGTTTTGCATGTTATAACGTTTCATGTTTTTTGTTGTTTTGCATGTTATAATGTTTCATGTTTTTGTTGTTAGTATGTTATAATGTTTTATTTTTTTGTTGTTTTGCATGTTGTAATGTTTGTTTTTTGTTTGCTTAGTATGTTATAATGTTTTATTTTTTGTTGTTTTGCATGTTGTAATGTTGTTTTTTGTTGCTTAGTATGTTATAATGTTTTATTTTTTGTTGTTTTGCATGTTGTAATGTTGTTTTTTGTTGCTTAGTATGTTATAATGTTTTATTTTTTGTTGTTTTGCCATGTTGTATGTTGTTGTTTTTTTTGCATGTGTGTATGTTTGTTTTTTGTTGTTTTGCATGTAATGTTTCATTTTTCTGTTTGTTTAATATGTTTATAATGGTTTTTGTTGTTTTTGCATGTTATGGTTTTATGTTTTTGTTGTTTTGCATGTTGTATGGTTTTTGTTTTTGTTGTTTTGTATGTCGATTTTTTTTTTTTTTTTTTTTTTTTGCTTTTCTTTTGTATGTTGTATTGTTTAATGTTCGTTGATGTTAAATTTTGTTTGTTTCTCTTTTATATTTTTTTACGGATTGAGGTGGGGGTTAAATTATACGGGAGGGGGGAGGGGAAGGGGGAGAGGCAAAGGGAGAGATAGCCTAATATTTTTTAGTTTTTATTTATCTGTTTATTGTACTTTTCTTGTCTATTTTGTGTCTCTTTGTTTACAGTTGTTTTTTTTATCTTTGTCATTTTTTTTCTGTCTGTAATCTTTGACATTATCACTAATTTTCTGTCTCCTTTGGTTATCAACATTTATCTGCTCTTTTCGATTTTCTTCTTCCTATATACGTTAATAATTCTCTCTATTTCTTTTCTTCTTTTTTCTACAGTATCTTTTGTCGCACTGTTTACTTTCTTATTTTAATTCTTTTTCTCTAATGTACATGTGGGGGAGGGAGGGGAGGGGGGGGGTACCAAGTTTGAGCGAAAGAGGAATAAGGGAGAAAGAAAGGAGTATAAAACTGGAATGAATAAGAGAGAGGGAGCAGGTAGAGGTGCGGGGGGGGGGGACTGGGGAATGGAAGTCGGGAGGGAGGGGGTTGGTTGGGGAAGGAGGGAGCTAAGCAGGGCGGGAAGGAGGAGTAGAGGGGGAGGAGAGTTGCTAAGCGGAACGGGATGGGAAGGAGGAGGAGGAGGAGAAGGGAAGGGAGGAGGAGGAGGAGGATGGGAAGGAAGGAGGGGGAGAAGGAGGGGAAGGAAGGAGGAGGAGGAGGGGAAGGAAGGGGGGGGAGGAGGAGGAAGAAGCAGGGGGAGGAGAGTACTAAGCGGAACGGCGGGACGGGAAGGAAGGGAGGGGGGAGGAGGAAGGGAAGGAAGGAGGGGAGGAGGAGGCGAAGGAGGAGGAGGAGGATGGTAGGCAAGGAGGGGGAGGAGGAGGGGAAGGAGGGGGGGGGAGGAGAGGGGAAAGAAGGAGGGGGAGGAGGAGGGAAAGGAAGGAGGGGGAGGAGAAGTACTAAGCAGAACGGGATGGGAAGGAAGGAGGGGGAGGAGGGGGAAGGAAGGAGAGGGAGGAGGAGGGAAGGAAGGAGGGGAGGAGGAGGGAAGGAAGGAGGGGGAGGAGGAGGAAGGGATAAGGGGAGGCAAAGAGGAAGGCGGAGAAGAGAGGAAGAAAGAGGGGGAGGAGGAGAATGAAGGGAAGGGGGAGGAAGGAGGCGAGAGAAAAAGGCAGAGGAGGAGGAGGAAGAAGAAGGAGGAAGGCGGAGGTGGAAGAGAGGAAGGAGGAAGGGGAGAAGAGAGGAAAAAGGAAGGTTGGAGCAAGAGAGGAAGAACGAAGTTGGAGAACGAGACGAAGGAAGAAGGAGGAAGAGGAGAAGAAGAAAACGAAGAACTCGAGGTAGCTCAGCGTAACGAAGGAAAGGAAAGGAGAAAGAAAGAGACAAGAAACCATAGAACAGGAATACCATGAAGGAGGGGGATTAAAGCGAGGGAAAGAAAAAGGAAGAAAAGGAGGGGAGGGGGGGGAGGAGGGAGGGAGGGAGGGAGGGGGGAGGGAGGGGGGGAGAGGGAGGGAGGGAGGGGAGAGGGGGGAGGGGGGAGGAGAGAGGGAGGGAGAGGGAGGGAGGGGGGCGGGAATAAGCGTGAAGGGGGGAAGGGGAGAGGGGAGGGGGAAGGGGGGAATGAACGTGAGAAATTAACGTCGGAGGAAATAATTGACAGCCCGTCAGCCCGCGTCCTCTCCCTTTCACCGTCTGTCTGTCTGTGTGTCGATTTAAATTACCTAATTATCCGCCATTTCCAATCGGTCTCTCAGTCATCCGTCTGTGAAGTTAATTCGCGTCGTTTGCTTAGAGCTACATATACACTGATATTAGGGCGCGTGTCCGTGAAATTGCTTTTATCAGTCTGTCACTCTTATTGTTATTTATTCATTTATTTATTTATCTATCTTTTTATGTTTTGAGTTTTCTCGTCTCTCTTATTATTGTTTATTATTTTATTAACTTATTTTTGTTCATTTATTTATCTACATATCTTTTTATTTTTTTTCTCTCGTCTCTCTTATTATTATTTATTATTTTATTTACTTATTTTATTAATATTTTTATTATTTTATATTTTTCTTTTTTTTTCTTTGTATATTTCTCGTTTTCTTTTTAAAATGTGTTTTATATTCGATCGTTTTTTTTCTCGTTTTTTTTTCTTTTTCTTTCCCATTATTCGTTTGCGCACTTTTTTTTTTTTTTTTCTCCCCTTTCGCGCTCTCTATCTCACTCGTAACAGGTAATCCACCGTTTCAAATTACTTATTTACTTATCTGTAAATTCACACGCACACACACACACCGGAAGTCACACACCCTCTGTAAGTCACTGTAAGTCACGCACCCTCTGTGAGACACTTCGTAAGTCACACACCCTCTGTAAGTCAATGTAAGTCACATCGTAAGTCACATACCCTCTGTAAGTCACTGTAAGTCACATCGTAAGTCACATACCCTCTGTAAGTCACTGTAAGTCAAAATCACACACCCTCTGTAAGCACTGTAAGTCACACCTCTGCACTTCGTAAGTCACACACCCTCTGTAAATCACTGTAAGTCACATCGTAAGTCACATGCCCTCTGTAAGTCACTGTAAGTCACATCGTAAGTCACATACCCTCTGTAAGTCACATCGTAAGTCACACACCCTCTGTAAGTCACTGTAAGTCTCATTGAAATGCACACACCCTCTGTAAGTCACATCGTAAGTCTCACACCCTCTATAAGTCACTTTAAGTCACATCGTAAGTCAAATCACCGCCATGTAGCAGTCACCAAATTGTGAAATAACTACTTTACAGATTTCTTTGGCGGGAATATTAGATAAGTCATAAGATATGTACACATGTAACTGTACTTCATGAAGATTATGAAAATGATAATGATGAAAACGTATATATTTTCATGGCAGGAAGAGCAATAATGATAATAATGATAGTAATAAAGGTAATGGTAATGGCCCGGATAAAAACAATAATGATTATGATAATAATGATAATGCTAAGAACATGGTAATACTAGGTAACAGCAATGATAATTAAGTGGTGAAAACGCTAATGATGACAACAATAACAGCAATGGTAATTAAGTGATGAAAACAGTAATGGTGATAATGATAACAACAATAATAATTAAGTGATAAAAACGGAAATGGCAATAATAACAGCAATGGTAATTAAGTGATGAAAACAGTAATGATGCTAATGATAACAACAATAATAATTAAGTGATAAAAAACGGAAATGGCAAATAACAACAATGTAATTAAGTGATAAAAACAGTAATGATAATCATGGTAATCACAACAATGATATGGTGGTAACAATGGTGGAATGGAAATAGATTTACAAAAAAGGTGTCTTTTGACCGAGAACTTTCGTTATCAGTCGATGTGTGTTTTTGTCTGATATTTACGTTTTTGCTTTTATTCGTTTTCATTTTTTTTTTTTTTTTTTTTTTTTTTTTTTTTTTTTTTTACTTTGTTTTGCATTAGCATTATCTTTGTAGCTTCTTAGCTTTGTAGTTTCTTTTCTTTTACCTCTCTCTCTTCCTCTTTCGCTCCCTCTCTCTCTCTCTCTCTCTCTCTCTCTCTCTCTCTCCTTCAGATACTCTCGTTCACAGTTCTTTATTTCCTCTCTCCCCCTCTGTTTATCCGTATTTCTCCTTTTTTTTCCCTATCTCTCCCTTCCCTTCCCGTTTATCAATTTCCTCATTCTTCTGCTACATCTTTTCTCCCTCTCCTTCTCCTCCCTCTTCCCTCCCTCTTCTTCTCCCTTCCCTCTCCCTCTCTCTCCCTTTCCTCCTCTCCCTCTCCCTCTCCTCCTCCCTTCCATCCGGTTTCAATTTCCTCATTCCTCTGCTACATCTTTTCTCCCTCACTCCCTCCCTTCCATTCCCCTGAAGGCAGATATTTCCTCAGATCTCTACCAATTAAACTGTAATTACAATTATCGGAAGAAACCTGGGCCAGTTACGGACTGTCGGATAAATTCGTCTCAGAGAAAGAAAGAAAAGAAAGAAAAAAGAAAAAAGAAAAAAGAAAAAAAGAAAACAAAAATGTATATCCGGAATTACTCCTGCCACTCCCTGTAATTTCCTTTCCTTTTTCCTCCACCCTGTATTCTCTCCCTTGCTCTAATCTTCCCCTTCCCTCTTCCCTCGTTATCTTCTTCTTTCTCCTGTCTCTTCCTTTCGTTGTTTTGGTTTTCAAATCCTTCTCTATCTGTTCCCCTTCCCTTGCCTTCCTCTCACCTCTTTCTCTCTTTCTTTCTTGGTCTCCTATCCCATCACTCCCCTCTTCCTTTCTTTCTCTATTATTTTTCTCCTCATTTACTTCCCCTTCTCTCTCTCCCCATTCTAACGCCCCCCCCCTCTCTCTCTCTCTCTCTCTCTTCTCTCTCTCTCTCTCTCTCTCTCTCTCTTCTCTCTCTCTTCTCTCTCTCTCTCTCTCTCTCTCTCTCTCTCTCTCTCTCTCTTTATCATCGTCCCTCCCACGTTCCCCTCCCTCTTCCCCTTTCCCTCTCTCTCCCTTCATCATCTTTTCACTTCTTCCATCATTGGCCCACATGAAACCTTCCCTTTCCCCTTTTATCACCCACCTCTCTCCCATCCCCTTCTCTCTCTCCCTTGCCATCATCTTCCCCTTTCCCCCCTCTCTCTCCTTCCCTACTCTCTCTCTTCCATCTCTCTCCCTCCTTCCCCTCTCTCCCTTTGTCAACTTCCTTCCCCATCCCCTTCACGTTCGCCTTTCCCTCCCTCCTTCCCCTCTCTCTTCCTTCCCCTCTCACCCTTTCTTCCCCTCGTTTTCCCTATCCTTTCCTCCTTTCCCTCCCTCCCCTTCCCCTCTCTCTTTACCTTTGTCATCTTCCTCCCCCTCTCCCCTCACCTTCCCCTCTCTCCCTCCTTCCCCTCTCTTCGTCCCTTCCCCTCTGTCCCTCATTCCTCTCTCTCTCCTGTTGTCATCATCCTCCCCATCCCTCTCACCTTCTCCTCTCTCTCCTTCCCTTCTCCTCTCTCCCTCCCTCCTTTCCTCCCCCGCTTCCCTTCCTTCCCCTCCCCCTCTCCTCCTTCCACCCTCCCCTCGCCTTTCCCCTTCTTCCCTCCTTTCCTCTCTCCTCCCTCCTCCTTCCCCCCTCCCCTGCCTTCCCCTCCTCTCTCCCTCCCCTCCTCCCCCTCCTCCCATCCCTCCCCCTTCCCTTCTCCTCCTTCCCTCCTTCCCCTCCCTCCCTCCCCCCTCCTCTCCCTGGTGATTGACGTTCTGATTGGCTAGTCATTGTTACATAGCTTCTGCAAAGGAGAAAATTCGGCCGGAAGCTTTTAATCCAATTCTCTGTGCGATTTTTCTTTATTTATCTCCTTTCCCTATTTGCATAATTCTGTTGTCGCTCTTTCTCTCTTCTCCTTTTTCTTTCTTTTTTGGGTGGCTTCTCGGTTTTATTCATTTTTCTCTTACTGTTAATGTACCTTTCTTTCTTTCTTTCTCTTTCTTTCTCTCTTCTCTCTCTCTCTCTCTCTCTCTCTCTCTCTCTCTCTCTCTCCTCTCTCTCTCTCTCTCTCTCTCTCTCTCTCTCTCTTTTACTCGATATATATANGGAAGGAGAAAGTAGGAGGTGAAGTGAAGGTAGAAGAGGGTAGAGAGGGGAAAAAGCGAAGGAGAATAGAGGGAGAGGGTGGGGGAAGAAGGTGTGAAGCGAAGGAGAAAGAGGGAGAGTAGGGGAAAAGTGAAGGAGAAAGAAGGGGAGATGAGGGGAAAAGTGAGGTAGAAGAGGGGAAGTGAAGGAGGATAAGGGGAAGCTGAAGGAGAAAGAGGGGAGAGAGGAAGGAGAAAGAGGGGGAAGTGAAGGAGAAAGAGAGGAGAGAGGGGAAAGCGAAGGAAAAAGAGGGGAGAGGAGGAAGCGATAGGAGAAAGTAGGGGAGAGAGGGGAAAGCGAAGGAGATCAAGAGGGGAGAGAGGGGAAAGTGTAAGGAGAAAGAGGGGAGAGAGGGGAAAGTGAAGGAAAAAGAGGGGGAAGTGAAGGAGAAAGGGGAAAGCGAAGGAGAAAGAGGGGAGAGAGGAAGGAGAAAGAGGGGAAGTGGCGGAAAGCGAAGGAGAGAGGAGAGAGGGGAAAGCGAAGGAGAAAGAGGGGAGAGAGGGAAAGCGAAGGGAAAGAGGGGGAAGAGAGAAAGGAGGGGAGCGAAGGAGAGAAGAAACGGGAGAAGAGGGGAGAGAGGGGAAAGCGAAGGAGAAAGAGGGGAGAGAGGGGAAAGCGAAGGAGAAAGAGGGGAGAGAGAGAGGGGGAAAGCGAAGGAGAAAGAAGGGAGAGCGAAGGAGAAAGAGGAGAACGAAGGAGGGGAGAAGCGAAGGAGAAGAGGGGAGGAAAGCGAAGAGGGGAAAAAGGAAAAAGAAAAGGTGTGACAACTTGATGTCTGGAAGTGACTCGTAAGATGTGGAAAGGAGACGGGAAAGATGGAGAGAAAAGTGTAGTTTGATGTGTGTAAAATGTGTTTTTGTAATATTTATGATGTGACTTGCTTATCTTATGTGTTCAGAAGTTAATGTATGTGCTGTGTAGTGTATTGTAATTTTGTAATTATGTTATGTGTAATTATGTGAGTGTTCTGTGTACTTTGCGTGTGCTGTGTACTGTATTGTAATTATGTTATGTGTAATTATGTGAGTGTTCTGTGTACTTTGTTTGTGCTGTGTAGTGATATTTAGTGATTTTATTCCAATTTATGGTTATATCTTGTGTTTTTTTATTAATTCTAGATTCATTATCTGTTTATTTTGAATTGTATTGACCTGCTTAGCTAAAGAAACAAAAAAAAAAACGAAAAAAGTGAGACTATGAGACTGAAACAAAAGTGATTTATTTATCGACTTCTTGTAAAAAATAAAAATAATAATAATAAAAAAAACGAAAATTACTTTATTAAAAAAATATATCAACCTTTTCTTTTTGTTTGTGTTTTGAAAATGACGATCGGTTTTCGAAAGACAATGTTCGCACAAGGCAAGATAGGCCTACGTCTCGACAGCCTCTCCCGTGCCTGGTCCGTCGCCGTCTTCGAGAAACAAAGGAGAAATTATTATTATAGGCATCTTGAGGTCCAGTTAGGATGGGAGGTATGTAAATAAATAAATAAATATATATTTTTTTTCTTTCTTTCTTTTTCTTTTCTTTTCTTTTGTTTGTTTTTTTTTTTTCTTTTTTCTTTTTTTTTTTTTTCTTTTTCTTTTTTTTCTTTTCTTTCTTTCTCTTTCTTGTTAGTTTGATAAATTATCGTATTGTGATAAGAATCTCCTTGAGTTATATTGTTGACCTCTCTCTCCTCTCTCTCTCTCTCTCTCTCTTCTTCTCTCTCTCTCTTCTCTCTCTCTCTCTTCGGACCTCTCTCGTCTCTCTCTCTCGTCCTCATCCCTCTCTTCCTCTCTCCCTCTCTCTCTCTCTTCTCCCTCTCCTCTCTCTCTCTCTCTCTCTCCTCTCACCTCTCTCTCCTCTCTCTCTCTCTCTCTCTCTCTCTTCTCTCTCTCTCTCTCTCTCTCTCTCTCTCTCTCTCTCTCTCTCTCTCTCTCTCTCTCTCTCTCTCCTCTCTCTCTCTCTCTCTCTCTCTCTCTCTCTTCTTTCTTTTGAGGTGAAATAACGTGGATTGTGTGCACTTTGAATGGCATTCGTTAAGGGGGGTTATGTTGGTCCGCCCAAGCTGTTGTTGTTGTTGTTGTTGGTGGTGGTGTTGTTGTTGTTGTTGTTGTTTGTCGTTGGTGTTTTGTCGTTGGTGTTGTTGTCGTTGTTGTTGTTGTTGTTGTTGTCGTTGTTGTTGTTTGTTGTTGTTGGTGTTGTTGTGTTGTTGGTGTTGTTGTTGCCGCTGTTGTTATTGTTGTTATTAAGCTTATTTTACCGTGATTATGAGTGAGATCATTATCATCATCAATGTTATTATGATGTGTTATTATTATTATTATTACCATGGTTGCTATTATCATTATCATTATTATTATATTTTTTGTTTGTTTTGATTGTCATCAGTATCATCATTATCATTGCTATTATACCATTTTCATCACAGGCATCATCATTTTCACCATCATCTTCATCATTTTCATTTCCATCATCGTCACTGTCATCATCATTTCATCACCATCATCCTATCATTTATTTTATATCACCATCTTTTTCACCATCATAAATATCACCACCATCATTGTCATCTTCATCATCACCATCTTTTTACCATCATTATTTCATCACCATCATCCTCCTTTTCTTCATCATTTTCATATAATTTTCACCATCATTTCATCACCATCATCGTCATTTTTCACCACCATCATCATATCACCATCTTTTTCACCATCATAAATATCACCACCATCATCATTTTCACCATCAAACATCACCATCATCATTTTATCATCACCATCTTTTTCACCATCATAAGTATCATCACCACCACCATCATCATCATCACCATCTCTTATTAAATCATCTTCCTTCTGCCCCTCCTCCTCCTCCTCCTCCCGATCTTATCTCGCCTCGACATAAAGGAGGTGTCGCATAAGGAAGTGTTAAGACAGTGACTTGCAGAAGCTGGTTAGAGCTCCCTCCACTCCCCTCCTCTCCCCCTCCCTTGTCGCTTCTCCCCTCCTGCTTCTGCCCTCCTATCCACTTCCCTCCACTCTCCACTCTCTTCTCCCCTCCTATCCACTCTCCACTCTCTTCTCCCTCCTATCCACTCTCCACTCTTCTTCTCTTCTCCCCTCCTATCCACTCTCCACTCCCCTCCCCTCTCTCTTCTCCCCTCCTATCCACTCTCCACTCCCCTCCTCTCCCCTCCTTGCCACACTCCCCTCCCGCTTCTGCCCTCCACTCTCCACTGCCCTCCTCTCCACTCCCCTCCACTCCACTCCCCTCCACTCTCCCTTCCCTCCCCTCCCTTGCCCACTTCTGCCTCCCTCCCTCACTCTCCACTCCCCTCCCTCCACTCTCCACTCCCCTCCCGCTTCTGCCCTCCCTCCACTCTTCTCCCGCTTCTCCCTTCCCTCCACTCCTCTCCCGCTTCTCCCCTCCCTCCCCTCCCCTCCACTCTCCACTCCCTCCTCCTATCCACTCCCCTCCCTTCCCTTCACTCCTTCTCCTCTCCCCCTCAACTCCACTCCCCTCCTGTCCCCTCCCCTCCCCTCCGTCCACTCCCATCCCTTCACTCCACTCCCCTCCCCCCCCCCTTAACTCACTCCCTACCCCCCTATGATTCTGTAGGATTTCCTGTTAAAGGGTGACCAAATTAGGGTTTATTATTATTATCATGATTATTATTATTATCGTGATTATTATTATATCTGATTATTATTATTACATGATTATTATTATTATCATGATTATTATTATCATCATGATTATTATTATCATGATTATTATTATTATCATGATTATTATTATCGTGATTATTATATTATCATGATTATTATTATTATCGTGATTATCATTATTATCATGATTTATTATTATTATATTATTATATTAATTGATTATTATTATTATTATCGTGATTATTATTATTATCATGATTATATTATTATCATATTATTATTATTATCAATTATTATTATTATCATGATTATTATTATTATCATTCATTATTTACTGTTTGTGGGGGTCGTTATTGGTTTTTACTTGTTTTTTCTGATTCTTTTTCTTCTTTTTCGTAATTGTTCATTAAATTAAAACTTAGAGAAGGGCAAGAGAGAGAGAGGGGAGAGAGAGAGAGAGAGAGAGAGAGAGAGAGAGAGAGAGAGAGAGAGAGAGAGAGAGAGAGAGAGAGAGAGAGAGAGAGAGAGAGAGAGAGAGAGAGAGAGAGAGGAGAGAGGGAAAGAAATAGAGGAGAGAGAAAGAGAAGAGAGGGAAAGAGAGAGAAGAGAGAGAGAGAGGGAAAGAGGAAAGAGAGAGAGAGAAAAGACAGACAGACAGACAGACAGACACACAGACAGAGACAGAGAGAGAAAGAGAAAGAAACAAATAACACGAAAGAAGATAGAGAGAAAGAACGAAAAGAAAAAAAAAGACAAACATTCTTTACCTACTACAGAGTGACGTCACCGCACCGAGGTATACCCGAGTGTGAATCACAAAGTTGCAAAACCCAATCTCTGCAAATGCAAGCCTCATCAGCCCAGCTATCGTACCCTTTATTCAATCTCCCCCTTCCCCCTCCCCCCACCCCCTCCCCCCTTCCCCACTTCCCACCTCCCCACTTCCTTTCCCCCCTCCCCACCTCCCCCTCCTCCTCTCCCTCTCCCTCTCCCTCTTGCCCATGCCCCCCTACCCCCCTTGCCCATGCCCTACTCCTCCCCCCTATGTCCATGCCCTCCTCCTCCTCCCCTCTCCCTACCCCTCCCCCTTGCTCTCCCTCCCCTCCCCTCCCCCATGCCCCTCCTCTTGCCCATACCCTCCTCTCCCTACCCCCTTGCCCATTCCGGCTCTCCCCCTCCTTGCCCATGCCCTCCTCCTCCCCCTTGCCCATGCCCCTCCTCTCGCCCATGCCCTACTAACCAAGCCCATTCTGTAATTAGCGTGAGTCACCCGCCCCGCCCCCCCCACCGCGACCCGGAACTAGCCCCCCTTCCCGGCCTCCTTATGGGCCAGGGGGTCGAGATATTTCCAGGTCGAGTATCGGTTTTGGCGGCGGCGGCGGCGGCGGTGCTTCCAAAGGGGGCGGGGCTTTTTAAAAGGGCGGGATTCTAAAGGGGTGGTGCTTCCAAAGGGGCGGGTTTTTTTTCAAAGGGGCGGGGGTTTTAAAGGGGGCGGGGCTTTTGAAGGGGGTTGGGATTCACAAGGGGCGGGGATTCTAAAGGGGCGGGGCTTTTAAAGGGGCGGGGCTTTTTAAAGGGGCGGTGCTTCCAAAATGGGCGGGGTTTTTAAAGGGGGCGGGGATTCACAAGGGGCGGTTCTTCCTTAGGGGGGGGCTTCCAAGTGGGAGGTGCTTCCAAAGGGGGTGCTTTCTTAAGGGCGGTGCTTCGAAAGGGGGCGGTGCTTCTCTGTGTACATATAGGGGGGTGTGTGTGGATAAGTGCGTGTGTTTAGATATAAATAATGAGAGATAGATGGACAGATAAATACTGCAGATAGATAGATAGATGGATAGATAAAGACCAAGAAAGAGAGAGGGAAGAGAAAGAGAGACAGATACAAATAAACAGAAAAAATAACAGTCAGACAAGAGAGAATGAAAGAGGTCCTTAAAACAGACCTACAAATAGAGACTTGACAGCTACAGTATAATATATGTGTGTGTGTGTGTGTGCGTGTGTGTGTGTGTGTGTGTGTGTGTGTGTGTGTGTGTGTGTGTGGTGTGTGTTGTGTGTGTGTGTGTGTGTGTGTGTGCGTGCGTTGGCGTGCGTGCGTGTGTCCCGTGCATGTATGTGTGCGTATGTGTGTGTGAGTATTCGCCCGTGCGTGCTTGTGTATGTATGTATGTATGTATGCGTGTGCGTGCGTTCGAACGTGTATCTGTGAGCGTCCATATCTGTTTATGTATCCAAGCATGACTCACCGCGCCGGCCCCATGTACGTGCACGTATTATAACGTATCCGAACCAATGCCTGTGTGTGTGTGTGTGTGTGTGTGTGTGTGTGTGTGTGTGTGTGTGTGTGTGTGTGTGTGTGTGTGTGTGCGTGTGTGTGTGTGTGTGTGTGTGTGGTGTGTGTGCGTGGTGTGTGTGTGTGTGTGGTGTGTGCGTGTGTGTGTGTGTGTGTGTGTTGTGTGTGTGTGTGTGTGTGTGTGTGTGTGTGGCTGTGTGTGTGGTGTGTGTGTGTGTGTGTGTGTGTGTGTGTGTGTGTGTGTGTGGCTGTGTGTGTGTGTGTGTGTGTGTGTGTGTGTGTGTGTGTGTGGTGTTGTGTGTGTGTGTGTGTGTGTGTGTGTGTGTGTGTGTGTGTCTGCGTGGCTGTGTGTGTGTGTGTGTGTGTGTGTGTGTGTGTGTGTGTGTGTGTGTGTGTGTGTGTGTGTCTGCGTGCTGTGTGTGTGTGTGTGTGTTGTGTGCGTGGCTTTGTGTGTGTGTGTGTCTACGGTGGCTTTGTGTGTGTGTGTGTCTCTGCGTGGCTGTGTGTGTGTGTGTGTGTGTGTGTGTTGTGTGTCTGCGTGGCTGTGTGTGTGTGTGTCTGTGTGGCTTTGTGTGTGTGTGTGTCTGCGTGTGTGTGTGTGTGTGTCTCTGCGTGGCTGTGTGTGTGTGTGTGTGTGTGTGTGTGTGTGTGTGTGGTGTGTGTGTCTGCGTGGCTGTTGTGTGTGTGTTTGTGTGTACGTGGTGTGTGTATGTGTGTGTGTGTGGTGTGTGTGTGTGTGTGTGTGTGTGTGTGTGTGTGTGTGTGTGGCGTGGCTGTGTGTGTGTCTGCGTGGCTGTGTGTGTATGTCAGCGTGGCTGTGTGTGTGTGTGTGTGTGTGTGGGTGTGTGTGTGTGTGTGTGTGTGTGTGTGTGTCGCCTGTGTGAGTCAGAAGGCGCGTGAAAGATTCGATGAGTGAAGGGCGGTGGAGGCCGGTTGGAGGGGGTTCCTGGCTGGGCGTGCGTTTGTTTGTTTGTTTGGATATGTGTTGTGTTGTTTGTTTGTTTGCTTGTGCGTGTTTTTGTTTGTGTGTGTATGTGTTTGTACTTGTTTTGTTTATTTGTTTGTGTGTTTGTACTTGTTTGTTTGTGCGTTTTGTGTTTTTGTTTGTTTGGATGTGTTTGTGTTTTTGTTTGTTTGTGTATGTGTTTGTTTGGATGTCTGTATGTATGTGTGGGTTTGTGTTTCTTTGTGTTGGGGGTTATGGCTGTTTGTGTGTGTTTATATTTGTTTGTTTATGTGTATGTGTGTTTTTATGTTTGTTTATGTGTATGGTTATATATTTGTTTGTATGTGTTTGTTTGTGTATGTGTGTATGTGTTTGTTTGTGTGTATGTTTTATATATCTGTTTGTTATTTGTTTGTTGTGTGATGTGTTTGTTTGTATATGTGTGTATGTGTTTGTGCGTATGTGTGTACGTGTGTGTATGTGTTTGTGTATGTGCTTGTTTGTCTGTGTGTATGTGTGTGGGTGTGTACGTGTGTGTAGGAAAAGGGATTGGTTGGGGAAAACGATGGGGGTGGGGGGAGGGGGGGGAAGGAGAGGCAAGGGAAAAGCCTCTCTGAATCATAAGTCTTGGAAGAAGGAAAAGAAAATGGCACAGGAAGCAAGGCAGTAAAATTATGACGTAAAATGACCTGCGATTTTCTTTATTTTATTTTATTTTTTCTGATTTTTTATTATATATATATTTTTTTTCTTTCTTTTTTTTTTTTTTTTTTTTTTTTTTTTTTTGTTCGTCAGTGTTATTGGTAATGTTTTATTTTGTTTTATTTTCTTCGTTTTTAATCTTTTGCTGATGTTACTTTTTTACATTTTTTACATTTATTTATTTTTTACTTTAGTAGGTGTTATTTTTTCATCTATTTATTTATTTATTTATTTATTTTTCGTTCAGTCAGTGTCTTGTTATTATTATTATTATTTTTTAGTCGGTGTTAGTTTTTTTTTTCATTAATACCATTTTCTAACTTATGTTACCAAAGTTTTTTGACGCCGTTGGTGGTAATAGATAATCATTTTTGTATTAATGCCTTTTTTATCGATGTTTCTTTTTTTTCTTTTCTTCTCTCTCTTTCTCTCTTTCTTTCTTTCTCTCTCTCTCTCTCTCTCTCTCTCTCTCTCTCTCTCTCTCTCTCTCTCTCTCTCTTTCTCTTTCTCTTTCCTTTCTCTTTCTCTTTCTCTTCTTTCTCTTTCTTTCCCTCTCTCTTTCTCTTCTCTTTCTTTTCATCTTCTTCTTTCTCTCTTTTCTTTTCTTTCTCTTTCCCTCTTTTCCTCTTTCCTCTCTTTCTCTTCTCTCTCTCTCTCCTCTCTCTCTCTCTCTCTCTCTCTTCCTCTTCTCTTCTCTCTCTTTCTCTCTCTCTCTCTTCCTCTCTCTCTCTCTCTCTCTCTCTCTCTCTTCTCTCTCTCTCTCTCTCTCTCTCTCTCTCTCTCTCTCTTCTCTCTCTCTCTCTCTCTCTTCTCTCTCTCTCTCTCTCTCTCCTCACTTCTCTCTTCTCTCTACTCTTTCTTTTTTTATTCTTTTTTATTTTTTATTTAATTATTTTTTTTCTATTACTTTAACATCAATATCCTTTTGTACCGATATTCCGTTCTTGGTAATGAACAATTCACTCACGTTGCATCAGTTTGAACATTAATTTTGAGAAATTCCCACAAGCAAGTCCTTTTTGGAGCAACATAACCGGTATTTTTTTTATTTTTAACATTTTTTTCTATTATTATTAACGCCTACATTGCCTCTGTATATTAGTCTCAAGGCAGTTCGTTCTAGAACTTTCTCTTAAACTGGCGTTTTGGTCTTTTAAACAACTAAACTGCTTGTTATGGTTGTTTTGTGAAATTGGGTCGTTAGTTCGTGTTTATAAAGGCTCTATATTAGTTTTAGTGTAGTTGCAAAATATATTAACTTTTTTCATCACCAGTACTAGTATCTTCACCCATCATCATCATAATCGTCATCATCATCATCTTCACCATCATTATCACCATTATCATCATCATCATTATCACCTTAATCATTAATATCCTCTTTTCTGGGTGGTTCATAAGAAAATATATCATACAAATAAAAAGAAGTTGTTGTTGTTGTTGTTTTTTTTTGTTGTTGTTTTTTGGCTTTTTCTTTTTTGTCGTTTTGTGTAAAAAATATATATATCTTGTTCTTGGTAAATATATTTCCTTTTTTTTTTTAAATTCGCTATTTTTTCCTTTATTTCTTTTTGACATTCCTTTTTTTCCCTGTGAACATTCCAACTTAACTTTTTTTTTGTTTCTTGAACTTTGAACTTGCTATTGTTATTAAAGAGGAAGAAGAACATGGTTTTCTTTGTTATTTTCTGGAGTTATTTATTTGTTTTCGCGTGTTCTGGGTGAACAGTTCCGTTCATTTTGATATTTTATGTTCTAGGCAGATTTTATCTGATTTTTTAAAAATTATTATTACGTTTTTTATTGTGTTTTTTGTTTGTTTGTTTTTTTTTGACTTATAGGAGTTGGTTCTTGTCTCTCTGTCTGTTGTTTGTGTGTTGTTTTTCTTTTTTCTTTCATTTTATTTTGCTTCTCTCTGCTTCAGTCTCTCTCCTCTTCTCTCGCTCTCCTCTTCTCCCATCTCCTCCTCTCTCTNTGTGGTGTGTTTTGTGTTTGTGTGCTGTGTGTGTGTGTGTGTGTGTGTGTGTGTGTGGGTGTTGTGTTTAGTGTGTGTGTGTGTGTGTGTGTGTGTGTGTGTGTTGTGTGTGTGTGTGTGTGTGTGTGTGTGTGTGTTGTGTGTGTGTGTGTGGTTGTGGGTGTGTGGTGTGTGTGAATGTTGTGTGTGTGTGTTTGTGTGTGTGTGTGTGTGTGTGGTGTAGTGTGGTGTGTGTGTGTGTGTGTAGTGTGTGTGTGTGTGTGTGTGTGTGTGTGTGTGTGTGTGTGTGTGTGGCGGTGTGTGTGTGTTTATGATACGTGTACGTTGATGTTATTATTCTATCGTTTTCTTTCTTTATATTGAGGATTATTTTTTTTTCATTATTATTACGATTATTTTATTATTAATTTGTCATAGTTATTATTTATATTTATTATTATTAGTAGTAGTAGTAAGTAGTGTAGCAGTAGTAGTATTGTTATTATTGTATAGTTTATTGTATTAGTTAGTTGTGATTTATTATGTATAATTGTCATCATTAATTGATTTTTGTTTCCCCTTTTTCACTTTATATTCATATTCATTATTATTGTGATGATGATTTTTGGGGGCCTAGTAAGCAGTGAGATCATATATATATACTTACGCAGTACGAATGGGAGTCACTTGTTTTGTACTAAAATTCGTGTTTAGATCATGACGGGCCAAAGATCCCATCATGTTTTTTTTAAATTTTTTTTTTTGCTTTTTAATTTTTATTGTATTTTTTTTTTTTATTTTTTTACTTTTATTTTTTTTATATATATTTTTTTATTTTATTGTTTATTATATTATTTTTTTTTAGATCAACACGTGTCAAAGATCTTATTATAGATTTTTAAAAATTATTTTTAGTTTTTTGTATTATTTTATTTATTTATTTATTTATTTATTTTTATTTATTTATCTTATTTATTTATTTATTTATATTATTTTATCTTATTTATTTATTATTTTTATCTTATTTAATTTATTTATTTTTTATCTATTTATTATTTATTTATATTTTATTTTATTTATTTATTTATATTTTTCTTATTTATTTATTTATTTATATTTATTTATTTATTTTTAGATCACCACGTGCCAAAGATATCATGGATTTTTTATATTATTTTTAGTTTTTCTATTATTTTATTTATTTATTTATTTATTTTTATTTTATCCTTTTATTTTTTTATTTTTTTTATTTTTTATTTTTTTTTTAGATGACACGTGCCAAAGATCCCGTTCATTTTTTTTCTCACGGAGTCACGTGTGTAAGAGGAAATGTTTTTGTTGTCTTTATTGATTGTTTTTTTTTTTGTTTGTTTGTTTTGCTCTCGGATGTTATTGTTTTTTTTTCAAAGGGGGGGGGGGGGGGTATAGGAATATGCTGTGATGATGACGATGATAATGATACGGATAAGTGGTAATGATAGTGATGATAATGGTTATGATAGTAGTATTATTGATATTAACAATGATAGTGATAACGAAAATGATAATGATTGTAATAATGGTAATGATAGTAGTAATGATAGTGATATTTATAATGATGGTGATAACAAGACAACACAACAACGAACAACAAAAAACAACAACAACGACAATAACAACAACAAAAACAACAACACAGACGACAGCAACAACAACAGCAACACGGACGGAAAATAACAACAAACAAAAACAACAACACGACAATAACAACGACAATAACAGCAACAACAACAACAACAACAAAACAACAACGACAACAACAACAGAACACAAACAACAACAACAACAACAGACAACAACAACGACAATAATAACAACAACAACACAGAAATAACAGCAACAAGAAATAACGCATTAATAACGACGGGCAGTGACGGGATAAAATAATAACCCCGACGATTAAATAGCCTGTTCCTTCGATTAATGATAATCTGTTTTATAATCGTTGCCATTGTTGATAATCTGATCGAAGTTGCAAGCAGAGATAAGATTATCACAAGCTGGGAGTCTAATCTAATCGTATTTTTATCTGGATTCAAGTGGATTATCACCTGTGGAGGAGAGTTTTTTTTTTTTTTTTTTTTTTTTTGTAATGGTTATTTGATGGAAGTTTGGGAGAGAGAAAGAGAAGAAAAAGAGAATAAACGAGAGA
Source organism: Penaeus vannamei (assembly GCF_003789085.1). Taxonomy (NCBI): domain Eukaryota; kingdom Metazoa; phylum Arthropoda; class Malacostraca; order Decapoda; family Penaeidae; genus Penaeus; species Penaeus vannamei. The sequence continues at coordinate 1,741,171 of NW_020869128.1, forward strand.
GCGAAAGAGTGTTTAAGAAAAAGGAAGAGAGGAAGGGAAGAAGAAAGAAGAGGAAACTAGTTTTTTTTTTTTTGTAATGGTTATTTGATGGAAGATTGGGAGAGAGAAAGAGAGAAAAAAAGAATGAACGAGAGAGCGAAAGAGTGTTTAAGAAAAAGGAAGAGAGGAAGGGAAGAAGAAAGAAGAGAAAACTAGTTTTTTTTTGTAATGGTTATTTGATGGAAGATTGGGAGAGAGAAAGAGAAAAAAGAGAATAAAACGAGAGAGCGAAAGAGTGTTTAAGAAAAAGGAAGAGAGGAAGGGAAGAAGAAAGAAGAGGAAACTAGTTTTTTTTTGTAATGGTTATTTGATGGAAGGTTGGGAGAGAGAAAGAGAAGAAAAAGAGAATAAACGAGAGAGCGAAAGAGTGTTTAAGAAAAAGGAAGAGAGGAAGAAAGAAGAATGGTTATTTGATGGAGGTTGGGAGAGAGAAAGAGAGAAAAAAAGAGAATGAACGAGAGAGCGAAAGAGTGTTTAAGAAAAAGGAAGAGAGGAAGGGAAGAAGAAAGAAGAGAAAGAATGGTTATTTGAATGGAAGGGGGAGAGAGAAAGAGAAAAAAAGAGAATAAACGAGAGAGCGAAAGAGTGTTTAAGAAAAAGGAAGAGAGGAAGGGAAGAAGAAAGAAGAGGAAACTAGTTTTTTTTTGTAATGGTTATTTGATGGAAGGTTGGGAGAGAGAAAGAGAGAAAAAAAGAGAATAAACGAGAGAGCGAAAGAGTGTTTAAGAAAAAGGAAGAGAGGAAGAAAAGAAGAATGGTTATTTGATGGAAGATTGGGAGAGAGAAAGAGAGAAAAAAAGAGAATGAACGAGAGAGCGAAAGAGTGTTTAAGAAAAAGGAAGAGAGGAAGAGAAGAAGAAAGAAGAGGAAAATAGCCCCCGTGGAGAGAGAAATGAATCGAGAAAAGGTTGTGGAAAGTCGGTTTGTAAAGTTTTGTTTGCAAGCGTGACTTAGTTGTTGTGTCGTGATTTTTTTTTTTTTTTTTTTTTGCTTTCGGATGTTGATTTTATGTTGATAGGCAAGCGGGAATGGGAATAGGAGTGAGAGAATAAAAGTGCGGGAGAGGGATAAAGAGAAAGAGAGGCAGACAGCCAGACAGACAAATGGAGAGGCAGAGAGGCAGACAGACAGACAGAAAGGCAGGCAAGCAAGCAAGCAAACAGACAGACAGACAGACACAGATAGAGAAAGGGAAAAGGAGAAGAAAAAAAAGAGAGAAACCTTGAGAGAATGACAGAAAGCAAGAGAGCGCGGTAAAAGACGATTAAAAAAAAGCTTGAGGGTGCGAATGGCGGAGAAGGAGGTGAAAGGTGAAGGAGAGAGACAGCGGGGCAGAGACAGAGTGAAAGCTGACAGTGAGATAATCACAGTGAAAGTGTGAATGAGGGTAAATACCTTCTCTCTCTCTGTCTCTCTGTCTCTCTTTCTCTTCCTCTCTCTCTCTCTCTCTCTCTCTCTCTCTCTCTCTCTCTCTCTCTCTCTCTCTCTCTCTCTCTCTCTCTCTCTTCTCTCTCTCTCTCTTCTCTCTCTTCTTCGCTCTCTCTCTCTCCTCCCTTTCCTTCCTCTCTTCTCCCTCTCCCTTCTTCCTTCTCCCTTCCTTTTCTTCCTTTCCCTCTCCCACTCCCTTCTTCCTTTCTTCTCCCTCTCCCTCTCCTTCCCGGACGGTGGAAGTAGAAAGTCATACATAACACAGCCTGCGACATTATTCGTTAAGACGCGAGTGAATGAGAGCGTCGAGAGAGAGAGAGAGTACCGTGTGCGTGCGCGCGTGCGTGCGTGCGGTGCAATGCATACTGAGGGAGAGATTGGCGAGGTGTGGGGGTGCGGGGGGGGGTGCGGGGAGGGTGGGAGGGGAGGAGTAGGTGGGCAGGGCGAAGGGGAGGGGCTAAGTGTGTAGTGTGTTTGTGTGTGTGTGTGTGTTTTTGGGGTGGATGGTGTTGATGGGTGTTTTGTGTTTGTGTGTGTTGTGTGTGTGTGTGTGATGTGTGTGTGTGTTGGTGTATGTGTGTGTGTGTGTGTGTGTGTGTGTGTGTGTGTGTGTGTGTGTGTGTGTGTGGTGTGTGTGTGTGTGTGTGTGTGTGTGTGTGTGTGTGTGTATATGTGTGTGTGTGTGTGTGTGGTGTTATTTTGTGTTTGTATGTGTGGGGGGCGGGTAGGTGTGTGTGCTTGTGCGTATGTGTGTGTGTATCTGTCTGTGCAAGGGTAGATAAAGGTGTGGATGTGCGTTTTAATTCCCCATGTTGGTTTTAATTTCCTCTGGCTTTGTTTGTTCATATATACAGTGTATCGTCGTGTTTTTTTTTTTTTTTTTCGTAAGATAGCGTATTGTGATTGTTGGTATTATCGTTGGTGTTTTATTGATGAGATTTGTTTATTTTCTAATGTAGATGTAATCGAATTACTTGAATGTTTTATTTATCAGGATACGGTATATATATTTTTTTCTCTCCTTCTCTTCTCTCTCTCTCTCTCTCTCTCTCTCCTCTCTCGAGGAAATACAGTAGAAGGTTGACAGGTTGACAGGTAGACAAGTTAGACGGGTTCCAACTCAACGGACAGGTTGATAGATAGACAAGTTGACAAGTTGACGGGTTGACAGGTAGACAAGTTGACAAGTGGAACAGGTTGGCAGGTTTGACAGAGGTCGACAAGTTGACAAGTGACAAGTAGACGGACAATTGACGGGTTTTGGCAGGTTGACAAGTTGACGGTTGATAGGTACACAAGTTGAGAGGTTGACAGTAGACAGGTTGACAGGAAGACAAGGTTGACAGGTAGACAAGCTGACAAGTAGTAAGGTTCACAGGTAGAGACAGCGCCCACGCGAAGAATAATGAGAAAGCAAAACCAACAGCCGATTATTTTCCGCCGAGCACCGAGGAAAGCAACAGAGAGCATAATGGAATAAGAGACAAAGCGACCCGCACACAGTTGAGAAAAAGCAAGCAAGCAAGCAAGCAAGAAAGCAAGACAAGAGAAGGGGAGTCGAAGGGAGAAGGGGGGGGGGGGGTGGCGGAGGGGAGGCGAGGGCGGACAAGACAAGAAGGGGGACGTCGAAGGGAGAAGGGAGAAGGAAGAGGGGAGGAGGCGGACGCGAAACAGCCAATTGCTTTTTGCTGTTTGCTCTTTTGTAGTCTCCCTCCCCCGGCCTTACTCCTCTCCCTTCCCCTCCGGCGTGGTGTCAGTTATGCATAGTCCGGGGTCATGCAAAGGGGGGGGGGAGAAGAAGGAGGGGAGGAGGGAGGGAGGAGGAGAAGGAGGGGGAGGGATTGAGGGAGGGAGAGATGGAGGGGAGGGAGGGAGAGAAGGAGGGATGGGAGGGGGGAAGGAGGGAGGGAGATGGAGGAGGGGAAGAGAGGAGAAAAGGTGGGGGAGGTGGTTTAGGAGAAGGGAAAGGGTGGGGGGAGGTAAGTGGATAGAGGGAAAGGGTGGGGGGAGAGAAAGTGATAAAAAAAGGGAATAGGGAGTGGGGGAGAAAGGGAGGAAGTAGATAGAGAAGGGGGAGACAAAGGTATAACAAGGGAGGTGGGGGTGGAGAAGGGGAGGGGAAGGGAAGAGCGAGGGATCAATTATCGTGAAGAAATGTTTTAAAGGGTTCGGAATGTTGTTGCAGGGCAGGGGGGGAGGGATCATGGAGGGGGAGGGGAGGGGGAGTGTAGGGAATAAAGAAGAAGAGAGAAAGGGAGTGAGAGAATGGATAGGAGTGTGTAGGAGTAAAGTTGGAGTGGAGATAGAAAGTATATATATGTATGTGTGTGTGTGTGTGTGTGTTTGTGTGTGTGTGTGNTTGTTTATAGGGATATGTATGGGGTGTGGGTGTCTTCGACTATGTGGTAAGTGGGTCGCGAGTACAGTAGTTGTATGTGTTTTGGTAAATCTATGTATGTGTGGGTTTTTTTTTTCTTTCTTTCTTTCTTTCTTTCTTTCAATGTGCCTTTTTATTCTGTTTTCTTCTCACATTCTTTATTCCTGGTTTGTCCTACTTCCCCATATCCGAATCCTACTCCGTCCTATCCTCTTTCTCTCCTCACTATCTATCCAACATCACCTCACCATCCTATTCCTAATTTGTTGAACCCCATTTCCTATTTCTTTCCCCAACCTATCATTTCTGCTCACCCCCACCCCCACAATCCTACCTCTATCTACCCCAGAAACTGCCCCAACCTTCCTCACCCCCCCTATCCTACACCAAACTGCCCCCAACCTTCCCTCACCCCCTATCCTACTCCAGACTGGCCCCAACCTACCTTCACTCCCCTATCCTACCCAAACTGCCCCCAACCTACCTCACCCCCACCCTACCCTCCCACCATCCTGTCTCTAACCCCACACTACCTATCCTGCCTCCCCTCTCCCCCATTCCTCCCCCCCTTCAACCCTCTCAAACAAGGTTTCAGCTGTTGTTGTTTTTTCTGATCATTTATTATGTTTTTTTTTTAAATCTATTCCACGTTTATTATTATCCTCTTTCTCTCTCTCTCTCTCATTCCGACTCTCGCTGAGGTGTTTTTTAATCCTCAATAAGTAAAGAAATTCGCCGTTTTGTCTTTGTGCTTATAAAAAGTGCTTATGGAAATGTTCAATGTCATTCGTTTTCCTTTTAAGAAAGAGGGAAAGAGAGAGAGGAAGGGGGAGAAAGAGAGAGGGAGAAAGAGAGAGGGAGAGAGAGAGAGGGAGAGAGAGAGAGAGAGAGAGAGAGAGAGAGAGAGAGAGAGGAAAGAGAAGAGAAAGAGAAAGAAGAGAAAAGAGAAAGAGAAAGAGAGAGAGAGAGAGAGAGAGAGAGAAGAGAGAGAGAGAGAGAGAGAGAGAGAAGAGAGAGAAGAGAGAGAGAGAGAGAAGAGAAGAGAGGAAAGAGAGAGAGGAGAGAGAGAGAGAGAGAGAGAGAGAAGAGAGAGAGAGAGAGAGAGAGAGAAGAGAGAGAAGAGAGAGAGAGAGAGAGAGGAGAGAGAGAGAGAGAGAGAGAAGAGAGAGAAGAGAGAGAGAGAGAGAGAGAGAGTAGAGAGGCAGGCAGCAGACAGACAGACACAAGCACGCAAGGAAAGAGACAAACAGAAGAAAGAGAGAAAAAAAGGAAGAGACAAAGAAAGAGAAATAATGAAAGGAGAGAAATAATGAAAGGAGAAAGAGAGAAAGAAAGAGAAAGAGAGATAAAAGAAAGAAAAGAAAAAGAGAGAAAAAAAGAGAAAGAATCAAAGAAAAGAAAAAAAGAAAGAGAAAGAGAGAGAGAGAGAGAGAGACCAAAAGCCCAATGAAAGAAGCCAACTGTGCCACATTGACAACCTCCTTCCCAAGAACCGCTTTCACATAATTAATTCTATCCCTCTTGTGCTTAATGTCTGCGGCGGCACTCATCTCCATGGCGAGTGGCACCGCGTGGCTCTGTGCCTCTCAGCTGGCACTCCACCACAGGGAGCCGACAGAGCCATCTGCTGCCTGGGCTTAATTTTCTGTTTGTTTTCTTTCGTCGGTTCGCTGTTTTGTATTTTCTCTTTCAATCTTTCTTTTTTCTTTTTCTCTCTCGTTCTCTCTTTCTTTCTCTTTCTCTCTCTTTCTTTCTCTCTCTTTCTCTTTCTTTCTCTTCTCTTTTCTCCTCTCTCTCTCTCTCTCTCTCTCTCTCTCTCTCTCTCTCTCTCCTCTCTCTCTCTCTCCTCTCTTCTCTCTTCTCTCTCTCTCTCTCTCTCTCTCTCTCTCTCTCTCTCTCTCTCCCTCCTTTTTGTCAAGTTTTCAATTATTTTCTTTATTAGTGTAATGATTTAATGATTATTTGTCATTTCTTTATATCTTGGTTTATCAGTTAATCATTAAAGTGTATTATGTATCAATTGTAATTTTTTTTTTTTTCTATTACCTTCACTATAGTTTATCATATAGTGTGATTTCCGGTGTGTATGTGTTATGTAGTGTATTGTGTAATCACGTAACTTGATAAAGCATAATTAAGAAAATAACTTGAAGTCGGAAAATTATTGCAAGACGTAATAGGAAAAAAAACAACAACAACAACATAACGTTTCGGGAGAGACGAAAATCCTCATCAGTTGATATTATCGCTTTCTCATCTTTATTCACGCGCTACCGTCTCTACTTTCTTTCTTTTTTTTTCTTCTTCTTCTTTTTTTGAAAGTATAATAAAAGGTCGTAACGTCTAATTATCTTCTTATCTTTCACTTATCGTCTTCATCAACCATTCTCTCTTCTTTACTCAGTTGCCATGTCTCTCTTTATCGTTGGGGATTAATCTATTATTTCCTGTGATTATGTGTGTGGTTCTTAAATGTGGTAATTATGTGGGTCAGTTATGTACGCTTTGAGTATCATGAACGTATGCATGTTTTTATTATACATACACGCATGGCGGCATCTCACACACACACACACACACGCACACGCACACACACGCACACACACACACACGCACACGCACATGCACGCACACACATAAATACTTGGATGATGATAGTGTCATTAAGTCTTTGATAAATAGTGCCATTATTATTGGTATTATTATTTTATCATTGTTATTATTACTGCTACTGTTTCTTCTGTTGCTGCTAGCACTACAACTGTTATTATATATATTGTTGTTGTTCTCATTTTTAATTATGTGTTAAGAAAGAATTGGCGTGCTATGAAGATATAATTAAATTATTGATAAGTAGGAATGAAAGTGGGATAAGAAAAGTGAATAATAAAACAAAACTCAACGAATAGTAAAAACGAAAACAGAATGAAAGAACATTTTTAGATCAAAGAATAATAAAAAGAAAACCAAAAAATAGATATTTGGAAGAGAGAGAGGAGGGGGGAGGGAGGGAGGGAGAGGAAGGGGGGGGAAAGGTAGGGAGAGAGAGAGAGAGAGAGAGAGAAGAGAGAGAGAGAGAGAGAGGAGAGAGAGAGAGAGAGAAGAGAGAGAGAGAGAGAGAGAGAGAGAGAGAGAAAGTGAGAGAGAGAGAGAAAGTGAGAGAGAGAAAAAGTGAGAGAGAGGAGAGAGAAAAGATGAGAGCGAGAGAGAGAGAAAAGAAAAGAATGAACGAGAGAGCGAGAGAGAGAGAGAGAGAAAGAAAGAATGAACGAGAGAGAGCGAGAGAGAGAGAGAGACACGTACACCACACAAAACGAACACGTAGACAGGAAATGCTAACGCCCTGGCTTTGGCTTCTGCTCTGGTATGTCCCCTGTGACACGGACCTGCAATGCCCCTGGGGTGGATGGGGGGTGGAGGGGGTGAAGGAGGGGAGTGGGGTGGAGGGAAGGGGGGTGAGGTGGGGAGTGGGGGGAGAGGGTGGGTGGGGTGGATGGGGTGAAGGAGGAGTGGGGTGATGGAGGGGAGTGGGGTGGATGGGGGCGGGTGAAGGAGGAGAGTGGGGTGGAGGGAAGGGGGATGAAGGAGGGGAGTGGGTGGATGTGGGGGGGGGAGGAAGGAGAGGAAGCAGATGGAGAGATAAGGAGAGGAAAAGGATGGGACGTGGGTGAGGTGGGAGGGAGGGTGGAAGAGGGAGGGGAGAGGAGAGGGAGGAGGAGAGGGGAGGAGAGAGAGAAAGGAGAAGGAAGAAGCAAGAAAGAGATAGAGATAGAGAAAGAGAAAGAAAGAGATCAAACAAATACAGAAACAGAGACACAGAAACATAGTAACAAAACAGACAAAAAAACACAGGTATTCCCACAACAAAAACAAAAACAAAAACCACGTGATCAAGATGTCAGACATTTCTTGACAGCCAAACACAGCCGCTGACGTGAAGAAACACCCGTCAAGTTGTCAAACAAGCTGTCAATTGGCATGACACGCAGGGAGACAGAATGACAAATAACACGAAGAACAGAGAAAGATAGAAATGAACAACATAAAGAACAGTGTTGAGCGAATTAGATAGATATTCTTACAGATCAACATCTCGATAGAAAGATAAGATAAAGATAGACAAGAAGAGGAGAGAGAATGAAAAGAAAACGAGAAAGAGAAAGAAATAACATCGATTATTATTATTATTATTATTATTATTATTATTATTATTTATTTTATTTTATTTTTTATTTTTTTTTTTAGGAATAGAGAAAAGAAAACGAGAAAGAGAAAGAAATAACGTCAAGATTTTTTTTTTCTTTCTTTTTAGGAATAGAGAAAGAGAAGAAAACCAAGAATATGAAGACCAAGCAAATCAAAGAATGATAAAAAAGAAAGTAAAAACGATGTAAACTTAACAAAATAGCGAATTAGGGAATGAGAAAACAGAATTCAAAGAATAGTGAAAACGAAAATAAGAAAAAAAATAATAAAAAAAAAAATAATAAATGAATTGAAAAAATATAAAATAAAAGGGAATCGAAGAATATAAAAGATAATGAATAGAAAAAATGAAAAAACAAAAAAAATTAAAGAATTAAAAAACAATAAATCGAAAAAAATAAATAAGAAAAAAGGGATTCAAGAATAATAAATAAATAAAAATTGAAATAACCAAAAAAAAAAACAGAATTACAAATAGGAATAAAAGAATAAATTGAAAAAAAAAACAAAAAAAATACAAAAAAGAAATCCAATAATGATAAAAAATAAAAGTGAAAATAATAATGATAATATTAATAATCAAATAATAATGATAACAATAACATAACACGTTTCGACATGTCCCGACCGCCCACGCTTGGCGGATGCGCCCCGTCGCCGGCGCCCGTGAGCCAGGAGCGCCCGCATAAATTAACATTTGTGGTCACAGCGGCACGCGTTTTTTTAAGACCGAGACTCCGGGGATGCGACGCCGCCCCTACGTCACTGTGACGTCTTTTTTTTTTCGTTTTTTTTTTTCGTTTTTTTTTTTTTTTTTTCGTTTTTTTTTTTTTTTTTTTTTTTTTTTTTTTTTTTTTTTTTTGACAACAGGATGAGGTTGATGAGGAGAAGTTGTACTATAAAAAAATGAATTCAAAATAAAAAGAAATATGTTATTCTACGCTTGTGCAAGGGAGAGGAGGGGAGAGGGGGGCGGGGGGGTTAGGGGGCGTGTCTGTAGGAAGGGAGTGGGTTGGGGTTTATTGCTATGACGTCACGAGGTCAGGTGACGAATGCAGTGATGACGGTGGAAGGGGTGGGTTTGATTTTTGTGAATTTGGGAAAGAGAGAGAGAGAAGAAAAAAAAAGAAAGAGGGAAAGAGGGAGAGAGAGAGAAAAGAAAGGGGAGAGGGAGAGAGAGAGAGATAAAGAAAGGGGAAGAGAGGAGGGAAGGAGAGAGAGAGAGATAAAGAAAGGGAAAGAGGGAGGGAGGGAGAGAGAGGAGGGAGGGAGAGAGGAAGGGAAAGAGAGAAGGGTAGGAGGGAGGGAGGGAGGAAGAAGGTAGGAAGGAAGGGAGAGGGAGAGACAAGAAAAAGACAGACAGACATAGGGAGACAGAGAAAAAGAGAAAAAATAAATAAAAAATAAACAGAGGAGAGTGAGAGAAAAAAAAAAAAGACAGAGGGAGAGAAAGAGAAGTGAGAGAGACTGATTGACGGGCGCATATGGGGATAAAGAAACATGAAATTTGTTGTCTGGAATTGGGCGTGACACAGAGATGACCTAAGATTAAAACAAAAAAAAAAACGATAGAGAGAGATGGAGAGGAGGGAGAAACTGAGAAAAAATAGACAGATAGTGAAAGCAGATAGACAAAGACAGGCAAATAGTCAAGTAGAGAAACAAATATAAAACCGGCATAAAGACAAACAAACAAGCAGACAGACAAACACAAACAAGCAAAAAATCCGGAATAGAAAAAAATCACACATTAAGACCCCCCAATAATAATGATGATGATAATAATAATAATAATAATGAATATATATAGTAATAGTAATAATAATATAATAATAATAACAATAACAACAACAAAAACAATAACAATAATAACAACACTAAATAAAGAAAATAAAGTACCTGTCACCTCGACCCATATAGCCCTTTCTTCCCCCAAACTACCGTCTCTCTCTCCCTCCCGATTGGCTTGTTTAA
>NW_020869128.1:1756194-1758694 GCF_003789085.1 Penaeus vannamei
GGACAGGTAGCGCTGATGATAAGAATCCTCTGATTGTTTGATTGGATTCAGTGGTTTGTTTTAATCTTTTGAATCTATATTGATTTTTGGTATTATTAGCATTATTGTTTATTATTATTGTTAATATTATTACTAATTGTTATTATATTATTACTATTGTTATTACTATTATTAGTGTTATTATTATTATATTATTATTATAAATGTTAGCTCATCATTTCAGTATTTTTTTGTTGTCGTTGTTATTATTGTTACTGCCATTATTGTTTTTATTATTAATATCATTATTATCATTATCATATTACTGATATTATTATTTTGATAAGGGTAAGTTGGGCTTATATAGTTTTATTTATTTATATATTTTTATCCTTAAGCAAAAAATATATATAGACTATTTATAAACGTTTTCCAACAGGTTGTTCAACTCTTGAAATTTAAAAAAAAATATATGAAATAGACACACAGACACACACACACACAAAAAAAAATTGTGAAAAGGGCCCATTTCACGTACACATAATGGCTGACCTTTAAGAATAGATATTAAGAGTAATTTTATTAAGCCTTACGCTGTGTTGAAGATAAGATGGTCATAAAGGAAGACATAAACTTGATTCATTTATCTTGTAAGAGATTTTCACCTTTCGTCACCCTTATTATTAGCCGTATTAGTGTTTACATTGTTATTGTTGTGGTTTTGAATGCAGTGTTATTGTTGTTATTAGTTTGGTTAATGCTACTAGTTACTGTTATTGTTTTTATTATTGATATTGATATTATTATTACTAAAAATACTACTTCTGTTGTTACTATTTCTACTATTACTATTATTACTACTATTACTATTACTACTACTGTTACTTCTACCACTACTGCCTACCACTACAACTACTACTTCTACTATTATTACTATTCTACTACTACTACTGTTGTTGTTACTACTACTACTACTACTACTACTGCTACTACTACTACTACTACTACTACTTCTACTACTTCTACTACTATTACTTCAACTACTTATCTTCTGCTATTTCTATTTCTACTATCACTGTTACTACTACTATTATTACTACTACTGTTACTATTAGTATTACTACTACTTATATTACTTCTACTACTACTACTTATTACTCTTACTATTATTACTACTATTGCATCACTACTGCTATAACTACACCTTCCACCTTAACTACTACTATTGGTGTTACTATGACTACTATTGCTACCACAACTACTACTACCAACACATTCATTATCACTAACATCACTTTAGACAAATAGATATAGTACTTACCCTAAAAATAATTTCAAATAAAATTAAACAAAAGGAAGAGAGAGAGAAAAAAAAAGGAAACCAAAAAAGAAAGAAAGAAAGAAAAATGTTACTTTAAAAATTCCGAAGAGAAAAAAAAAGATAAAAAAAAAGATATAAGGATTTAAGATGGCTGCTTCAGCTCAGTAATATTAGCTTGAGTTTATAAGGTGCGAGATAAGATATGGATAAAGGATGGATTTGCACAGCCATGCGAGATGAGGGATGAGGTAATAAGGAGAGAGAGAGAGAGAGAGAGAGCACGTTTTATCTTCTCTCTCTCTCTCTCTCTCTCTCTCTCTCTCTCTCTCTCTCTCTCTCTCTCTCTCTCTCTCTCTCTCTCTCTCTCTCTCCTTCTTCGTCTTCGTTTTTTTTCGGTCTTGATGTTATTGTTCTTGATAATATTATGATTATTATTATTGTTATTACTACATTGTTATTATTTTATTATTATTATTATTATTATTATTTACTATCATTGTTATTATTATTTATTATATTCATTATTATTATTATTATATATATTATTAATATCATTGTCATTATTATTATTTTATTATTTTATTTATTATTGTTATTATATATATTTATTATTATTATTATTATTAATTATTATTATTAATATTATTTTTATATTATTACTATATTTATTATTATTGTTATTTCAGTTTTATTATTGTTGTTATTATCATTATTATTTATCATTGTTTTTGTTGCTATTATTATTATTATTATTGTTATTATTTATTATTGTTATTGTGTTATTATTATTTACTTGATTCGATTTTTCTTTCTCATCCTTTTATCTTTCTGTTGTTCCTTCTTCCTTTTCTCTTTTCTTCTTTGTCTTCTTTTACTTATCCTTATTCCTTCATCTTCGTCGCCTTCTTCTCTTCTTCCTCTCCCTCCTTAAAACAAAAATCCACCTCCTCCTCCTCCTCCGCCTCTTCCATATTCCCCTTTCGTCAGACCAAAAGAAAGGAGATAAGGAGGTGAATAACGTGGAAATAGAAGGAATAAAAAAGAAATAATGATTAATTTTGATGATGGTGATGAATGGTGATTAAGATATTCTCTTTCCTTTTCTTATTATTATCATTTATCTTTCGTTTCCTTATTCTCCTTTCCTGTCCTTGTTCCTTTTTTTTCTATCTCTTTTTCGAAAAAAGGAAAAAAAAAAAA
>NW_020869128.1:1763694-1767625 GCF_003789085.1 Penaeus vannamei
TGCTGACTCAGTGCCAATCCATTGCCGATTCAGCGCTGACTCTCGTTCGACTCAGTGCTGACTAAACGCTGCCTCATATCTGACTCAGTTGCTGACGGAGTGCTGACAGTGCTAACTCCACGCTGACTCGCTCCACCGCCTCGATAAATGAGGACGGCTTCTTTCAACATTTTTTTTTTTTTTTTTTTTTAGATTTTTTAAATCAGTTTTTTTAATGTTGTTATAGATTTTTAATTAATTTTTTGTTGTTATAGATTTTTTAATTCAGTTTTTTTTTTAATGTAGTTGTTGTTATAGATTTTTAAATTCGTTTTTTTATTTTGTTATAGATTTTAATTTTTTAATTTGTTATAGATTTTTTAATTCAGTTTTTTTATGTTGTTATTAGATTTTTTAATTTAATTTTTTATTTATAGATTTTTTATCAATTTTGTGTTTTAGATAATTTTTTTATTTGTTATTTTTTTAATTGTTTTATGTTATTTTTTAAATCAGTTTTTTTAATGTTGTTATAGATTTTTTTATTCAGTTTTTTTATGTTGTTATAGATTTTTTAATTAATTTTTTTATTTATAGATTTTTTTTTTAATGTTGTTATAGATTTTTTAATTCAGTTTTTTTATGTTTTTATAGATTTTTTAATTAATTTTTTTTGTTATAGATTTTTTAATTGTTTTTTTTAATGTTGTTATAGATTTTTTTTTTTTGTCTTTTTATTTTATCTTTTATTTATTTATTTATTTATTATTGCTGTTGGATTGTAGTTGTTTTGTTGTTGTTGTTATTAGTAATTTTCGACGATTTTCTTTGTAGTTCAGTTGTTGTTGTTTCTCAAAATGGGACGAAAGTGTTTTCTTTTTCTTTTCATATTTTGTAGTTTTATTTAGATTCGTTTTGTACTAATTTGTGGTTGATTAGCGTCCATTACCGCTAATTATTTGGTTGGTTTTAATACTTATACTTCCGGTGTGGTTTTGATAGTAAAGGATATTTCATTATGTAATAAGAAATTATATATCGTGCATATATATCTGTACTTGAATTTGTATTTATCTATATATGTATATATATTAAAAAAAAAACATGAATATGATTAAGAAAAGAAAGAAAGAAATATTTATTTATTATTTATTTATTTATTTGTTTATTTATTTGTTTATTTGTTGTTTGTTTGTTTGATTATTTGTTTATTTGTTTATTTGTTTGTTTATTTGTTTATTTTTTATTTAATTTATTTAATTTATCTAATTTATTTATTTAACAATATGTATATACATTAAACAAACAGAAAAAAGAAAAAATGAAGTCTCAGTGTAAGCAGGTATAACTTAATGTGAATTAATTATAGAGGTATTGCACATTTTATTGTGTATGTTGCAATGTTTATCTGCCTGTGTTTTTTCCCGCGATTTAATTTGATGTTGTTATTATTATTATTATTATTATTATTATTATTATTATTATTATTATTATTATTATTATTATTATTATTTATTAATTATTATTATATTATTATTATTATCATTATTATTGTTATCATATTGTTATATTTATTATTTATTATTATTGTTATTATTTATTATTAATTATTATTATTATATTATTATTATTATTATTTATTATTTATTATTATATATATTATTATTATTATTGTTATTTATTATTATTTTATATATTATTAAATTTCATTTTATCATTTCATTATGATTTAATTTTTTGTTATGTATTATTATTAATATTATTTATTAGTTTATTATCATGTATTTGTTAATAATGTTATTTGTTTTTGTTATTGTTATTGTTATTATTTGTCGCGTGCAGCAAGTTATATTTTTAGCGGTTTTTTATTGAAATGAAAGATATATTTCAAAAATTTCTTTTAATTTCAGTTGCTTACATATAAATATGCACATGAGTGTGATTATATGTATATGAGTGTCTGTGTGTGTGTGCGTCTGTGTGTGTGGTGTGTCTGTGTGTTTGCGTGTGCGTGTGCGTATGTACATGTGTGTGTGTGTCTATAAAAAGGTCCTTACTAGCCTATCTCCTGATCAAAGATGGTAAATGACAAAAAAAAAAAAAAAAAGTGTTTTTCGGGAACAAGAAACCGGGGAGGAGGAGGTAGAGGGGTAGGGGTGGGGTGCGGATGATTTATATACCCCCCCTCCCCCCTCCATTCCCCCGTCCCCTACCCCCTCACCACCCTTCCCCGTACCCCCCTACCCCCCTCACACCCTTCCCCTACCTCCCCACCACCCTACCCCCACCACCCTTCCCCCTACCCCCTACCCCCCACCTGCATAGAGACCGGGNAGAGGGGGAGGGGGTGGAAGGGTTTAATTGGAGGGTTGAGATGGGGTTTTGGGGAGGGGTGGGGGTGACGGCAAGGGGGTGTGGGAAGGGAAAAGGGTGTATACAATGAAATGAAATGATAATAATGATGGTAATTAATGAAAAATAAAATCAAATTTAGAAAATTAAGAAAATAAAGTGGTGATATGTATGAAAAAGGGGGGGGGGGTGACGAAGTGTGAGAAATAGGGGGTTGATGATTAGGGAGAGGAGACCAAAGGATTATTAATTAATTATTAATGGTTATGTCGATCATTATTACTACTCTGTGGAATAGTGATAAGAATGATAATAGCGATAATAGTGATGATGGTAATGATAGTGATGATGGTGATAACAATAATTATTATTATGATGATGGTGGTAAAATAATGATGATAATGATAGTAATAATCACAATGATAATGATAATAACATTTATGATGATGGTGGTGGTGATAGTAATAAGGATGATGATGTTAGTGATAATAATAATAAATGAAAGATATACCAAAGGACTGATAAGATATTGAGAACATTCCACGATTTTATATACATAATATGTAATATATATAGATAGGTAGTTATCTATAAATAAACATGAAAATTGCTGAATGTTAACCTTTTCACGCGAGATAAAGCGAACAAAGGAGATATGACGACGAGGTGAAATGTCTTGCTAGAAAGGATGGGAAGACAAAGGAGAGATAATTGAGATGAGAGGGAAGAAGGGTCGAGAGGAGAAAGAGGGGAGAAGTGTCAGATGAAGAATAAAAACGAAAGATGGAAAAGATAGAAAAAATAAATAAAAAATTAGAAGAAGAATTTAAAAAAAAGTGGAAGCCGGTACGAAGAATAATATTACGTGGCAATCTGATAAATGAATAAATTTATAAAGACGAAAGGTATGAAAGAGAGAAAAAAAAATAAAAAATAAAAAGAATAAAAAAATGGAAGCCGGTACGAAGAATAATATTACGTGGCAATCTGATAAATGAGTAAATTTCGTAATAATAACTTTGATGAAAACGAAGGGTATTGCGGTGAAGGCTTCAATTATTTGGTATCAGGGACATTAGGAAATCCCATTACAAAGAATTGTATAATAACCACCACCACCATCATCATCATCAACACCATCACCACCACCACCAACAACAACAACACCACCACTAACAACAACACCAACACCACCATCACTAACAACAACAACAACAACAACACCATTATCATCAACAACACCGAAACAAGGAAGAGAGTAGACGACCACCGTCACTTAAAGACAAAATTATGTCCACTGACCTTCACGTTATAATCCAAGGTCGCTCGTTCGGTTGAGAATTACGTACACGGTTTGAGGCCTATATATATATATTTTTTTCTTTTTTTCTTTTTTTTTGCTTTTTTTAAGGAAGTAAGTCTGTAGGTCTCTTTCTCTCTCTCTCGTTCTCTTTCTCGCTCTTCTCTCTCTCTCGTTCTCTTTCTCTTTCTCTTTCTCTCTCTTCTCTCTCTTCTCTTCTCTTCTCTTCTCTTCTCTTCTCTTCTCCTCTCCTCTCCTCTCCTCTCCTCTCCTCTCCTCTTCTCTCCTCTCCTCTCCTCT
>NW_020869128.1:1778585-1781085 GCF_003789085.1 Penaeus vannamei
TTCTTAGGTTTTTGGGCAGCCTCATTACGGAGATAATCCTCACAAAGAAAACGAAGGAAGAGACGAAAGAAAGTAGAAAAGGATTAGAAACCAATAAACAAGAGCAACAAGAGATCGAGGAATACAAACTGAAGAAAAGAAAGAAAAGAAGGGGAAAACAGATAAAAGAAATAACAGAAATAAATGAATTAAAGAAAATATGAGAACAAAACAGAGCATAAAATCGAAAAAATAAAATGTAAGGCTCATAGTTTAATACATTCTTTCCTTATACGTAACCTCCCTCCATCCCATATATATAATCCCATATATACACCCGCCTCTTAGAATCCAACCCTCTCTGGAGATAAATTCTAATGGTTGAAAAATAAAACAGTCTCCCCTCGAAGGTTCACCGAGAATCAGCTGTCAGAGTCGTAATCTCGTGGGAAAAACAAAACAAAACAAAAATAAACAAGGAAGAAGAACGTGAAAGGAGATAGAGAATAAGATAAGAAAAAAAAAATCAAAAGAGCGTCCACGTAAGAATGTAAGAGGAAACATAAGCCGTGGAAAGAAATACAACGTCTATAAGAATTATGTTGTTACGAGCCGAGTAAAAGACATGAAACACAAAGAAAACAAAACAAAACAAAACAAAAACAGAAAAGGAAACAAAACGAGAACCGGAATTTACCGCGACCCGAGACAAAAAAAAAAAAAAAAAAAAAAAAAAAAAAAAAAAAAAAAAAAAAAAAAAAACGGCAGAAAAGGAAATAGATAAATAAAGAAAGGGGAGAAGCAGAAAATTTTGTAGACTCTAGCAAAGAAGAGGAAACGCCAGAAAATGAGAGAAAGATAGAGAAAGAAGAAAGAAAGAAAAAGAAAGAGAGAATTTACCGCGAAGATGGAACGTCAGAGAAGGAAAGAAAGAAAGAGAAAATAAAGAAACATAAAAAAGTAAACGAAGGAAATAAACGCCAGAAAAAATAAACAAAGAAAGTGAGAAAAAGAGAGAAAGAAAAAAATAAACAAAGAAAGAAAAAAGAGAGAGAAAGAAAAATAAACAAAGTGAGAAAAAGAGAGAGAGAAAGAAAGCAAAAATAAACAAAGAATGTGAGAACAAAGCAAAAATAAACAAAGAAAGTGAGAGAAAAAGAGAGAGAAAGAGAAAGAAAAAATAAACAAAGAAAGTGAGAAAAAGAGAGAGAGAAAAGAAAAAGAAAAAAAAAAGAAAAAGAGAGAAAGAAAGAAAAAATAAACAAAGAAAGTGAGAAACAGAGAAAAAAAGAACGAAGGACAAGAAAAAGCGAAAATTTAGTACTCATCAGATCGCCTTTTTGTACCATGAATTTACGGCCTGAAAACTTTACTCTCTTTAAGTCTCTTTTCAAGTCGTTCCAAAAGCATTCGTCTTTAACACGCGTAACAGGATCATCTATTAATTAATCTCATTATGATCTATTAATTAATCTCATCATGTAGGCAAATTGAAAACATTAATTCAAGATTATGTTATTTTATTATATTATAATTATCATTATCGTTATGGTGATAATGATAATGTTTTTCATATTGTTACTGTCATTCTATATTATCAAAATTATGATAGCTATTATCAATATTTCTATTAATAACATCATCATTACTATCAGTAGTATCATTGAAGCTATCAATATCAATATTATCATTATTACAATCAATATTATTATCATCATTATTGCAATCAATATCATTATTATCAATTTTACAATCAATATCATTATTATCATTATTACAATCAATATCATTATTATCATCATTTAATATCATTATTATCATTATTACAATCAATATCATTATTATCATTATTACAATCAATATCATTATTCACAATTATCATTATTATGTATCATTATTATCATTATTACAATCAATATCATTATGAATATCATTACTATTAGTATCATTAATTAGTCTAATGACATCTAATGACATTAATGCTATCATCAAGATTATCATCACCGTCTTCTTTCTTTGCCATCATCATAATCAACAAAAGTTAAACGAATTTCTGCTTCGACGTCAAAATAGCGCTGGGTCAAAATTTTTTCAGCAACATTTTTTTTTTTTTTTTTTTTTTTTTGCTCATTGTGTAGGGAATTATGTCTTAATTTTAGACAATGCAGTTTATAATCTAGTCGAAAAAATATATGAAATCCACGGAAAGAAAAGGAGACTAAAGGAAAAAAAAATCTTTTTCAAAAGAGATTTTCAAAAGCCATCACTCATGCCATATTTGGTGTGTATGTACGTGTGTGTGCGTAAATCTAGTGAGAGAGATAATAGTTTTTTTCATTCAATTTGTGACAATGATTATTCTGTTTATTTTAGCGGTGCGATATTCAAACACAGGTTAACAACATGGCTAAGCGAGAATGAATGAGGGAGAGAGAGAGAGAGAGAGAGAGAGAGAGAGAGAGAGAGAGAGAGAGAGAGAGAGAGAGGAGAGAGAGAGAGAGAGAGAGAGAGAGAGAAGAGA
>NW_020869128.1:1806085-1811085 GCF_003789085.1 Penaeus vannamei
AGGAAGAGACACGAAAGAGAAGGGAGTGGAAGAGGGAGAAGAGGAAGAGACACGGAAGAGAAGGGAGTGGAAGAGGAAGAGACACGGAAGAGAAGGAAGTGGAAGAGGAAGAAGAGGAAGAGACACGGAAGAGAAGAGTGGAGGGAAGAAGAGAATGAGACACGGAAGAGAAAAGACGGGAGAAGAGGAAGAGACACGGAAGAGACAGAGGACGGAAAAGAGAAGGCAGTAGAAGAGGAAGAGACACGAAAGAGAAAGAAGTGGAAGAGGAAATAGCAGGCGAGAAAGGGAGAGACTATGGCGTTTTAAGGAATGTTTGGATATCGAAGCTCCTACCCCCCCCCCCCCCCGATGTAAATAAGAGCAAAGGATCGCGTGTCTTTTTCATAATACTTCGTAAATCTCCCTATAGTGTCATGGTACATGATGTGATGATGTAAAAGCTCATGAATCGAGAAATTTAGAGACATTTCTTTGTATACGGTTTCTTTCTTATCAATATACATGTGTATATATAACATACATCATGCATACATACATACATTATATATTATATATATATATATATTATATATATATATATATATATATATATATATATATATATATATGTTATATATGTATGTATATGTATACACATACATACACACACACACACACACACACACACACACACACACACACACACACACACACACACACCACACATATATATATATATATATATATATATAGTATCATAATATAATTATATATATTATATATATATATAAGTTATATATATATAATATATATGTGTGTGTGTGTGTGTGTGTGTGTGTGTGTGTGTGGTGGGTGTGTTGTGTGTGTGGTGTTGTGTGATGTGCGTGGGTGATGTGTATATATATATATATATATATATGTAATATATGTATATATATATACTATAGTATATATATATATATATATATTATATATAATATATATATATATATATATATATATAATATATATAATATACGCCCCTTTTTTCCAGTGGTCAAACTTTTCCTTTGAACTCTTTAATTCTCTAATTCTTTCTTTCTCCATCTTTATCTCTCTGTATCTCCTCAATCTTTCAGCCACGCTACCTCGATTTATTCTATGTCTTCCTACCTCACTGTTTCTTGTTTTCTCGCTTCTGTGTTTTATTTTCTATCTCTATTTTATCTAGCCTTCTCCTCTTCCTTTCTCCCTTTTTAATCTTTCTCAATCTCCCCCATTATTTCTTGTTCGCTCGTTGCTTTGTTTCTCTCTATCTATTCATCTATTTCTATATCTCTTTCTCTCTCTTTCTCTCTATCTATCCATCTATTTCTATATTTCTTTCCATCCTCTCTCTATCCATCCATCTTTCTCTCTATCTATCCATCTATTTCTATAATTTCTTTCTATCTCTTCTCTCTATCTATCCATCTAATCTATATCTATTCTCTCTATCTATCATCTATTTCTATATCTATCCATCTATTTCTATATTTCTTTCTCTCTCTCTCTTTCTCCTCTATCTATCCATCTCTATATTTCTTTCTCTCTCTTTCTCTCTATCTATCCATCTATTTCTATATTTCTTTCTCTCTCTTTCTCTTTCTATCTATGCATCTTATTTCTATATCTCTCTTCTCTCTATCTATCTATCTATGCATCTATTTCTATATCTCTTTCTCTCTATCTATACATCTATTTCTATATTTCTTTCTCTCTCTTTCTCTCTATCTATCCATCTATTCTATATCTCTCTATCTATCCATCTATTTCATATTTCTTTTCTCTCTATTCTATCCATCTATAATCTATATTTCTTTCTATCTCTTTCTCTCTAGTCTATTCCATGTCTATTTCTATATTCTTTCTCTCTCTTTCTCTCTATCAATCCAATTCTATTTCTATATTTCTTTCTCTCTCTATTTCTCTCTATTCTATCCATCTATCTTCCATATATTTCTTTCTCTCTCTTTCTCTCTATCTATCTATTTCTATATCTCTCTCTCTACATCCATTATCCTAATTTCTTTCTCTCTCTTTCTCTTTATCTTTCTTCCTCTTTCTCCTTTATTTTTGGTGCTTTACGTTTTTAACTTATCACTATATTGCTTCGTTTTATTATTTCGCGTTATGTCACTGGACGGGAAAATTTGAGAGCCTATATATAGGTTCCATTTATCAAACGATCTGTATTAGTAATGGAAAAGTCAGTCTGTAGATTAGTAAAAAAAAAACAGAATAAGACATATATGCAGACATAAAGAGACACAAGAACACGAGGAAAGACTCATACATATGTACACAAGAACAATAATGTACACGCGGACATAATCCGAAATACACGTAAAAAATAAATAGTAATAGATAAATACACATGTGCACATATACACGAACACGTAACACCAACACAACACACACACACACACACACACACACACACACACACACCACAGCGGAAACACACACACCAAAGACACGCTCACACACACACACATCACACACAGAACACACACAGCAGCACATACCATACACACATCACACATGAACGAAACACAGGACATGTACTGATAATTCGGCTCCTCGGGGGAATCGAGAGAGATAAGGTAAGGAAGCCAACGAAAAGAGAGAGAGAGAGAGTCGGGCGAGGAGAAAATTACAGAGGATTTGACAAAAACAAGCTTCACCGCAAAAAATCTTAATTAATATAGTCTTTTCTTGTTGGTGTGTTACTATATAATGAGGAGAAGTGCAGATCGTGGCAGGGGAAAAGGCTTGTAAGTTACGTTTCTGAAGACAAACAATAGGTAGGATGTTGGAGTATAATTAGCATGGTAAGCTTGAGTCTCGCTCGTTCGTCACTCTGTCATCTGCTCTGTCTTGTCTGGTCTGGCTGTCTGTCTGTCTGTCTGTCTGCTCTGCTCGTCGTCTGTCTCTCTCTCTACTCTCTCTCTCTTCTCTCTCTCTCTCTCTCTCTTCTCTCTCCTCTCTCTCTCTCTCTCTCATCTCTCTCTGCTTCCTCTCTCTCTCTCTCTCCTCTCTCTCTCACTTTTTGAGTCGTGTGTGCGTGTGTGTCTATGATGTGGTGTTGTGAGGATGGTCCTGTATGGTGGAAGTATCTTTATATGAGGTAAGGACGCCAAGGGAAAAAAATAATAAAGAAAGAAAAAAATGAGTAAGTAGATAAATAAATTAAAGTGAATAAAAGAGGATTGGGCGAGGGAAAAAAGAAGTCACAGCAGGGCAGCAAGAAATTACAGAAAATATATGAATAATCTACAAAGGCGAATTATCAAAAACCATTCTAAGAGTTCTGAAGGTGAAATCTTAAACAAACATCACTCTTCCGAAAGATCGACTATCCTGCATCCTTGTTGTTTCAACAAGGATATATAGCGTTTGGTGTTTCGTCTGTCTGCTATTCGATCATCTTGCCGTTTCCGAGGTATTTCCTGAGGCATTTATTTCGCGTTAATTCCTGGATTNGACGACTGAGAAAAAAGACTCCAGCAGACACGAGAGGAAACAAGAAGAGAGGAGAGAGAGAGAGAATGAGACCGAATGATGAATAAACGAGCTGAGAGAGCAGAGCAAAGGAAAGGATGTAGGAGAGGAGCAGAGAGAGCGAGATGAGAGAGAACAGGAAACAGAAGACAAGAAGAGCAGAAGAGGAGAGAAGAGCTTGAGAGCGTCGTCGTGTTCTTACATCAAAGAAGTTACCGGAGAGCCTTTCAGGGTAATTTAGTTGATTATAGGAATAGTTTGGTATTTATACGAACAGTTACGACTTCTGTGGATGTGGAAAGTTAGAAACAGGCTATCTGATTTTTTATATGATAATACTGGTTTTTCTATCTATCTATCTCTCCTATATATTTTTTTTTTTTTTTTCTTTCTTTCCTTCTTTCTTTTCTTTCTTTTCTGTTTTCTTTAATCTTTTGACATTCTATAGATAGCCATCACTGACATTTATTATCTTTCCTATCAATTACTTATTATACACTATTGATATTTTCCGTTATCTGTTTCTCCAAAAAAAAAAAAAAACCCCAGTTCTATCAATAATCCAACACTTGATATATTCCGTTATCTGTTTCTCCAAAGAGAAGTATAATACCCAGTCTCGTTGGCAATATAGTTAGAAATAGAAGTTAGACGATATTGTTAATATGCCCAAACAATTCGTTTTAGTTCCTCTCATTATTGCCTCTCTCTCTCTCTCTCTCTCTCTCTCTCTCTCTCTCTCTCTTCTCTCTCTCTCTCTCTCTCTCTCTCTCTCTCTCTCTCTCTCTCTCTCTCTCTCTCTCTCTCTCTCTCTCCTCTCTCTCCTCTCTTCTCTCTTCTCTCTCTCTCTCTCTCTCTTCTCTCTCTCTCTCTCTCTCTCTCTCTCTCTCTCTCTCTCTCTCTCTCCTCTCCTCTCTTCTCTCTCTCCTGCTGCGGCGGTGCGTTATTCCATCTTTCATAAACATGCCTCAGTATTTCTGACTTTGAACCGCTAAATCGGTTTCTCCTGCTTTAAGTGGGTCGCGTGGAATGGTTGGTTTAGTTCTGGTCTCGCATTTGCTATGCTACGATGAGCCAGTTTTGAGGCCTGGTCAGGGAGGTCAAGCTTATATGTATGTGTGTGTGTTGTTGTTGTGTGTGTGTGTGTGTGTGTGTGTTTGTTGTGTGTGTTGTGTTGTTGTGTTGTGTTTGTGTTGTGTGTGTGTGTGTGTGTGTGTGTGTGTGTTGTTTGTTGTTTGTGTGTGTGTGTTTGTTTGTGTGTGTGTTTTTGTTTTGTGTGTTGTTTGTGTGTGTGTGTGTGTGTGTGTTGTATGTGTGTGTGCCTCTATTTCACTCTCTCACCCTCTCTCTCTTCTTCTTATGTTTCTGCGTTTTCTATTATCTGAATCCTTATAAATTCTTGAAAGGATGTGTACATTCATGAATATGTAACTTGATGATACAAATACGGTCATCATAAAGAACATTTAACGAGGTGCCACTACTGTTCATTTCTA
>NW_020869128.1:1813585-1823585 GCF_003789085.1 Penaeus vannamei
ATATTGCTTCATCTATATATAAATACTCATATATACTATTATATATATATTTATTATTATATTATATTAGAATATTGCTTCAGTATATATATATTATATATATATATTATAAGTATAGTGTATCTTCCTCACCTTATATATATATATATATAATACGTATATTCTCATGATTTTATCCTCCACTTATATTTTGGCTATCTGCCGGACAATACTTCATATTCTCTTTTCCTCTAATTGGATTTATTTTGACAATATAATTTATTTACTGATCTTTCTTTTTTATATGTAACTTTATTTATGCCGATCAGCATTTTTTTTGTTTTGTCTATTTTTCCATATATCTATATATGCGTGTATATATATGATATATATATATATATATTATTTTATATTCCCAAAATTTCCTCCCCTTTTTTTAAAGCGCTAGGGATGCCTTCCTGGGTCGCCACACGTAAACACTTATCTATAGTATTATATCTATTTTGATAAGAGTCTTGCATTTATCTCACTCATTATGCATATATTTTTTTATATTATAATAATCTCTTTTTTTTGGCAAGATTCTGTTGTATATTATTACACTATATTAAGATCTATTTCCACCCCCTCTATATACTCGCGTATCATTTCATCATATCATAGCCTACCCTACCATTTTTATTTTATATTACATCTTTGCGGTTTCGTGGTAGTGTATTTCTTATTGGGTTCGTTATTATATGGTTGTCGTGGTTATTAATATATATATATACGATATATATAAACTAATTATTTTATGATTATGATTTATCAAATATAACATACATATATATATAATTAGTAATATAATCTATGTTCGTTCTACTTGGCCGCATTGAGTAATTTTTGCCTAGCGTACCTGAAGTATACTATATTTTAGTAATATTTATATATACTTATAGTACTATTATTAGAGTTGATAAAATTAGTTTTACTAGTGCTCATACTATATTTTTTAAAGATATCGTTCTATAAATGCGTATATACTATTATTTATATGCATCAACTATATAATTCGATATATTATATTATTAGTTTATATATAATTTAACATATACTAATATTTATTCTAATATATATAATATGAACTATATATAATATATATATTTAATATATATATATTATATATATAATGATATAATAGGAATATACCTATATCGATATTTATATACACCTATATATAAATACTACTCTATATAATGCCGTTGGGGGGTAAAAATTATATATAAAATAAAGTAATAAATTCATATATAAAATTATAGTACTATATTATTTTTATAGTATTATCGTATTATAATACATTTATATACTATATATAATTATTAATATATTAGCTGCATTACATTTTAATATATTAGGATATAATATATTAATATTATTTTATATGACTGATTATAGTATAAGATGGAGGATTAAGATAGTTCTTTACATATATTCGCAGCTTCATATTATTAATATATAGTGGTAAAATACTACTACTTTTATCTAATATCTATACTAGTTCGTGTGTATGTATGATATGTACATATTTGTATATGTATAATAATTAATCATAGTCAACGACAACAACACAAACACATTCATATGCAACATATATTTATAATTTATATCTCAATTAATTTCTCGCTATTCACTCATTATACTACTCCTATCTCGCTTTAGTATATATTTATAATTAATATATAAATATCATAATATATAAATTATAATATATATATTTACTATTTTAACATTTCGCTTGTATACTTAACTCACCATAGTGAAATAATTTCATTAACTTATGTACAGGCCTTGTAATCTTATATAACTGGTGAATACGACCTTTTTATTTATAATAATTAACTATTTTTATATGATCTAATTATACCTATTATATATCATTATATAAGTATATATATACTATATATTGTATGTATGTATGTTGTATGTATAATTACTATGCAATATAGATAATGTATAATGTTATGTATACATTCCATCACTACACACACACACACACACCACACACAGACAGCACACCACACGACACTCACTCTACACATGCCCAACACACATACACACACACATATAATTACATCTAATATTACATATTACTATTAATTTATACTGATATTATGATGCATTGAATAGAGTAGATTGAATTAATAGTATCTATATATACCTCATCAAATATTAATATATTATTAAGTATAAATATACACATATCACAATATTTTTTACTCTGCTAATATCCATAATAATAATTGGTGTAATACTATGATATAATCAATAAAGGCTTAAACTAATATATATTAAAATCATTATATTCTCATACCCTTCCTGTTAAACCACACACACTACCACTTCAACGATTAACTCATTTCATAACTCATTGATTATATGTAATTTATTATATAATTATTTATTTTACATATTATATTCACTCGTTATATTATATAATACTCATATATATAGCTATATATTATATATGTATTATATATACTATATCTATATATATATATATAGTATAAACTATATACATATATATATCCTATATATAATGTATGTATATATGTACTGTATATACTACTATATATATATTATATAATATATATAATATAATATTTTATATAGTACATAACTTCTGACAGTGCCTTGTATATTATAAACTGACTATTGGATAACAATATAGTATCATTTTTATTTCTAAACTATGTTTAGTTTAGATCACTAATACATCACTTAATTATATAATCACACCTAATAGTCATATTTGGCTATATTAATCATCTATCTCTCACATGTATATTTAACTATTGCCACGCATTAGATGATTACGAGATATTAGTTACATACTCACCTCCTCGTATAATATGTATGAGTAGATAAATATATCTATCTCATCCACTCACATATAATAAATAACAAAACTTAACACATATAGTATATATATTACATTATCATTCTCTATACCCTTCACCCTTTCTCCTCCTCATTATAAATCCATTAATTAATCATTATCTATATTTATAATATCCGTCTCCTCCGGAAATGTCATAATAGCTTGACAGGTGATATCAGATATATCTCGGTATCCCAATTTAACATCATGCTATGTTGCATATATCTCACATATGTAGTGATCAACACACACGTACACGCACATGACACATACACACCAACACACACCCCCACAAAGCACACACACACCCACACCCCACACACACACTACCACACCACCTGCACAACCACGTGAAATTATTATATACCCCAAACAAATAACAAGGTACATGTATCTATATAATATAAGTGAGTACCAACTGTATGTATACTATAGTGTAAAAATAAGTAAATACCTTCATATAAAGAAAAGAGCTGATAGTGCAATATAATCATAATATAAATTTGATATAGTAATTTTAAACTAGAAAAGGTATATCGATTATTAATATAATTAATGAAATTAGAATATATCTAACTCAGTAGAGTATATTTTGTGTGTGTGTGTGTGTGATAGTGTGTGGTGTGTGTGTGTTGTGTGTGTGTTTGTGTGTGTAGTTGTGTGTAGTGCTCGTATTGTGTATGTGGTGTGTGTGTGTGTCTGTATATATATACACATGTAGAAAGCCATTTGAAACAGCAAGTGTAAATAATGATTTTGTAAAATGGGTGAATTGGGAAAAGCAAAACACTTGGGAAATCTGATA
This sequence comes from Penaeus vannamei, assembly GCF_003789085.1. Lineage (NCBI taxonomy): Eukaryota > Metazoa > Arthropoda > Malacostraca > Decapoda > Penaeidae > Penaeus > Penaeus vannamei. The sequence continues at coordinate 1,817,290 of NW_020869128.1, forward strand.
AAATGCGCAAAAGGCCGTTACTACATTTTGCCACATATGTTTATTACAGCACCACTCTTTCGCTTCGCAGATTGGAAACAATCTAGTGTATTTCTTTCTTTTTCTTTAGGTCGAATAAGCTGTATTTTTCTCTTTTTTTACAATCGAGCTGATTTCTTGTCTTTTTCTTTTAACAATAAGCTGTATTATCTCTCTTTTCTTTAAAATGCAGCTGTATTTCTCTCTTTTCTTTAACATCAGCTTGTAATTGTCTCTCTTTTTTCTTTAACAATCAGCTGTATTTCTCTCTTTTTCTTCTACATAAATCAGCTGTACTTTTCTCTTCTTTTCTTTTAACAAATCAGGCTGTATTTCTTTTTCTTCTTTTTCTTTAACAATTATCAGCTGTATTTATCTCTCTTTTTCTTTAACATCAAGCTGTATTTCTCTCTTTTTCTTTAACACCAGCTGTATTTTCTCCTCTTTCTTTATTCTTTAACCAATTCAGCTGTATTTATTCTTTTTTCTTTAACAATCAGCTGTATTTCTCTCTTTTCTTAACAACAGCTGTATTTCTCTTTTTCTTTACAATCAGGGCTGTATTTCTCGTCTTTTCTTAACAATCAAGCTGTAATTCCGCCTCTTTTTCTTATAAACAATCGAGCTGTAATTTTATTTTTGATTCTTTTTTCTTTTAACAAGGGGACAGCGCTGTATTATCCCACTAGCTTCTTTTCTTACTATATACTCTCAATTAGCTGTATTTGCTCTCATATTTTTTTTACCAATCAGTTTTGTCTGATATTTTCTCTGGTCTTTTCTTGTGCTCTGCTATATTTACTACTTTTTCTATTCACATTCTTATTGCTTTCGAAATTTGGAAAAGGGGAGAATAGTTAATAGTGCTAATGATAGTTTTCGTGTTATTGTGGTCACTGACAGGCAGAGTATCGTTCATCATATAAGGTAGGTAGCTAGAGTCTTCACAGCTCAGCAACGGGTAATAATAAGGAATTAAATGAATAACAGAATGTAAAATTATACTTATGATAGTAAATATAACTGAATACATGCTAATGCATTAATTCTACACGACCTCTCAGATAACAATAGCTCAGTACTTTTTCGATAAATGGCTTTCACATCCTCTTCTTTAGATATCTATTATACCGTGATTTTTTTTTATCAATCTTAGTATAGAATTACATTAAGAAGTGTCACTAGTAGACGCACTGCAATTCGACGCTAGACTCATTTGAAATGTAAAGTCCATCGATATAACAAGGTCAGATTTCTATGATGTTATTTTTAAAATCATATTTGTAAGAACTTTGGAAAAAAAAATTAGTTTTTCTTAAGAGAAAAATGTAACTTGCCTTCCGACTCTTGTGATGAGTTTTTAGAGAACAGCTAACTTTTGTTTTTTCTATACGTAATTAGTTCTGACTTTCTATTCTTTTCATTCATCTTAAGCTGTATCTTGGCTGTACGACACTTTTCGGGGGTATAAAATTCGAATTTTTTTATTTAGTTGATGAGAGATTTGACATATTATATAACTTCGAATTATAGATTAGATAACAAAATACATTATATTAATTGAGTTCAACAATCTGTACAAAGTTATATATCGATAGCGAATAAACCGATTAGGTGTGTTGATATAGATAATGCGAATTTCAACATACAAATATAAGAATATATGAATAGAAGAATTTATTACCATGTTTTTTTACAAAAACGATAGATCATAGTTTATGACACAGACTTATTACACTGTAAATTTATATGTAATAGGTCTATGAAAGTAGAGCTGAATAAAACCTGAATGATTGAGGCAAATTAATCTGATTTGTCGCTCAATTCTCGATTGTAAGACAGTGATTGCCGAGTCAAAGGCGACATCAGAAAAAAACAATCTGCAAAAACGATGAGCCTGGCAAAGCTGTTAGTTTTCTTCGATGGAAAAAGTTGGTGGTAGATTGCGTGTGTGTGTGTGTGTGTGTGTGTGTGTGTGTGTGTGTGTGTGTGTGTGTGTGTGTGTGTGTGTGTGTGTGTGTGTGTGGTGTGTGTGTGTGTGTGTGTGTGTGTGTGTGTGTGTGTGTGTGTGTGTGTGGGTGTGTGCGTGCTCCTTCGTGCATGTATTTACAAGCTGATAAACGCTTACAAGTTAACCCTATCTTTTTAATGTAAAATGTGTATATGGTTTATTTAATGAAATACAGATTTGATAGGAAAAGTCCTTTGATAAGTCCATGTCTCCTTGTCATAGGAAACCATGATCGATTGTAGTTTAGCCAGTGGTGTGCCTGTGGGTGTGTTTGGGGGGGGGGCTAGGCAAGGGTACACACGCATTTATATGGGTGTGATATTCCCGGTTATTGTTTACATATATCTGCATTTTATCGCTGCTTGTTTCACCAGTATTACATCGAAATAAAAGTTTAACCAAAATATTTGCTGTTGACTTTTGCACTGCACAGATTTACAATGCTTTCATGTATTTACATTTTTGGTATCATATACACTTTTTTTCTGTCATTCTGAACCACAATATGGCTTTTCGTGGTCATTTGTGTGTGCAAATCTGCGTACTTTGCCAAAATCTGTGCAAATGATTTCACTTCTATACTCTTTGACTAAAAAATGAGTGAAAGAGAACAAAGGGAGCTAGTTAGCGTGAGAGAGAGAGAGAGAGAGAGAGAGAGAGAGAGAGAGAGAGAGAGAGAGAGAGAGAGAGAGAGAGTTCACTAATTCCTAGTTTATGGAACAATATAAATAAAAAGAGAGTTGGGAGCTAGCTAGCGATAGAGAAAGAGGGAAAGAGCGAGAAAGGCGAGAAGAGAGAAGAGAGAGAGAGAGAGAGAGAGAGAGAGAGAGAGAGAGAGAGGGAGAGAGAGAGAGAGAGAGAGAGAGAGAGAGAGAGAGAGAGAGAGAGAGAGAGAGAGAGAGAGAGGGAGGAGAGAGGAGAGGAGAGAGAGAGAGAAGAGAGGAGAGAGAGAGAGAGAGAGAGAGAGAGAGAGAGAGAGAGAGAGAGAGAGAGAGAGAGAGAGAGAGAGAGAGAGAGAGAGAGAGAATGAGAGAGAGAGAAGAGAGAGAGAGAGAGATTCACTAATTCCTATTTAGGAACAATATTCTTTTTTATTCGCAGTCCGTCCCGTTCGTTTCAGCTCAGTGTTTATCCGATAATGTAGCAAAACAATATCCGTAGAATTTCAAAAAAAAAAAAAAAAAAAAAAATTAGAATGTTCTTTTTCATGATATGGTAACCAGTGAAAATCCTCATAGCAAAGATGGATAAGTCCTATAAGTCCAATTTTTAAGCAGATTTAACAGACGTCAATTATGTATGCAGGTACGTTTTCCCTTATAAGACGTAACTGACAACAGATTAGATATCCTATTAAAAAAAAATGAGGGAAAGAAATAAAAATAATCATAAATCATTTCTCACCAATTTCTTCTTCTTTTTTTTTTTTTTCGTTTTTCGTTTTCTTTTTTTTTTTTTTTTTTTTTTTTTTTTCTTTTTCTTCTTCTTCTTCTTTCTCTTCTTCTTCCCTTTTCTTCTTCCTCTTCTTCTTCTTCCTCCTCCTCCTCCTTCTCCTCCTCCTCTTCTTCTTCTTCCATTTCTTCTTCTGGATCACCGAGTTATCAAGAAAAATCAATTTCATGTTTTATTTTTAATCTGATCCTCCTCTCAATGGGGTGTGATACCTTCTGTACGTGGATTTTATCATCCTACTACTATATCATACTGTTATCATCCCTGATTTTCCAACTACTTAAGAGAGAGGGAAAGAGAGAGAGGACAGAAGAGAAGAGAAGAGAAGAGAGAGAAGACAAAGAGGGAGAAGGAAAGTATGCGAGAGAGAAAGAGAATGAGAAAATAGATAGACATATAGAAATAGACAGATAGATCCCATTTCTCTTTAGGGTAGCGGTTCTCACACTTGGGTACAATGGGCACTACTTAAGGGTGTCGAGAGATGCGGTGGAAAGATGAATTTTGTATCTGAATTGGAAGTCGTTTTCGTTTTGTTGGTAAGTATAGGTTTATCCTTTGAGAATGTAACCTGTGTTTATTTTTTTTATGTTTATGTTTTCTCTCTATATCTATCTATCTATCTGTCTCTCTCTCTCTCTCACCTCTCTGTCTCTCTCTCTCTCTCTCTCCTCTCTCCTCTCTCTCTCTCTCTCTCTCTCTCTCTCTCTCTCTCTCTCTCTCTCTCTCTCTCTCTCTCTCTCTCTCTCTCTCTCTCTCTCTCTCTCCCTATCTCTCTCTTCTTTCCTTCTCACACCAACTTTCCCCTCATTCTTGTACCCTTCTCCCTCTCTGCTTCTCACACCCACTCATCCTCTCCCGCTCTTTATCGCACACTATCCCTTATCCTTCCTATACCTGCTCTCCCTTTCCCTATCCTCTTACACCTCTCTCTCATCCCTCTCTGTCCCCTTCTCACACCTACTCTGCCTCTCATCTTATTCCTATACATCCTCCCGCTCCCTCTCCTCTCCTTACACACCCTCTCTCCTCCCTCTCCTCCCTTTCCTCTCTTTCCACACATCCTCCTCCTCCCTCTCCCTCTCCTCACACACACCCTCCTCCTCCTCCTCCCTCTTCCTCACACACCCTCCCTCCTCCTCTCCTCTCTTCACACGTCCTCCCTTCTCCACCCTGTCCTCATAAACCCCCTCCTCCTCCTCTCCTCCCTCTTTTCCAGACACCCTCCTCCCTCCTCCCTCTCTCTCAACACCCTCCTCCTCCCTCTCCTCCTTCCTTTTCTCTCTCAGAGTCTTTTTGCACGAAATTGACGTAGCAATAAAATCCAGACAGGCTACAGCCGGCCGGGAACTGTTACCAGCCATGTGATGTACGTTTTATATTTTTTTATCATTATTATTTTCTCTTTGTCTTTTTTATAGTAGGTGGAAAATATTGTTAATAGCAAATAAATGTATGTGATATTTTTAGGAAAACCGGCTTATAAAACAGATTTCTTAAAAAAAAAAAAAAAAAAAAAAAATAAATATATATAATATATATATATATATATATATATATATATATATATATATATATATATATATATATATATATATATATATATATATAATTATATATATATATATATATATATAAATATACCATGTATCTTGAAATTTCCGTGTCATTTTCTTTTCGTTATCAGCTGATCGCTTAGAAAGATCAACATGTGATAAGAAACAGATTTCTTCCTAGTATTTCACGCATCATTAGAGCCTCCCTCAAAAGGGTTCTGGCTGACTGAAGTGATTCTCAAGGGCCTGAAAGTTGTAGCATAAAACGTCTTGGCCGGTTTAAGCAAGATGAATTCATTCGTGGTTTATATAAATCAGGAACAAGACAGTGTGATGTTGTAAAGGCAAGAATCAGGTTTGGTTTAAGACTTAATTGACAGGTGAGTGCAGTATGTAATGTCGAAGGAACTGTGTAAATTTTGCAATGAATATAAATGATTACTTGTTCAATATATCTCAGTGTTATGTTTTTACAACCTTTCAGACCACCTATCATGAGGTACATAGAATCATGTAACTATTTCATGTCACTTGATGCCTTAGAAGGTATACTAACGTTGTATTCCGAATAAAGAATGTAATATCACAGTATGACCATGTACCATATACTGCAATGCCTTTCCACGCCCAAGGAGAAGAGAAGGGTAGTGTTTAAAATAAAATCTCGAATTCAAGCTAAAAAAGTTAATGTTCATACATATTTTTATTGCCGAAAAATAATCAAAATTCCACTTTTATTACCTATCGATGATTTTTTTTTTTTTTTTTTTTAGCTAGCATCATGGGTATATATATATATATTTTTTTTTAGAATAGAAAGCGAATTCCTGCGAACTGCAGCCTTAAACCAATTGATCTGTTGTGGAGTTAATTAGCATTTAAAAAAAATTGTGGAATTTTCTAATTTTTGAGGTTAACTATTTTTTCATATATTACGGGGTCCAGCAGCTTTCGCTTTACAGATAACATATTTTTTTTTTTATTTTATGAGATTACTGGAACATTTTTTGTTTGATCTTTTTTCATAAACGAACTCTTTATGAAGCTGAAACTCATTTAACGTGTTTGTAATAAAGTGCGTTATCTATTGAGTAATTTCTCTTCGGAGCTGTGGCTATTGCACCAATAATGGGCGGCAAAGGCTTAGAGACAACTTTACTGTAACCTTATTCGCTACTAAGTTGTGTTTCTGTTTTATTACTGTATGATCTAACAGCTTCGAAAACTTCCGTGTCATTTTCTTTCTCCGTTGTCAGTTG
>NW_020869128.1:1851444-1853944 GCF_003789085.1 Penaeus vannamei
GAAATCCGAATAAGTTCTTGTGAAAGTTACTGAAGCTTATCCAGGTACCTTGTCTCCTTCCTGACGTCAATATATATATTTTTCTCTCTCTCTATTTCTCCTTGTTCTCTCTCTCTATTTCTCCTTCTTTAGCTTTATTTAATTAGCATTGCAAATGTGTTGCAAATTCATTACCTCAAATTGTCAAATTACATGTAATTGTAAGATACTTCATATTTACCTCTGATTTTATGTCCAATTTACATGTACTCGCGACTTATCTTTATCACATATTATTTTATGTAATAATATCATTATTGTTATGATTAGTAGTATTTTACTGTTGTTATTAATTTTATTATTATTGTTTTTTATTATTTTATTATCATTATCATTATTTTCATATATTATATATATATATATATATATATATATATATATATATATATATATATATACATACATACATACATACATACATACATATATATATACATTTGTCAATCCTTTATGTATTTATGTTGCGCAGCTTCAGTTCGCCCGGTGTGTTTCTCGCTTCCACGGGCGACGCGGAGAGGAGGGTTGCTGGCGTCTCGATTCCCTGGCGGCGGGCGGGGCGTGCGGGGCCAAGAGAGCCTCGTCGGTGGGCGGCGAGAGGGCGGGCGGTGATCGTGCCCCGAGCGGTGTGTGCTTTCGCTCTGGCTCACTAGTGCCACGCGCCCACTCAGGCACGTAGTCTGCGCCCGTCCACGCCCGTGTTAGCACATGCACGTGTTCCTTACTCGCCCACGCGCCCCGGGCCTCTCAGCAGTCACTTCGCGGCGATGATGGGCGGCGCCCGAGGTCCCCAAAAGCACCAAAAGAGCGCACGTAAAGCGTTTGTCGGGCTAATTCATCACGCCCATATTATGCATGTTCACACTCATAGCACCATATTATTGCAATGATATTACCTTACCGAGGGATTGTAAGAGAAGGATATGTGGCAAAATGTCAGTGCTTTCAGCCAAGCGCGAGGGCAAGCCACCTCGTGCCCTCGGCCAGGCAGTCAGGGCAGCGAGACTCTTCCCTTCCCTCCTGTGCTGCTCTCGAGGCGACGTGCTCACGCCTCCCTCGGGCCACCACGCCCCCCACTCGGCATTGTTTCTCTCCCTCGGTAATTACGCCTCTATCGACGTGCCAATTCGTCCTCAAGCTTCTATCTTTTCTGCGTAAGCTTATTACAATGCGATGTCACCACTGCTTACGTCTCTCAACTGTATAATTCATATGCAAACAAATATAAACATTCATCTATTCACGCATACATTCATGTTAATTTTAGTCACTTGGTAGTTTGCCCAATTGACATTCATACCTCATTCATACTCTACCGAACCTTTTATACCTTCTTTCTCTATTTCCTTTCCATAATTTCTCCCCTGTACATTCACGCACACACATATATAAAGCATAAACTATATAGATTATTAATAGTACTGTAGGAAAGTGCAAACGACAGAAAGAGATAATGGAGAAGGAAACGTTTTGAATGATAAATATGATAATAAGAACCTATTTTATAGCACATTTCTTACACTAAAAGAGCCGAAATCTACATTCCCTATTTGACAAAATAAATGAATAAATAAATAAGTAATAATAATAATAATATTGCGCGTAAAAGTCTCACATGTGAATGGAATATTTAAAAAATGTCTTAAAAATCACATGAAAAAAACACAAACAAGAAAAACTACCACAGAACAGAGAGTATAGAAGGTCTCAGGGAAGGCTCAGTCCACAGCCGCTACCGGAGTGCACAACAGCCGGACATGGCAAAGACCTTTAACCCTCTCTGCACCGGCTTTTGGTCAGAGTACCTCAGAAGCCAAGGAGGATTTTGATACACGTTGTTTTTTTTCTTCTTCTTCTTCTTCTTTTCTTTTTCTTTTCTTTTTCTTCTTCTCCTTTTTTTTTCTTTTCTTTTTCTTTTTCTTCTTCTTTTTCTTTTCTTTTTTCTTTTTCTTCTTTTTCTTCTTCTCCTTCTTCTTCCTTCTTTTTTCTTTTTCTTTTTTTCTTCTTTTTCTTTTTCTTCTTCTCCTTCTTCTTCTTCCTCTTCTTTTCTTCTCTTTTCTTCCTCTTCTTCCTTCTTCCCTCTTCTTCTTCTTTTTCTTCTTCTTTCTTCTCTTCTTCTTCCTCTTCTTCTTCTCTTCTTCTTTCTTTCTTCCCTTTCTTAACATCGCGTCATAAAATCTGTCCTTCTTTGGGTTAAGTCGTCTCAGGGATCACACTGTGTTATCCTTTCTTATTCCGAATGTGTAGCAATGAGAAATTTAAAAACCATGGCATGAATGTTATTCCTTTGTACCACGTAATTGAAATACCTTTACTGCTCTCCAGAGGTTGTCCTTTCGAGGTAAGATTAAGGTGAAATCAAATCATCTGGCAACCGTTGCGTCCACTTAACTATCAACACATTTTAATGAAAAGAACGTTTCCCGTTGAAGTTTTAATTTGCAATTACTTTACACATTTAAAG
>NW_020869128.1:1856444-1858944 GCF_003789085.1 Penaeus vannamei
GGTTCCCCCTTGATCTGCTGCAGCCATTTTATCGCAAAAACAATTTCTCGCGCAACTTTTGCTCTGTCTGTCACGCGCGGAGTTCAAAATGACATTTCCGCCAACCGGGTTCCATGACGCTTGAGATTCCACTGAATGAATTTTGCAAGTCGTCATTTTCTCGACCTTGTTTTCGAAATGCAGTTTCCTGGTGGATATATACTCGGTGTCGTCGCTGAATTTTTGATGTTCCTTTTATGGGATAAATTATTTATCTTGCCAGGGGTGTGTATGTGTTTGCATTCGTGCTTATACGGGCGTGTGTATCTGTACGTTTTTTAGGTGTATACATCATGTACAAGGCGTGTGTATTCTGTACGTTTTTGTATACATCATGTACAAGGGCGTGTGTGTTTTGGGTGTATACATCATGTACAAGGCGTGTGTATCTGTACGTTTTTTGCGTGTATACATCATGTACAAGGTCGTGTGTATCTGTACGTTTTTTGGTGTATACATCATGTACAAGGTCGTGTGTGTATCTGTACGTTTTTTGGGTGTATACATCATGTACAAGGGCGTGTGTATCTGTACGTTTTTGCGTGTATACATCATGTACAAGGGTGTGTATCTGTACGTTTTTGCGTGTATACATGTACAAGGGCGTGTGTATCTGTACGTTTTTTGCGTGTATACATCATGTACAAGGTCGTGTGTATCTGTACTTTTGCGTGTATACATCATGTACAAGGGCGTGTGTATCTGAACGTTTTTGGTGTATACATGTACAAGGGCGTGTGTATCTGTACGTTTTTGCGTGTATACATCATGTACAAGGCGTGTGGTACGTTTTGTGTATACATCATGTACAAGGGCGTGTGTATCTGGTTTTTGGGTGTATACATCATGTACAAGGGCGTGTGTATCTGTACGTTTTTGCGTGTATACATCATGTACAAGGCGTGTGTATCACGTTTTGGTGTATACATCATGTACAAGGGCGTGTGTATCTGTACGTTTTTGGGTGTATACATCATGTACAAGGGCGTGTGTATCTGTACGTTTTTTAGGTGTATACATCATGTACAAGGGCGTGTGTATCTGTACGTTTTTGCGTGTATACATCATGTACAAGGGCGTGTGTATCTGTACGTTTTTGGGTGTATAACATCATGTACAAGGGCGTGTGTATATGTACGTTTTTGGGTGTATACATCATGTACAAGGGCGTGTGTATCTGTACGTTTTTGGTGTATACATCATGTACAAGGGCGTGTGTATCTGTACGTTTTTGGGTGTATACATCATGTACAAGGGCGGTGTGTATCTGTACGTTTTTGCGTGTATACATCAGTACAAGGGCGTGTGTATCTGTACGTTTTTGGTGTATACATCATGTACAAGGGCGTGTGTATCTGTACGTTTTTGGGTGTATACATCAGGTACAAGGGCGTGTGTATCTGTACGTTTTTGTGTGTATACATCATGTACAAGGGCGTGTGTATCTGTACGTTTTTTGCGTGTATACATCATGTACAAGGCGTGTGTATCTGAACGTTTTTGCGTGTATACATCATGTACAAGGGCGTGTGTATCGTTTTTGCGTGTATACATCATGTACAAGGGCGTGTGTATCTGTACGTTTTTGTGTGGTGTATACATCATGTACAAGGGCGTGTGTATCTGTACGTTTTTGGTGTATACATCATGTACAAGGGCGTGTGTATCTGAACGTTTTTGCGTGTATACATCAGGTACAAAGGGCGTGTGTATCTGTACGTTTTTGGGTGTATACATGTACAAGGCGTGTGTATTGTACGTTTTTGGTGTATACATATGTACAAGGGCGTGTGTATCTGTACGTTTTTGCGTGTATACATCATGTACAAGGGCGTGTGTATCTGTACGTTTTTTGCGTGTATACATCATGTACAAGGGCGTGTGTGTATCTGTACGTTTTTGCGTGTATACATCATGTACAAGGCGTGTGTATCTGTACGTTTTTTTGGTGTATACATCATGTACAGGGCGTGTGTTATTGTACGTTTTTTGCGTGTATACATCATGTACAAGGGGCGTGGTGTATCTGTCGTTTTTGCGTGTATACATCATGTACAAGGGCGTGTGTATCTGAACGTTTTTGCGTGTATACATCAATGTACAGGGCGTGTGTATCTGTACGTTTTTGGGTGGTATACATCATGTACAAGGGCGTGTGTATCTGCTGTACGTGCGTGTATACATCATGTAAAGGGCGTGTGTATCTGAACGTTTTTTGGTTAATACATCATGTACCGTGTGTATCTGTACGTTTTTTGTGTGTATACATCATGTAAAGGGCGTGTTATCTGTACGTTTTTTGTGTATACATCATGTACAAGGGCGTGTGTATCTGAACGTTTTTGCGTGTATACATCATGTACAAGGGCGTGTGTATCTGTACGTTTTTGCGTGTATACATATGTACAAGGGCGTGTGTATCTGTAACGTTTTTGCGTGTATACACCATGTACAAGGGCGT
>NW_020869128.1:1863944-1866444 GCF_003789085.1 Penaeus vannamei
TAAAAGGATTCTCAGTGATGGAGACAGTGGACTAGGTCTCTTAGTAGCGTCCAGTAGCCATGTCCCTTTTGGTGGCTCATCTTGTGTAAACCCTATTTTGAAGTAATTTAGTGTAATTTAGTCTTTAATGGGACATGGTGGACAGGAACTAGAAAGAGAAAACAGTAAAATGGGAGTAATTTTTAGTACAATAATTAGGGTTCAGTAGAAAGTGAATTTTTTAAGTTTATAATAAAATAACTCGATTATTAAAATTTAACTGACGTGGCAATATTGTGTTAGTTGTTTCTTTATTAACAGTTAATGGTAAATAGACACGTTAGTTTGTGTGTACTCAAATAACTGTGTTTTCTAAGATAGATAGCTCATCGGAAGTGTACAGATAGTGACAAGATCTATGTCAGACAGAGTGCAAGATTGATTTTTTTGTCTATCAATTATTTGATTTTTTCATATTATTAATCTTATTTGCATGATATATGATTATTATAATAATGTAGAAATACGACTTAATTTGTGCATTTTAGAATAAAATTTTTGTTTAGTCTTTTAAAATAATATTCATTTCACAGAGTATGTCTATTTGATGTATGTGCTTTTCTTGTAATCATTGTAACTATTTCAGTTTGTTTTATAATACTTGGTTCATTAGAATACAACGTAATTTTAAATGTTGATTTTGTTTTTGTCAAGTATCGTGACTGATAATTATATAACAGTGAGTCATAACTGTCTAGTTGTATGTAAAATATCAAGATCCTAAACAATGTTTTTTTTTCTGATATAATTGTTGGTATTGTGATTTTATTACATTATACTGATAATGAATTATTAATTAATAAATGGATTGATTTTCATAAAGATTTAACTCAATCCTTGAATTACACTAATTAATAGAATAATACTTTGAAATTCATTGATAAATTATTTAACCTAATTATTGAAAATAATTGAACATTAATTGATATAACATAATGTCTTGATACTGAAAAATGAATCATTTAATCTCTCTCTCTCTTCTCTCTCTCTCTCTCTCTCTCTCTCTTCTCTCTCTTTTATTTCTCCCTCACTTTTCTCTTTCCCTCCCTTTCTCTCTCTCCTCCTCTCTCTCTCTCCCTTCTCTCTCTGCCTTCCCTTTCTCTCTCTCCCTCCTTTCTCTCTCTCTCCCTTTCTCTCTCACTCTCTCCATCTCTCTCCTGTTATCTGTTCTTCTTCGTCTTTCTCCATTACCTGGTTGACATTTAATCATCTAAAGACACTGCTCGCCACAGGAAGACGAGAGGAAAAGTCACAAAAAGCCAAAGTATAAATCACTCAACAGGAGATAGAGCTCACATTAGATTAATTTCCCTGAGTGTCGGAAGGTGTGTGAATGTCATTATTTTTCAGATTGGTTGTCAGTTTTACATAGATATACGTTCATAGACACGCACGTACGCATGCACACGCACGCATACACGCACACATACACAATCACACACACACCACACACACACACACAACACACACACACACACACACACACACACACACAAACACATATACGCACGCACCACGCACGCACACACACACACACATACACACACACACACACACACACACACACACACACACACACACACACACACACTCATCTAAATGTAGATGTATATCTGTGAGCTTATATGTGGATAAATATATGTATGTGTGTGTGTGTGTGTGTGTGTGTGTGTGTGTGTGTGTGTGTGTGTGTGTGTGTGTGTGTGTGTGTGTGTGTGTGTGTGTGTGTGTGTGTGAGTATTTATCAGCACGCGTGTAAACAAATATTTCAGATTCAGGTATTTCGCCGGAGACGAAAAATACAAAATAAATCTTAATCAAATACAAAAACATCGAAAAATACGTTTATAAAAGAAGTCAAGAAGAGAATGAAAAAATGTAGGGAATTAAATCGCATAAAACGTCCTTCGTTATTACAGTGATACGAAATTCTGATATCCCTGGGGTCATAAATAAGCCAGAAAAAAAATTAGTAAAATAATTAAGGAAGACGATTTTCTCTATCCTTCGTGCTTGCAATTTCGAATTCAGATAAATGAATTAAATTACAGATTGCATATGGTTGAAATTGGTAAGATTTTAACATATATGATCAGCCTATTTAATTGTCGGGTGAAAATAGTGATATAGAGGCCTGAGTCCTTACGGTGATAACAGTAATGAAATTGATGATAAGAAATACGAAGATAACAATAACAGCAGCGAGAAATCAGTGGTAAGAATAATTTAATGATAATGATAATGGAAATGATACGAATAATAATGTAATGATACAAATAATAATTTATAATTATGATATTGATCAATAACAAAAGAAATGGTGATGATAACAGAAACAACAACGATAATAATATTGATAATATTAACAGTAATGATAATAATGAAGATAATAGATGATGAAAAAATAAAAATAATGATAATGATAATGATAAAAGAATATATAATAGCAGCAATAATGATG
>NW_020869129.1:0-7500 GCF_003789085.1 Penaeus vannamei
CACACATACTCTGAATATCAGAAAACAGCCACATTATAGGTTATAACTCCATGGACTTCATAATGCTATTCGAGAAACACACTGAAGTCGAAGCACCACATCACCCTTATGTCACCAAATCATTTAAGCACTCTACAACACGCAACCATAAATGCTGGTGCACCCTCACACCATACTCCCTAACGCAAGTTACAACTAACATAAAAACAGCATTAGGAGACACTGACACATAAAACCAACGGTGATCTTACTAACACGCAAACAGGATGCAAAGGCAAACCTCCTAATGTCCTTTCTTAGTATATCAACGAGAGATAATAACCTGTTCCTTATACAATCGTGTTCATGGCTCTTTCGACTTGTTATATGGTATTATGAACTATTCGTAGCGACACACCTAAGGAATGGGACAACCAGAGTGAGGGAAGCACATATCCATTAACAGTAATCTCAGAAGGGGCGGAGCAAAGGAAATAGTAAAAGTAAAAGAAAAAAATAAAATAAAATAAGGAGACGGAGTGAGAAAGGTATGAGAGAGGGAATTAAATATAAGAAGTTAGCAGATTAATGGAATGAGAAAATGATGAAAGAGAAAAATATAGAACGCATACTAGAGACAATTTTGCTTTTAATGTTTATTTTTTCATTTCATAAGTTATGTAATTATTAAGTCATTATGGTGCTTTAAGTAATTAGGTGCTATTCCCAATTAGTGTACATTTTTCGGCATTATTCGTTAGTGATAGTACGAATTGTTGATTGTAATAAATTGTGTATGAAAGCAAAATTAATAAACAAGCATTTTTTTTCTAAGAAATACCTTTTTTCATCCTCTTTTAATTCATGTCTGAATATGAATAAATTACACGTCATTCCAGGGTATTACGCGAATTTTCAACAAACTACCCAGAAGATATATGTCATTCTTGAAGTAATTCCTGCATAATGCCATTTAATATGGAGAGATTTGGGAAAGATGGAATTCCAGAGATCATAACTCATGCTCCATTTTAAACTTATACCTTAGTTAAACTTTTACCTCAGCTCTCATGATTTCTACAGCAGTATTTCCCAAAGTACGTGAATTGCTAGAATAAAATGAACAATATCAAATGAACGAAGGAGATGAAGAAAGAAAAACGAAACAGTTTCAGTTCGAATGGAATGATTTGAACAATGAGCTAAAGACGTTCTGGAATATCGTTAGGCTATCACAATAAATTAATAAATAAATGAATAAATAAAAGAAGAAAAAGCAAACAAACTGGGCAGTGATAGGCATGGTTTGGCGAACACAACTATGTCTTTTTTTCTATTTACAAGATTCTTCCGTATTAGACTCAACTGAACCGTATTCATGTTAACATATATACAAAAAAGTATGAATGAGAATAGATCTCTTCACAATACAATGTATATGATGTATATGACCGGTTTCGATGATATATACATGTATTTCTGACGAAGATATGTGTCATTTTTGAAGTAAATTCCTGCATAATGCTATTTAATCATGGAGAGATTAGGGAAAGATGGAATTCCACTGCTCAAACATGCTCCATTTTAAAACTTACACCTTAGCTCTCATGATTTCTACAAGCAGGAGAAGGAGATTTATTCTGACAAATACATCTCTTGTATTGGGAAGATATTCATTCTCATTCATACTTTTTTACATTCAACTTTCACCCAACTTCCTGAAAACGTCCCCACATATAGCTTTATGGAAACCGCCGTGGCTCATAGACATTAATTATTTTAGTAAGAACAAATAAACATACCTTCTGACATGGTAA
Organism: Penaeus vannamei; assembly: GCF_003789085.1. Lineage (NCBI taxonomy): Eukaryota > Metazoa > Arthropoda > Malacostraca > Decapoda > Penaeidae > Penaeus > Penaeus vannamei. The sequence continues at coordinate 1,797 of NW_020869129.1, forward strand.
ATTGAGAGAGAAAAAAAAAAAACGGGGACACACCATTAAACATATTATAAGTAAGATGTAAGATAGATTCCTATTATCCAATAATCAAAACGATTTTTTTTTTCAATTTTCTCTTTTACGAAGAAATAGGTGGTTATACAGTACAAAAGGACAACTTTACAAGATAAAATCTTAAATCTTGAAAGGACTATGTAATCTTAAGGAAATAGATAATCAGTGATATAAAATTCGGTTATCTGATTCACTTTTATTCTCCAGACTCCACAGAATATATTTTAACCATATGTGTTCAGTAACTCGCTTGTTTAAAACTTGTCCGCATGATAATTCCAACTACTGAAATGTTAAAAAAAAATATATATAAAATTATTTAATGATTTTGACCCCATTACTCGTTGTTCTTACATGCGGTATATCATATAGTTATAAATACGTCGCCAAAAAGGTGTCTCATAAATCTGTAGCAAAGATTATATACTACGAAAGATAGGAAATATAGGTGATCGCAACGCCTCTATCGGGAAAGTTTGTAATTCGCGATAACGTGACCTATAATTCGATACATCAAGGTTGTGTAGTAGATCTTTCTTCTCTCTCTTTATACAACAATATATATGTATGTATATATGTATGTATGTATATGTATATGTATATATATATATATATATATATATATATATATATATATATATTCCATATGCATATAATGTACATAAGGTTTGCAATTAAAGAAAGTTATTTTCTATTTACAGCGCAACCTTATTTATATTCATAAATGAATACGATGCCGAATACTATTAATTAAGATGTCTCCATAATATGAACTAATTTTCCCGAATTCGTAATCCATCTGACAGAGTAAAATGGTTAACAAAAACAATATATTTACACAATAGATTTCTTTATTTCATAGTCAAACGCTATTGTGCATAGCAATGTGATATACAAAATACAAATACAAAAACAATGAAAAGTATAAACAGAATAAAACATTACACAAACAGAGGACAAATACATCTCTACCAAAATATATAAACAAAACATGCATTTAATGGTAGGCCTATGTATATAATTTCATAATTCAGCACAGAGTGTTATGAATATGACAAAGTATGAGGTTAAGATAGTCATCATGCACAGCTGATGTTAAAAGCAGCTATAGGAACAGTCATGCAAAAGCCATGCATTAAAAAAAAAAAAAAAAAAAAAGCAACATGCTATTGTAACAAAACTTTTGCAACTGATATTTAAAGCAGAGAGACGGAGAAATAACTGTTACAACACCCCATGAACTAAAGTACATCAACGGTGCACTGATACAAACAAATAAAAAAAATGCAGAAAAAATATAAACATAATTACTAGAGAGCTCAACAAAAATCATATATGTTGAAATAAAGCAAAAACATGGATCATACACAATCAAGCAATGTACTGTAAGAGTATACATACCAAAGCGGCCACTTGCAAATTGAACTGAAAAAAGTTATAAATGGCATGTTTTAGCTAATTTCCTATTTTTCCTCAATGCTCCTTGCAAATATACACCTTTCTCTTTTTTACCTCTTAAATCTTTATTGATAAATTTTTAAACTACAATTTCATTTTGTGTAAATATCTCTAATATCTTTTTGTACTTCCTTACACAAAACTATACTGAGGACTCTCACGTCTGACAGACCATTTCTAAATGACTGCAAAACATTACTCTAGTATATGTTTGGTTTAATATTGTCATTGAAAAAAAAATTATTCCTGTATCTGTTAAATAAAGACTTAGTGTCTGTTCATAAGAGTACCGCCTTGCTTCATCTGTAATGTGTGAATATTGTAATTGTGCTTTGAAAAAACTAAGCATAGTTGTTCAAGTACTTTGATGCCATATCGATAATCTCTGATGGTAAAACATTGTTTTTTGTTGAAAAGTGCACCTTGCTTTAACACATCTACTTTCCTGAGAAGTCTTTTCACTCTTGTCCTATACCCGTGAAGTAATTTTGATGAAGTTTTACCTTTCCTCTTTCTCGAATTTGTTTGGAGGTCAGGATTTCCATCAGGGTCTGAATTCTGAATACAGTAACAGAATGGAAAGATATAACCATCAGGAATGAAGGAAACATTATGGAAAATACATGAAAAGAATAAATCAATGACTAACATAATTATATATAAATATAAATATATATATATAATATATATATATATATATATATATATATATATATATATATATATATATATATATATATATATATATATATATATATATATATAATATATATAATATATATATATATATATTATATATATATATATATATATATATATTATATATATATATATATATATATATATATATATATATATATTATACACACTTTTTTAAGCTTTACAGGACAATATTTCCTTATCTGTCTTTTTGTGCATGAAAAGATTAAGGGGAAAAAGGTAAAGAAAAGTATGAACTGAGACAATTTTAAAGCTATATATAGGAAAGGGAATAATATTTGCCATGTCTTCCTTACACCCATTGGAGTAAATAGCCTTACATATAAAGATCAATCAAATCATCAAAAATAATAGTAATAGTAAAAGTAATATTCGCTATGCAATAAATTTCATTTTTTTTATCCATGTAATAACATATGTACATTCACAAATAACTGATTTTATAAATAACAGAAAAGTATCAATCTAATCAATAATGTATTTTATGAATCATAGTTCTATAACTTTGTGTCAAAATATATTGCAGCACATTTGTTCAGTCATGATAGTATATTCTCTTACCTGGACAAGGAGGTATAGATGGTTGAACCTTTTCATAATTGTTTGATGTTACACTTATTTCCTCTTCTGATGAGTGGCCTGGTAAGTCTGATGGTATTCCTGCAATATGGTAATTATGATACCTGTTGCTTTTATTAATCATTTAAGATTTTCAATAAATCAATTTGCTATTTCATGTATAGGCATTTAAAGATAAGATTATGCTTTCATCAAAAGTTACTGACTGGGGTTGTGGTGGTTTTGCTGTAAATTGCAATTTTGTATATCAATTTCATTTATATATTATGTTTTTGAATATGCTAATATTTATACAATATACCGGTTTAAAATAATTTGTTTAGGTATGATATTATATATAATGCATGACAAAAAGTACACAGACACTGAAGGAAAAATAAGTTAAATACTGAAGAAATATAAATACCAAAGTAAAATGTGTTCCATGAGCTGTTGCCATCACTCCCAGAATCATTTCCCATTGTGCAGCTTCCTGATGCTTCTTCTGTTAAATATGTCTCTATCAATATGCATAAATTTTGTCTTATATATTGGCATACACAGTAATTTTCAAAATACTCTTTAGAATGGTAATTTTTATTGTGTGCAAGGCTAGCTGTTCACATATGTGTACAAAGATATTTCAAGAAAATAGCCTACTTTAAAAATGTCACTTTATTACAGCTTAAAAGCACCAGAAATCTAACCTGCATTACTCTAATAATACAAATTATCCAAATTGTTAAAGTAATTTTATAACGAGCTTAGATGATTATGTTTAAGTAGCCATGTTAATGTTAGCAAACTGATACATTACACTGCATGATGCTAAAATGGTAATAGTATATAACATTACTGCATACTTATTATTTAAGAAATGCATATAGATGGGAAGAGCAATTCTTGTAGAACTATAAACAATTGAAAAAAAGAGTGGCCACAAAAAATGATTGTCCTGGGGCTTTAGATTCTGCTTCTGTAGCTCATGATAAAAGTCTTACCCTGTGGTTAGGTTGATGTCTCAAACTTTACATATTCCTAGACATATACATCTTATCATGGCAGAACATAACTGCTAAGGAAATATGGTAATCTTAAAAACCCTTACATGGTAATTTTCTCATGGTCATATATCATTTCTCCTCATTTCTGATTTTTTCTTTAATGAATGATATTCTAGACTTTGCTTGTCCCATCTAGATGCTTTTATTTGATATTTAGAAATATGGTCGTATTCTCAAGTTTTAGGATTAATATTACTCACCACACATATTTTGATCTGGGATGGCAACCTTTAATAGTTTATTTCCTTGGTAGTTTTTCAAAGAAAAATGAGAGCTGCAGATCCTGTAGGTTTTATTCAATTGTGGTGGACTTATATTCTTCAAATATTTGCCATCTGGATGATCTTGAAGACTGCTAATCCATTTGTAACACCTGTAAACACTGGTAATATCAGCCATAAAGCTACTTTATATAGCCTACGATTTCTCGAACAGCCTGTTTCACTAATATGTTGTTTTTTTCACTTGCAATGCTGGACTATTTATGCTCTCACCAGACTATTTATGCTCTCACCAGACTATTTATGCTCTCACCAGACTATTTATGCTCTCACCAGACTATTTATGCTCTCACCAGATTATTTATACTCTTACCTATCTTCATATTTGGGGAAGCGATGAAAAATGATTGCGGGATTTCTTTGTTTCTTCCTATTGCAAAGAAAGCAAGGTTGCAATTCACACATGTTTTCTTCCTATTGCAAAGAAAGCAAGGTTGCAATTCACTCATGTTTTCTTCCTATTGCAAAGAAAGCAAGAGTGCAATTCACTCATGTTTTCTTCCCATTGCAAAGAAAGCAAGGTTGCAATTCACTCACGTTGTCCATCTGTCAAATCTTGCGCCGCCGAGGGAAGTGTAAACAAGCAGACGACACGGGAATCGCGTACAGGTGGCGCCATCTATTGAGCCGACCTCTGGGATGGACATCAACCTCACACGAAATTCATCAACCTCACACGAAATTTGTAGTATATAATCTTCGTAGTATATAGTATATAATCTTTGTCTGTAGTAGCTCGCGTTCCTGTCTTTGGTAGTATATAATCTTCGTAGTATATAGTATATAAATCTTTGTCTGTAGTAGCTCGCGTTCCTGTCTTTCGTAGTATATAATCTTCGTAGTATATAGTATATAATCTTTGTCTGTAGTAGCCCGCGTTCCTGTCTTTCGTAGTATATAATCTTCGTAGTATATAGTATATAATCTTTGTCTGTAGTCCCGAAATTCAAACAAACAAACAAATAAAAAGGATGCCAACTAGTTAATACAAAATACCACGTTTGGCGCGGGAGCAAAATGTTCTTAAATGAGACTGCAGATGCTCCCTTGATGAATGGGAAACAGTATATAGCATAAAGGAGAAACAGTTTATTGTAGGCTATAAAGTAAAAATGATGAGAAACAGTTTATAGCATAAAGGATGAGCAACAGTTTATTGTATATAGTAATAAAAAAATAAAAAAAAATGAGAAACAGTTTATAACATAAAGGAGGATAACAGTTTATTATATAGATTAAAAAGGATGAGACAGTTTACAGCATAAAGGAGGAGAAACAGATTATTGTATATAGTAAAAAAAATGAGAAGCAGTTCATAGCATAAAGGAAGGGAAACAGTCTATTGTATATTGTAAAAAGGATGAGAGAGTATGTAGTATATAGCACCTCCTCCTTGTCTCCCCTCCCTCCCTTTCTCTGTCTTTCCGAGAGTTATAAGAGGCATTGTGAAGTAGTACCAATGAAGTGCATTTGCAGGTAAATTTAAAGGTGAGTCCACACCAGTGACATGTTGCTTGGAGACAAATTGGAAACATTATGGTGGACACAAGAGGAGAGGACACAAAAGGAGAC
>NW_020869129.1:15000-25000 GCF_003789085.1 Penaeus vannamei
AGAGCCAGGCCGGGGCCACCGGAGAGCCAGGCCGTGGCCACCGGAGAGCCAGGCCGTGCCACCGAGAGCCAGCCGTGGCCACCGGAGAGCCAGGCCCGTGCCACCGGAGAGCCAGGCCGTGCCACCGGAGAGCCAGGCGTGCCACCAGCCAGAGAAGGCCGTGCCACCGGAGAGCCAGGCCGTGCCACCGGAGAGCCGGAGAGCCAGGCCGTGCCACCGGAAAGCCAGGCCGTGCCACCGGAGAGCCAGGCCTGCCACGGAGAGCCAGGCCGTGCCACCGGAGAGCCAGGCCGTGCACAGCCAACGTGCCACCGGAGAAGCCAGGCCGTGCACCGGAGAGCCAGGCCCGTGCCACCGGAAAGCCAGGCCGTGCCACCGGAGAGCCAGGCCGTGCCCACCCGGAGAGCCAGGCCGTGCCACCGGAGAGCCAGGCCGTGCACCGGAGAGCCAGGCCGTGCCACCGAGAGCCACCCGAGAGCCAGGCCGTGCCACCGGAGAGCCAGCCGTGCCACCGGAGAGCCAGGCCGTGCCACGGAGAGCAGGCCGTGCCACCGGAGAGCCAGGCCGTGCCACCGGAGAGCCAGGCCGGCCCGGAGAGCCAGGCCGTCCAAAGAGCCAGGCCGTGCCACCGGAGAGCCCGTGCCAGCCCGAGAGCCAGGCCGTGCCACCGGAGAGCCCAGGCCGTGCCACCGGAGAGCCAAGGCCGTGCCACGGAGAGCCAGCCGTGCCAGGAGAGCCAGGCGTGGCACCAGAGCCAGGCGTGCCACCGGAGAGCCAGGCCGTGCCACGGAGAGCCCAGGCCGTGCCACCGGAGAGCCAGGCCGTTGCCACCGGAGAGCCAGCCGTGCCACCGGAGAGCCAGGCCGTGCCACCGGAGACCAGCCGTGCCACCGGAGAGCCAGGCCGTGCCACCGGAGGAGCCAGGCCGTGCCACCGGAGAGCCAGGCAGTGCCACCACCGGAGAGCCAGGCGTGAGAGCCAGGCCGTGCCACCGGAGAGCCAGGCCGTGCACCGAGAGCCAGGGCCGTGCCACCGGAAAGCCAGGCCGTGCCACCGGAGAGCCAGGCCGTGCCACCGGAGAGCCACCACCGGAGAGCCAGGCCAGCCGCCCGTGCACCGGAGAGCCAGGCCGTGCCACCGGGAGAGCCAGGCCGTGCCACCGGAGAGCCAGCCGTGCCACCGGAGAGCACCAGACAGGCCGTGCCACCGGAGAGCCAGGCCGTGCCACCGGAGAGGCCGTGCCCAGCCAACCGTGCCACCGGAAGCCAGGCCGTGCCACCGGAGAGCCAGGCCGTGCCACCGAGAGCCAGGCGTGCCCACCGAGAGCCAGGCCGTGCCACCGAGAGCAGGCCGTGCCACCGGAGAGCCAGGCCGTGCCACCGGAGAGCCAGGCCGTGCCACCAGGAGAGCCAGGCCGTGCCACCGGAGAGCCCAGCCGTGCCACGGAGAGCCAGGCCGTGCCACCGGAGAGGCCGTGCCCCGGAAGCCAGACCGTGCCACCGGAAAAGCCAGGCCGTGCCACCGGAGAGCCAGGCCGTGCCATCGGAGAGCCAGCCGTGCCACCGGAGAGCCAGACCAGCCTGCCACCACCGGAGAGCCAGGCCGTGGCCACCGGGAGAGCCCAGGCCCAGCCAGGCCGTGCCCACCGGAGAGCCAGGCCGGTGCCACCGGAGAGCCAGGCCGTGCCACCGGAGAGCCAAGCCAGTGCCCACGGAGAGCCAGGCCGTGGGCACCGGAGAGCCAGACCGTGCACCGGAGAGCCAGGCCGTGCCACCAGGAGAGCCAGGCCGTGCCACCGGAAAAGCCAGACCGCCGTGCCACCGGAAAGCCAGGCCGTGCCACCAGAGCCAGCCAGCCGGAGAGCCGGCCGTGCCACCGGAGAGCCAGACCAGGCGTGCCACCGAGCCAGGCCGTGCCACCGGGAGAGCCAGGCGTGCACCGGAGAGAGCCAGGCCGTGCCACCGGAGAGCCAGGCCGTGCCACCGGAGAGCCAGGCCGTGCCATCGGAGAGCCAGGCCGTGCCACCGGAGAGCCAGGCCGTGCGGAGAGCCAGGCCGTGCCACGGAGAGCCAGCCGTGCCACCGGAGAGCCAGACCGTTGCCACCGGAGAGCCAGGCCGTGCCACCGGAGAGCCAGGCCGTGCCACCGGAAGCCAGGCCGTGCCACCGGAGAGCCAGGCCGTGCCACCGGAGAGCCAGCCGTGTGCGTGCACCGGAGAGCCAGGCCGTGCCACCGGAGAGCCAGGCCGTGCCATCCGGAGAGCCAGGGCCGTGCCACCGGAGAGCCAGGGCCGTGCCACCAGGAGAAGCCAGGCCGTGCCACCGGAGGCCAGCCGTGCCACCGGAGAGCCAGGCCGTGCCACCGGAGAGCCAGACCGTGCCACCGGAAAGCCAGGCCGTGCCACCGGAGAGCCAGGCCGTGCCACCGGAGAGCCAGACCGTGCCACCGGAGAGCCAGGCCGTGCCACCGGAGAGCCAACCGTGCCACCGGAGAGCCAGGCCGTGCCACCGAGAGCCAGGCCTGCCACCGGAGAGCCAGCCGTGCCACCGGCAGAGCAAGGCCAGGGCCGTGCCACCGGAGAGCCAGGCCGTGCCACCGGAGAGCCAGGCCGGCCACCGGAGAGCCAGGCCGTGCCACCGGAGAGCCAGGAAAGGCCAGGCCCGTGCCACCGGAGAGCCAGGCCGTGCCACCGGAGAGCCAGGAAAGCCAGGCCGTGCCACGGATGAGCGGTCACTCGCGGTCACGGGAAAGGTCGCCGAAGGTGTGAGAGAGAACGAGTGAGAGATAGGCCGACCCAGGTCAGCCTTATATATCCCTTGACCGCGGCACGGCTTCTATACTTAGAGAGCGTGCGTGGGGGGGGGGGTAGGGGGGGGGGCAGGCAGCGAGCGGGGTACGAACTGAGACCATGCGGGCCATGAGATATGAGAGAAAGAGAGAGAGAAAGCGAGAGAGAGAGAGTGAGAAAGAGAGAGAGACATAGAGAGAGAGAGAAAGGGACAGAGAGAGAGACATAGAGAGAAAGACACAGGAAAAAGAATAAAAAAAAAACAATCAAGACAAAAAAAAAAAAAAAAAAAAAAAAAAAAAAAAAAAAAGAAAGAGATAGAGAGAGAGAGAAAAAAAAATCACATCCCCCTACCATCGCATTTACTATGACCCGATGAAAGATGACACCCAAACCTATCCGCCTGGTGGTCGACCTTGAAGCCATCCGCAAGCTGTGCCACTGGGTAGAGGTCGCCTGTCACGCGGACTCGGGCTCTGAAGCTCCTCGGACGACAGTGTGTTCCCGGGCCTCGTAGGGGAAGGTCGCACGTTGTCAGGTCGGTGTGTGCGTTTGCGTTCGTGACGTATTATCGTGGTTAAAAATGAGGCTGTTTCGAGGACATAATAATAATAATAATCGTTATGAACAGCCGGTTTGCTAGAATTGTGCGAGGCCCGATCCAGAGAATATTCGTATACTTGACGTGCATAGATAAAGAAATAAATGCATGTTTATCAGGCTAGACATGCATATCAACCAGGCAAATAGATAGGTAAATGTATATCTATCAGATATATAGACAGATATGCCTTTATTTCTGCGTCTGTATTTATGAAAATTCATTGGGTCGGGCCTTCCACAATTTTAACAAACCGGCCATACGTATTATTATTATTATTATCATTATTATTATTATTATTATTATTATTATTATTTTTTTTTTTTAAAGATGAGTATGGTTTAGGTGATTTTCGTGTTGTGTTATTTGGCCAAAGGTACAGAGGTCTTTCGCTATTAGTGTATAACGTTTGCTAAACCGTAGAACGAATGTCAGAGGAAAAATGACTAACAACAACAACTCCAGCGCACGTAATAAATTTTTTTGGGACCTGGCAAACTCTTCATTATCTTTAGGACTGAATCAATTTGTTTGGTGTAGATGGTGATGATGAGGATAATGATAATGAATGATAATATTCTTACTGATGTTCAAGATAATTAATTTAATAATAATAATATCAACGATGATGAAAATGATAAGAATAATAACACTGATAATGATAGAAACAACAACAAAAATGTTAATGAAAATGATAATGACATTAATAATAATAATATTGACTAATTATAATGATCCTCCTTGCCCCTGTGTCAGCGATTTTCACCCTTCCGCGCTCCTAGACGACAGAACTGCGTGTCACGTGACCACCGCGTTAGCCTTTTCATACTGCAATCATTTTAGGCTTGTTCTTTTCTTTGAACTTAATTAATCTATTAAACATGCTTATTTTATAATGAATCTATTTCATGAGTCATATAAGAAAAAAAATAAATGTAAAGAATGCGCATATAAATTAATAGTGTCAACTAGGATAGGCCTACAGATAACAGATATCTTTATAATCGCAGCAGAAGAAGCGTTCACGACAGACGAACGTAACCGATTTGAATTTCAAAATTTCAACGTTTTCTGTGAACGGTGAACTCCCTTATTCCGCCCACGACTAAACTAAATATTATAATTAGCGTTATTATCATTGCTAGTATTGAAATGAAAAAGAAAATAGAATGAAGACAAAAAGAAAATATATAAATGATAAGAATTCACTCTTATCTCTCTCTTTACGCCCCTTCCCCCCTTCTCCCCTTCATCCATAACTTCTCCCACTTCCTTTAATACCATTGCCTCCTCTCCCTCTCCCATTCCCTCTTTTGACATCGAGTCCTCTCTATTCCCCCTTCCTTTCTCTTTACCTTTCTCACTTTTCCATTCCCCCTTCCTTTCTCTTTACCTTTCCTCTCTAAGCTGCCTTTGTTTCCTCCTCCTCATCTCCATTTTATCTTTAATCCTCCTTCCTCTCCTTTTCTTCTCCTTCTAAACATCCCCACTCGAATATTATTAATAATAAATTGTCTACCTACTTCTACCTAATTTTCTGACTACTTCAATGTAGCGTACTTGCCTCGACAAAGAGTGATGAGGTTAATAATGATAACAACGATATGAAATGTAATGATAATGGCAATAATAGAGTTAGAATAGGATCCTCACAAAACCACACTATAATCCGTGTGCGTGATTGTGTGTGTCACTTCATGTTGTCAAAACCACCCCACAGTCAGCGAAATTAATTGACTCGAAGTCCTCAGTCACTCTATTGATATTACTGGTCGATTGACTACTCTATTAAATATATAATTGTTGATCGTCATTTGCAGTTACGTAATACTAAAGATGGGTGAAGTAAACCCAAAAACGTTTAGAATAATTATAGTTCTGTTCAGTTGAAATAAAGAAATTCAACACTTATTTTGTCCCCAGAACAGGGTACCATGCGGACCCAAACCCCCAACCTAACCTTTCCTACCTTCTCTTTATTCTCTAGACAGGAGGACAAACCCCCCCCCCCATGTACCCTTCTTTATTGACATTTCGTGCCAACTTCTGGAATACGGACATTAAGAACTCTGGCTATGAGGGTGTTGTAGTGTTGCGAATATTTTCGTCATTTCGAGGTTAATATAAGGCTCTTGTTGCTTAAACTAAAGCAGAAAATATGTTTGTTTTATATGTTATATCTATCTATCTATCTATCTATCTATCTATATATATGTACGCATCTATATATAGTATATATACGAATACACACACACACACAAAATGATTTTGTACCCTATAGCAAAAGTCTCGTTTTACTGACAGTATTGTCCTCAGCAAAATAGCGAAAGCCCTTCGACATATTCTTGTTTATCTTGAACTTCCCTTCGTTGTTCAACTTGCTGCTAATTGTTTATTACACAAAAACCTGTACATTTCACGCAAGACGGAAAATTGACTGATAATCGGCCTGGCTCGTACGTCTGGCAGTGTATCTACGATGCCAGTACTGGAATAAACACTAATAAGTTAGTAAGTTCTCTGAATCGGCCAGGAGAGGGCTTATGATAGGCTGTCCACTTGAACAACTATTAGGTCCAATTTAGCGACACTTAAACTCTCCAAGCAAACGAAACCAGATCTCATAACCGAGCTAGTTTAAGTAACAAATATTACTTAATTTTCAGGCTTTTATTTCAAATTTCCAGAATGGGGTCCCGTCGACTTGCGCATCCCGCCCTTCCTCTGTTGTTCCTGGTCTCCTGTCTCGGCCATTTGACGGAGGTTAGAATCTTGTTAATTGATGTTTTACCAGTTTATCAAACCCATTAATCAAGGAACATTTTCCCCTTGATTGTGTTAAATTAAAACTGCTTATCTGTTTTCTTATATTTTCTTCGGATTATACTATTTTCCTGCCAGACTTCAAGGAAGATTTTCAGTGACCAAAAAAAGGGGAAAAAGAGTTCCTGAAGTAACTATAAACAAACGGAGAAAACAAAAAAAAAAAAAAAAAACGAACTTGTGTTTGTCTCTAATTGAATATATAAGAAGCTCAAACCATTCCTACCACAACCATCCTAATAAAAAAAGAAAAGAAAAAAAAAATCAAGCTATCAATACACAATCGTCTACACCATCAACCACATCAAACTACAACAGCCAACCACAACCACGAGACTCAAACTACAACAAAAAAAAACAACACAACAAAAACAAACCACCACAACCATCCCCACCCACGTCAATAAAAAAACCCACCCACCCACAACCACCCCACCGAGTCACTCCTCCTTCCCTCCTCCTTCCCCTCCTCCAGGCCCAACCTCCCGGGGCCGTGACCAGCTTCAAGATCTCCGGCAGGATCCAGTCACGATATGCGGTCACTCACGTCACGTCGCAGATGAAGAACCCTTCCTCGGCCGCCGCGGAACTCAAGTTCAAGATGCAGCTTCCCAAGACGGCCTTCATCTCCTCCTTCATCATGTTCGTAGACACACCCACGTGCGGTTTGAGAGAATATAGGAATAATATATGTATAATATAATATATATATATATATATATATATATATATATATATATATATATATATATATATATATATATATATATATATATATACGATATAATATGCATATGCATATGCATATACATACATATGTAATGTATGTATGTATATATATATAATATATATATATTATAATAATATATTATATATATATATATATTATATGTATATATACTATATATATATTGTGGGTGTGTGTGTGTGTGTGTGTGTGTGTGTGTGGTGTGTGTGTGTGTGTGTGGTGTGTGTGGGTGTGTGTGTGTGTGTGTGTGTGTGTGTGGTGGATACTATATATAATATATTATATTATATAATTATATTATATTATTATATATAATAATTATATATATTATATATATATATATATATATATATATATATATATATATATATATATATATTATATATATATATATATATAATACTATATATATATATATATATATATATATATATATTATATATATATATATATATATATATATATATATATATATATATATAATTATACATAATATATTATATATATATATATATATATATATATATATATATATATATATATATATATAAATATATATATGTATACATATATATATACTATATATATATATATATATATATAATATATATATATATATATATATATATATATATTACACATACATAATATATATATATATATATATATATATATATATAATATAATATTAACATATACATATATATATAAGATTATAAAAAGAAAATCCCCCCGACGATAAAAACCCTCGTTCTTCCTCGCAGGGAGATCGAAGGCCAATTACTAACCAGCACAGTGAAGGAGAAGGAGGCGGCAAAAGAGAACCTACACGTCAGCCAAGAAGCGAGGAAATCAACCGGCCTTTGCTGGAGAGCGGGTGAGGAAAACGAGGGGGAATTGAGGGGAAGGGGAAAAGCTTAGAGGGGAGAGGGGGGGATTGAGGGAGGGGAAAGCCTCAGAGGGGAGGGAAAGCTCAGAGGTGAGAGGGGGGGGGATTGAGGGGAGGAGGGGAATTGAGGGGAGGGGAAAGCTCAGAGGGGGGGAGGGGAGGGAGGGGGAAATGAGGGGAGGGGAAAGCTCAGAGGGGGGAGGGGGAATTGAGGGGAGGGGGAAAGCTCAGAGGGGGGAGGGGGAGGGGAGGGGGCAATTGAGGGGAGGGAAAGCTCAGAGGGGGGGAGGGGGGAATTGAGGGGGAGGGGAAAGATCAGAGGGGGGAGGGGAAGGGGGAATTGAGGGGAGGGGAAGGGAAAGCCTCAGAGGGGAGAGGGGATTGAGGGGAGGGGGAGAAGGCTCAGAGATGGAGAGGGGGGGGATGAGGGGAGGGGGGAATGAGGGGAGGGGAAACCTCAGAGGGGGGAAGGGAGGGGGGATTTTGAGGGAAGGGAAAGCTCAGAGGGGGGGAGCGGGGGAATTCAGGGAAGGGAAAGCTCAGAGGGGAGGGGGAGGGGAATCAGGGGAGGGAAAGTCAGAGGTGGGGGGAGGGGGGAATTGAGGGGAGGGAAAGCTCAGAGGGGAGGGGGAGGGGGCGGGATATGTAGCGGGAAGGGAAACTCAGAGGTGAGAGAGGCGGGAGGAGGCAGTGGGGGGGGACAGGAGAAGGGGAAAGCTCAGAGGGGAGAGGGGGAGGGGGGAATTGAGGGGGGAAAGCTCAGAAGGGGGGGGAGGGGGAGGGGAAAGCTGCCAGTGAGGAAAGCAAAGGTGAGCGCAATATAGAGAGCTAGCTAAACGCGCACTCAGAGAGAGAGAGAGAGGGGGGGAGGGAGGGAGAGCAGGGAGGGAGGAGAAAGGGAAGAAATAGAGGAGAGAGAAAGAAATAGAGAGAGAGAGAGAGAGACGAGAGAACGAAGAGAGAGAGAGAGAGAGAGGAAAAGAGAGAAAAGAGAAAGAAATAGAGAGAAAGATAAAGAAATAGAGAAAGAGAGAGAGAGAAAAGAAAAGAAAAAAAAACCGTCTCAGCAGACCCCACAACCCCCCCCCCCCCCGACAGGAAAGACGACCCCTCTTCGAGATCAAGCACCAACGTGGACCGGAGGGACACGTCATCTTCTACCTCACCTACGAGGACTGCTGCCGTCGGGGAAAAGAGGGATACCTGTATTCCGTGTACATCCGACCGGGCCATGTAAGTCCTGAGATCATTTTAAACGCGTTAACAGCACGGCGTTTATATCTCGTGGAGACGCGAAAGGAAGAGGAGAAGGAGAGGAAAGGAGAGGGAGAGGGGGAGGGGGGGGGAGGGGGGAGAGAGAGAGGGGGAGGGAGAGGGAGAGGGGGGAGGGGGAGGAGGGGGAGAGAGGGAGATAGGAGAGAGGGGGGAGGGGGAGGGAAGAAGAGGGGGAGGGGAAGAGGGAGAAGGGGGGGGAAGGGGGAGAGGGAAGGAAGGGGAGAGAGGGGGAGGGGAGAGGAGAGGGGAAGGAGGGCAGAGGGAGAGAGGGGAGTAGGAGGAGAGGAGACGAGGGGAGAGGAAGGAGAAGGAGAGGCGAGAGAGGAGAGAGAGGGTGGCGGGAGAGGGAGAGGAAGGAGAGGGAGAGGGGGAGGGGGAGAGAGAGGGGGAGGGGGAGAGGAGAGAGGGGGGGGGAGGGGGGGGAGGGGGAGGGAGAGGGAAGGGAGAGGGAGAGGGAGAGGGAGGGAGAGGGAGAGGGAGAGGAGGAGAGGGAGAGGGGAAGAGGGAGAGGGAGAGGGAGAGGAGAGAGAGAGAGAGAGAGAGAGAGAGAGAGAGAAGAAGAGAGAGAGGGGGGAGATGGAGAGAGGAGAGAGGGAGATGGGAGAGAGAAGAGGGAGAGTTTGCGAGAATTGTTTTTTTCAATGGCTAGTTCCTTATTGGGTTCTCGTCCGGACGTCCTTGTCCCTTCTCTCTGAGCTGTGCATTCCGACTGGCATTCCGACATCCGCATAACGGGGTCAACGTCGGGAAGGAACTGGCCACGATAAACGCATCCTCCCGTGTCTCAGTACGCATATTCCTCTACGAACCCCCCCCCCCACGTCCACTTAGACATCGGAACAGATTGCAACAGGAACAACGAAGGGAAGAGCAAGA
>NW_020869129.1:30000-32500 GCF_003789085.1 Penaeus vannamei
ATTGGGGGAACTACCAAAGCGCCAGCACCCTGAAAATGACTCTTGACGAGCTAAAAGGCGTAATATTACGACTAATTAAGGAACTAATTGGCCATTTAGTCTTTTCAAAATCGAAGGAAAAAAGCCACAAGGGTCTACTCCACCATACTCATCTAATGCTGGTAAGAAATACTTGATTTCAAAGGACCTGAAAGCAAATGAATTAAAGCATGGCAATGGGTGACATGAAAACTCTCAAACGGACTATATGTAACACTACCATCAGGTTTCATTAAATGAGGAATGGAGGACTCAAGACCAAAAACAGATGCTGTAAGCGTTGACCACAATTTATGAGGCTGTGAAGTTCCTGAGAGACCTTCTTTCAAATGAGCAATATTTTCAGATTTATACACACACGCGCATGTATTTATACTGTGTATATGTGCATGCATTTATATGCACACACACACACATTTATATATATACTATGTATATGTGCATGATTTTATATGCACACATACACACTCATTTATTTATGTGTGTGTTTATAAACATATTTTATTTTATATCATTTAATATATCTCAGCCTTCAGTCCAGGTCGTTGATCTCACATTGTCACTAAGACTGAAATGATTCATCTTCCTTACTGTTGCGCGCGCTCCCTCTAACGTCCACAAACTTACTGTGAAAGAGGTGTTCTTTGCTGTACCCGCTTCCTTGGCAGACATCCACTTGTTACGGTGACTTCAGTGCAGTATCCGGCTGTGATCGAGTAGGCCGCTGGATGCCAGTCCCTTAGGGAGCTGAATCCAGAAGTTAAAACAGGGTACTTCCTCTGGGCGCTACGAAGTCCCAGCGATCGAGGATGTCCACTGTGCGGCGCAGCGGTTAACGCGTTGGACTTGCAATCATACTGACCTGCTTTCAATCCCACGCGTAGCCAGTGGATGGTAACCCCGACCATTCCTTGCACACAGGATGCCACAGCAAAGAATATCCATCATAACAAATCGAATTAAAACTAAATCATTAATCTTAAATCTATAATCCGCTACTGCTAGTCCTCCAGGTCAAGCGGCCACGAAGATCGACCATGTTCTAAGCCTCCCGGGGCTTTATCGGAGAGCAAAGGATTGTAGGGTAGTTCGTGGCTACCCACTTCCTTCGTTTCAGACCCCCCCCCCCCATCCGTCCGTCCAGTGACCGCCCAGGGGGTTTCACTTGGCCAGTTTCAGGAAAAAAGGAGTGTGCCTGTGACTTTGCTGTGGCTGTCTCTAATTACACAACACTCGAGAACCGCCAAGAGCAAGTATTAACACTCGATAAACTTTATTGGATAAAAGAGAGGAAGTACAGTCGATAAACTTTATTGATTAGACTAAGAGGAAGTACTGACAGTCGACAAACTTTATTGATTAGACTAAGAGGAAGTATTGACAGTCGATAAACTTTATCTGATAGACAATGGTGAAAAGAACTAATACTTGGCAAACCTACCAAACACATCTGCAAATGTGATTACCATGAACTCAGCGCGAAGACTTACGAGCTTCACTACGCCCAAGACACCCCTCTCCAGTTCCTCTTGCTTTGGTGTCTCCACTTTTTTTTTCCTTTTTTTAACGTCCTGTCCCATGCCACCTCATATCTTGATTCGCACTTTTCCAATATCTCCCGATAGTCTCATTCGCCTGAGCAGAACCATTTCCATTTATGTACCACGGGAGTTATTCTCACACCAGTCTCACTTGTTTGATGAAATTTGATGAATGAACACGAATTTCGATCAATTTCCACAACCATGTCACTTACTTGTTCGAAACAAATATATCAAAGTGAGAACGTGAGATCTTAGCGTCTAGTACTCTACGTGGTGCCAAAAAAAATTATTTCATCCCCTTCAGAATCCCATCTTTCATGGACCAGTGGGTGGCTCACACTTGCAAACCTTGACTATCTTGCGATGAACAACTATTAAAGCCCCCCCCCCAAAAAAAAAACAACAACAAAAAAACAAAAACAAATCAAGACCATAATTTTCCCAACATTCTCAACCACCTAATCAATACAAACGCACCAAAATCACGATAATAATAATAATAATAACAACAATAAACTGCAACATCCCCCGGCGTTCCCCGCAACCAAATCCGAACGACGCTTTCCAGATGGTGTTCCTCACAGATGGCCAAGCAACCGTAGGCATCACGAGATCGCAGTCTATAAGGGCGAACGTGAGGAACGAGAACGTGCGGCGCCACCCGATCTACGGCCTGTCCTTCGGCGTCGGCGCTGACCTCAAGTGAGTGACGTCGAGGGGTCTCTCAAAGGGGATAGTCATGAGGATAATAACAATGATGATGATAATGATAATGATGATGATGCTTTTATTACCACTACCACTACTACTACTATTAATAGTAATGTAACATGAAAACCGTAATGGTAGTACATGTTGCGAAGGAGGGGCGAGGAGGGAGGGTAAAGTGCATGGGAGGAGGGAGGGTAAAGTGCATG
>NW_020869129.1:37500-62500 GCF_003789085.1 Penaeus vannamei
TTCATGTAGGACTATGCATGTCTATTTATATCTCCACGCTTCCACTCATGCTTCTCGTATTCACTGCAGTATTCTCTACACAGATCGTGGATCAACTAGACCTGTTAGCAGATATAGTTCCCGTGCCAATAGTAAGTTCCTACGATTTCAGTTCTTCTTGTATCTAAGCCCCTCCCCCAAACAACAACAGACAAAAAACACTTAAGTTCCTCATCCATCCAACGGTTAACTGCTACTTTAAGCCATGCGAGTTCCTCTAATACCCACATACCCCAAGAAAAGCCTTGGGTAAGAGACACGTCCCCCACTGGAATTAAGGGTTTTGTGTGATCTTAGCATCTAGGACACGAGGTGATGCAAAAAAAATTTCTTTCCACTTCGGTACAGAGGGTTCCATCTTGCTTGGGGCAGTGGGTGGCTGCACTTGCAAACCTCGACTATCTGAGGTGAACAACAATAACTTCAAGGGTGAGAGGAGATGCATCATCTGTCTTTGGTGATCCAATACCCATGAAATGTTACACGCGCAAAAAAAAGTAATATTTTCAAACAATTTCGTGTACATTCATTAAATCTCAAAACCTTCAAGTTCAGGTTGGAGAATATATTAAGGGGATAAAAGAAGAAAAAAAAAAAAGCAGGGAAACTAGAGTCGTGAATGAAACCCCAGATACTTTACGTCATCGGGAAGTAAACCAAGGCGTGTGATAAGAAATAAAATAATTAAATAATAAGAATAAGAATAATAATAAAAAAAATATTGGTTTCTTACGAAATGTCGCATGGGGTCTGTTTCCATATTAAGAAGACTTCATTATTTGTCTTTACGTGCTTATACTGCCTGTATGTTATGTTTTCTCATTTACTTCTTACAATCTTAATAATGTATTGAGGAGGCGTTTTGTCCTAACCTGGTTTGAGGTCTTAACACAGTAAGGTTCCAGAGTAGTCTATGAATCCAGGACTATATCGTAGCCCACTGCATTATTCCTTGCACAGATGATTTAGCAGTGCTTAGTCCTTCCCGTGGCTACCGTTTTGACTATCATATTGGCGAGTTCTTATGAATTCTGTGTTTTCTAGTCTAATTCGATAAAAAAAACACACTATGTTCCTCTGCCACCAGTTTTCTTTTTGTAACAGTAAACTGCTACTTCAAGCCCTGTAAGTTGCTCCAATACCCCCTCCCCAATCAAAACCTTGGATACGAGTTTTATGAAGACATGGGATCTTAGCATCTAGTACACCACATGACATACAAAGACAATAATTTCATATACTTCATGATTAGGAATCCCATCTTTCTTGGGGCAATGTGTGGCTTACAATTTGCAAGCCTTGACTACCTTCTGGTGAACATCTACAGATTTCAAGGGTACTTCTGTTGTATACTCATGTCAACTAAAAATAAAGTCATTGTAACCGATAATGGGAGTTGATACACAGATTCAGGAGCAGGTGAAATGGGTTATCGTAAAATTGGTTCTATCTCTCATTTCCTACGAATTCCGTTATTATACAGTCTAACCTGATGGAACAAGAAATGTTTTTCACCCAGTTTTTCTTGGATACGAGGTAATTCCTGTGCTTGAATTGAGGTTTTTGTGAGAACGTGAGATCTTAGTATCTAGTACACTAAGAGATGCCTATCTTTTGGGGGGCAATGGGGGGCTTACCCTTGCAAACCTTGACTATCTTGTGAACATTAATAGATTCCAGATTAACGGTGGATTCAATATTAACTATACCTGAATATATTGTTTGCATGGCATGTTTTCTCATTTACTATTTGCCTCTGGTGCACAGTATGCAGTTCTCTAGTTCAGTTGTTTATGACCTCAAGTTCCTCCACTGTTGCACCCTTTGTTAGGCGTGAATATAAAAATATGCAGTAGGCCTACTTCTCAATATTTAACATTTTCCTATAAACCGGGAGCAAAATTGTAACGCACTGGCTTGGGCTCAATGCTTACATTATACACAATTCTTTTTATATACTTATTTCTATTATTACTGTTACTGTTATTATGCTTTATAGTTGTCTGTGTAGACATCACCACTATGCCTTGTGCAGTATTTGCAAGTCTTGCTTGAAGGAGTGTACATAACTATATTTAATATTCTATCGTCATTCTAGAGTACACTAAATCTAATCTGTATTAAAAGATATATAGTACTTAATATTCATTATAAGATACACATTGTATTTCATCGTTTTTTTTTTACGGAATAAATGGTACATTTTCCAGGAGGCATAGTATTTTGTTTGTACAGGATGAAATAATTTATATTTATTCCAGGGTACATAATATTTTATCTTCATTACAGGAGCTCCTTATGTCGCCTACCTCCCAGTTCATAATATGCCTTTGACTAGATAGTTAAAGCATGTGCTTTATATTATACACAAGAAATACACTACACATACCTCTATTTTATACTCATGTATACAATAATTAAAATCCTTAAAACCGATAATGGACAAGGATAAAGACTACGCATGTCTGTGTCAATTTCTATGCTTCCTGTGGTTCTCTCCGTTAATGACATTATTCTCTACACTAATACAGGGATAGTTCATGGTAGTCGTGGTCCCACTGGCTCTTCTCAATTCGGTGAGTTCTAAGGAATTATGCGATTCTACAGTCTAATCTGATGAAATAATGTGCTCTATTGTCAGTAGACAGCAGTGTAGGATAATTGTGCTATACCACATTTTTTGGAGGGGAAAAAAACTGGAATTGGAAAACTTGATCTGCCTCTGTGTCTGAACTAACAGTGGACAACGACCCCCATTTCGTCGTCCACGTGGAAGGCCTACAGCTACCCCTGTGCTTCGATTTACATGCTTCAGATGGGGATGCTATCAATCTCATCCAGGACCCCGTGTCTGGTGAGTCACTGAGCTCGATTTAGTCCAATTTTACCTTAGATCTCGAGCGTGAAGTTATAACGTTATTTTTGCGTCTGTTTTACTTATTTCCTAATCCTTTGTGTGAATGACAAAGGGTAGCAAAAAACTATACGCAAACTATGCTTACTGAAATATGAGTATTTCCAAAATACTCAACCCGGAGCAAAGACTATATGCGAAAGATAAGAAAGCACGCATCACACCGTAAAAAAAAAAGAAAAATAAATAAATTGGTAAATAAATAATTGCGGTACAATGGATGGCGCTATAAGGAGGCCCAAAAAATCCTTACAGCGCCATCTATTGTACAGATATCACACTTTCCGCCAACCGTTAGAGCTCACAGACTTCTTCTACGCTTTCCTATCTTCCGTATATAGTCTTATGCTACCTTTTAGTAAGTTCGTTTATGTATAACGAATGTCTCTACTAATGCACTAGTCTCGAATGTTCGTTATTAGCTCCTAATGCCAGATTGCAAGCTCACTGAAAGAAGAAATTTGATTTTCCTTAAAGCAGACCAACCCGATTTCCTTTTAAAAATGTATTGATTATATAAGTTGCAGAGCGGAAGGAAATGAATCTACATCTATTTTGTCGTAGAAATAACAATGGCAATTAAAATGACACAGAAGACTGGTTCTTAAAGTTTCGATATCATTATTTATTTTGCTTTGTACAGCTGCCAAAATTTTTACCTTGGACATCATAGCACAATTTTGGTGAACTGATGCAGAAAAAAAAACACATTTTGCTATTTTAAGAGTAATATTTGTAATTAAACTAAATAATCTAAATCGATCTATTAGTTTTTTTTTTCTTTTTTCTTTTTTAGTACCATTCAAAAAGCTTTTATTTCCCAAAGTTTTACTTGCATATTAGGGTCTTATATTGTTCTTGCTTTGGTGAAATTTCTTTCCATTCCACTTGGATTCGTCAGAAAGGAGGAGAGAAAGAGAGGGAGGAGAAAAGAGAGAGAAGAGGAGAGAAAGAGAAGAAGAGAGAGAGAGGAAGAAGAGAGAGAGGGGAAAGAAGAGAGAAGAGAGGGAGAAAGGAAGAGAAAGGAAAGAGAAGAGGAGAGAGAAAGGAGAAAGGAGAGAGAGCAGATTCAGTTACCCATTACATAGACAAATGCAGAACTTTTTACTATTTTTACAAGGCATAAAGGTTAGTGGACAGGTGTCAGCGGCGAGACACAACCCCAGCATGACGTATTTCACACAGCTGTTCCTGAACCTCGGCCGCGTCAATGTTACAATCACACCGCACTACGTTACCTTCGACTGTTTGAACGCAGACGGAACGCAGACGGTAAGCGAAAATTGGGTATTACTGTACTGAGCTGTAAGGACGTGTGCATATTGCTACTTTTTTTATTCAGTCTAAGAAGGAAAGAAAAGAGAAATCTGCAACGCGGTTACTATAGGGTGTGCAGTCTTAGAATATAAATAAATTCAATTAGTCTCTTAATTTAATCTGTCAATCTCTCTCTCTCTCTCTCTTTTCTCTCTATCTCTCTTCTCTCTATCTCTTTCTATAATTATTATATATATATATATATATAAGTTTTGTATTGAACTTTGATGTTTTTTACCTTCATTTTATTTTCCGATGAGACTTCTCGAGGCTTGGGGAAAGTTGCCAGTTTGTATTTTTTCTTTCCTTGCCTGACCTTGGACGGAGTTAATACTCTTATGAACTTTATATCTTAATAGAATTATAATTATCAACCTGCACTAATTTTTGTGCCATGTGTAGGTACGCTCAATCACGATGTCACGGAGAGGCGTAAAAAGGAGAAAGAATAATCGAAGGTGGAGGAGGAGGGCGGAGAGACAGTCGGGCGGACCGCTCCGCCGAAAATTCGTCATCGGCAGAAGCGTGTCGTCGGATAACTTCTTGGGAGGAGCTTCGAGGATCAAGTAAGGATTTCAGATGGAGGAAGGAAGGGTTCTGATTTCAGAGGGAGGAAGGAAGGGTTCTGAAGTGGGTGAAGTGAGCTCAAGACGATTTCTAGAAGGATGACTTCAGAGGAAGGAAAGGAAGGAAGGATCTCGAAAGAGGTGAAGTAAGCTGAAGAGAAGGGACTGACGTGGAGGGACTTACAAGAAATGAAGTCAGCGAATTAAGGGGAAGAAGTAGGATATTTAAAGGGAAAAAACAAGGTCTTTAAAGGGTTGAATCAAGAAATTCAAAAGGCAAGAAGTAAGACTCGACCGTTTAGCGAAATATGTCATTAATTCACTGGAATTTCAATGGGCAACAACACGTTCATAATCTACCAGATATAAATTACTAGAGATTAATAAAACATAGGACTAATTAAGAAGAAAAAAAAGTTCCATTTTGAGTATGTAATCTTTTCAAACGTTTATTCCACTTATTATGATCATTCCATCAGTCTTAACACAGAAAGAAAGAGAAAAAACGAGAAAAAGAAAACATAATAAAATAGATAAAAAACAAAAAAGAAAAGACAACGAAAAGAACAAAAAAAAAAGAGAAAAAGACGAAAAAAAACACATTACGAGAAAAAGAAAAACATAATAAAATAGATTAAAAACAAAAAAGAAAGACAATGAAAAGGATAAAAAAAAAAGAAAAAGACGAAAAAACAAATTACGAGAAAAAGAAAAACATAATAAAATAGATAAAAAAAAGCTAAAGACAATGAAAAGGATAAAAAAAAAAAAAAAGCTTTCGCCTTCCTCTTCCCTCAGGTTCGACGACGTGACCCTCACCCGCGACGGACGCAAGAAATTCCACATCGTCTTGGGCGACGGCGAGACGCACTTCGTCGTCGTCCGCTCCAAGAACAAGCGGAAGCAGTACTTCCTCGGATTCTACGTGAAGGAATCTGGAATCCTTTCCAATGACACGGACGGGGTCATAGGTAAGGGGAGGGGAAGGAGGGAGAGAGGGACGGGAAGGAGGAGAGAGGAGAGAAGGAAGGAGGGAGAGAGGAGGGGAGGAGGGAGAGAGGGGGGGAAGGGAAGGAAGGGGAGAGGGAAGAGAGGGAGGAAGGAGGAAGAGAGGGAAGGTAGAGGGAGAAAGGGAGGGGAGGAGGGAAGTAGGGAGGGGAAGAAGGAGGGAGAGAGGGGAAGGGAAGAAGGGAGGGAGAGAGAGAGAGATAGGAAAAAAGGTAGAGAGAGAAAGAGAGGGGTAAAGGGAGAGAGAGAGGGAGAAAGAAAGAAAGGGGAGAAGGAGAAGGTGAGAGAGAGAGAGAGAGAGTGAAAGAGAAAGAGAAAAAAATAGTAGAGAAGAGAAGAGAGAAAGAGATGTAGACAAGCAAACAGCGAGAGAAAGAGAATGAGATGACTAGGCTAGCAGAGGAAGGGGGCTGACCTGAGACCTCTGCTCCCGACGTCCCAGTAACGCGTCTCCTCCTCCTCCAGGTCAGTTCATCTTCAAGGAAGTTATCTCTGTCTCGGAGACCATCCTCACCACCAGCCCGAAAGGCGACCTACAGAATGTGTGAGTCCATCCACTTGGTTTATTTGTTTTTTACACGAAAAGAAAAGAAAAGAAAGAAAGAAATATATATGATTCTATGAACGTAGGCACGCACGCATACACGCGTGTGAGTGTATACTTGTACGTATGCATTTACAGGCCTGATACACACACACGCACACACACACACACACACACACACACACACACACACACACACACACACACACACACACACACACACACACACACACACACACAAACACCCACACACACACAACCCCCCCCCACACACACACATGTATGAACATATAATGTATGAATGTATGAATATATGCATGTCTGTAAGTATGTATATTTATATGCACTTATATCTATCCAATTTTGGTTCAGTGTGCGGCTGTCCGTGCACCGCCACACCCCGACGAAGCGGCTCCACCTGTCCGAAACGTCAGGCATCATGGCCAAGCGGCGGTCTTCGCTGAGCAAGAAGCAAGTGCAGTGCATCCACATCCGGAACAGCGGCAGGGGGATTCTGAACGGGTCACCTCGCGATTACGTGCTGCCCTGTCTTTCCTGCTGATTTTAACCCCCGTCGAAGCAGAATTTTCTTATCCTTTCTCTTCTTCTTTTCTTCTTATCCTTGTTTCTCTCTCCCTTTTTTTTTAAATCAGGATAAACTATATTTTGCGTTGCTGATCGTTCTCCATTGGCGAGCGTAATAATGGACTCTCTATCGATTCTTTCGGCGGGTTCTGTTCAGATTGTGAGAGGTCCGACCCAATAAATATATTCAGATGTACAAACATATACACAGAAATAAATGTTTATCTATCAGGAATATATACACATTCGCCTATCTAACTATACGGTAGATATGCTTATCTAGAGTGATAAATATGCATTTATTTCTGTATATGCGTGTCCGTGTCATAAATATGCTTTTGGTTGGTTGTCGCCAAATCTTTAACAGACCGGCAGTTTGAAGAACATGGGAATCGCTGTAATGATAACTTTCCTAATAATTATATCAATAACAATACTAGATCTACTCGCACTACTAATTTTAATACTCATACTAACGATAGTAATAGCGAAGCAGTGGTAACAACAGTAAAGACGGCTACAACAACGATAATGAAAATAAAATCGATTATTAAGCAAAGAATTACACGTATACAAAATATGCATGCGCTAAGTACATTTTCAACTATGTTAGATTGGTCTTTCATACATGATATTCGTAGGATAATAAAAAACATTGAGATCGTACATATCATTGATTTAACATGACTTGGAAATAACACCGTATCGAATATTTCATTTCCTTTCCAGATTTTTTTTTTTTACTCCATTCATTTACGAAGCTATGTATTCAACGGGTTATTTTGTCTTCATTTGATGTATAATAACAAAAACTAACATATGTTTGTCCCAATACTGTTCTTACTGAGGTCGAGGACATTGTTTTTATTCCAAAATCTGTTATATAATGAGAGTAGTTATGACATCGACAGAAGTGTAAGGATAATGACTGTTCAAAGATTGTATTCACTTTTATCCTAGTTATAATATTGGCAAAGTATCATTCGGATGTGTATTGTATAAATGAATAGGGGCTCATGTAGACTGTAGAGGACTGGTTACTGAAACAATATTGTTTATTCTACCAGCAGTATTTTTCTTTTCAATTAAGAATTTTGTTACGTGATAAGTCGTCAGTGTTAGGAAAAAAAATCATTACCTTTTAATGAGAATTGTTCTCACTTTTAATGAGAATTGTTCTCATCATAAAATGCTCGAGATATTAACCATCACACATCAGTGCAAGATGTACAATATACAGGTATATATATGCATTGCATTTCTCGACTACCAATGTACTTCCGTCACATCACACCTGATAAAATCACGGCAGTCGTTTAAACCAGCATTCTTCTTTGAAAGTGTCACAGAATACATGAAAGAATCCTCGTTCAGCTTTTAATTACTTCCCTTACCGATATAAAAATAGGATGTTGATGGATATTCTCTTTCCAGACCACTCCTTAGAATACTGGTCTACTAGGCTTTACAAGGCTTCATTTTTTTGCCATACTCCCAGTTCTCTAATGTTTTTTTTTTTTCTATAATTATATCATAACATACACACCCTGTCATCCCAAATAGTGAGGCCCACCATGAATGTGGTGTTTCTTGTTTCAGTTTTTTTATTTTCTTTTTATTATTATTTTTTTTTTGAAGCATCATAAAATTGTAGATAATGGACTACCCATCCCGGCATGCTGCCAGGGATACTGTTAACACATCCTGCAAATTTCAGGTTCCTGGGATACTTAGTTGGCGAGATATCAGTCACTGAAAATGGCTCAAGTGAGATTTTCAGTAGATTCCAAAAAAATTCAGTCCAGTGTCCAAACCCAAAATCAGAAAAAAATCAAAGAAAAGGGTTCGATTTTTTACAGAAAATGCTCTTTGGGTGTTAAAAACCACATTTCAGGCCTGTTTTTGCAGAATGGTAATTAGGAAGGCCCCAAAAAGTGCCACGCCCACTTTTTACGCAAATTGCCACTTGTAGCCATTTTTGATGGACAATATCTTGCAAACCAAAAGAGCTATTTGAGTGGAATTTCAGACAGAATTCGAACATGACCCATAAATCAATAAATCAAACACGACCTACAGTATGGGCATGTGTCATATGCCCATACTGATGATTCGCAGCTGATGTGATTTGCTGCTGAAGGATATTGGACATCAATTTGATTTAAGATATCTTTTTAAAAAATCATACAAAGGGCATCAAAACACAACAGAATCATACGTAAATAATGTACACTAGCAATGTACAGCTAATATACACAGCCAATACATAGGACAGACAAACGATTAATTTAATCGAATTTCATTTGAACCAAAACAAAAAACCGGGAAACCTACTACATACATTCAAACAATGCAAATACTAAGCATTTATGCCAAAAACTGACAGTAAGTCTCACGATTCCTCAGATATTTAGCAGCAACAAGCGAGTGATCGTTCTGTGTGCAAGTGTAAACAAACGGCAGTCATGGGCGCCGCCATCTTGGATAGGATAAGCATTCTCGCTCGGACGGGGACCGACACTTTTCAATCAAATGTTTGGCGTGGAATCTCAAATATTTCTTACTGGAATTAGGTCCAAATGATCTTGAGTATGTATTATAACAACTGTTCATCGCGCTCTCTCACACTCGCTCGTACTTCGACAGTATTTCAAGATTACTTACCCATTTCTAAAACGCGGCTGAAGCATTCGAAGCGCGACTCGGGTCTGATCACGTGACCCGTGACCAATTAGAAAAAACAAATTTCATTGGCTAAAATTTCGAAACGCCCGCACACAAAGCCAATGAAACGGCAGGTTTTTTCCCTCATTCACAGGGTTACTCGACTGACCACGAGGCGCGCCTTGCCACCTGATGACGTCATCAGCCCGGTAAGACAGAAGTGTGAAAAATGGCATAATTAAAACGCAATTAATACATGTTCTCATGGATATATTTTCATTGAAGTTTTCAGACAATAGTCAAAACGATGTATATTTAATGTATGCTGAAAAAAAAACAGAACTATTTTGGGCAGATTTGTTCCTAAAGAACAAAGATAGTTAGGACACTTTTCGTTTTTTGCTGGTATATGAAGTGGGCCTCACTATCCCAATGTTTTTTTTTTTTCTATAATTATATCATAACATACACACCCTGTCATCCCAAAGATCTAACCTTCTGCTGTCACAAATTTATCGTAGGTTTCTCGGTCTTCTACCAATTCTGATTTTCTTCTTTTTCTACTGTTTTTTAACCTTTTTTCATCTTGGTTCATCTCCCTTTTCTGCATTTTTCTTCACTTTTGCACAACAGTCCATCGTCGCAGAGACTACTAATACACCTTGCTATTATATAACTCACCGGCTTGGATTCAAATTTCCCGGGCGTGAAAATTGCATTCGTAAAAACTTATATCAAAATAATATCAAAATTGTATATAAAACGAGAAAAGTTAAGTTTACACATCAATTGGATGACCTTTTATTGGAGGAGTCTCGTGCAAAAGACCTATCTCAATATTTATTTTTTATTTACTAATTCTACTTTAAGCTAATTCTATTGGAAAACTTTTCAATTGGCTTTGTTTTCTGTCTTCTCATAGTTTCACTTGCAATTTCTTATTAATAGACATAAGATAAAGCTTATTTTTTTCAAGTTTCTCCGAATTTTGAGGTGGAAATGGAATAAAAAATACAAACTTCACTTTTTCTTTATGGTTTATTGTTATGAAACCCAAGAAATGTATACTGTACACGAGTTAATATTTAGGATAAATTTTACACCTTAAATTGAATCCACTAATCTCAAAACAACGACAGGATCAGGTTCCAAATTTTAAAACTAAAGTCGACGAAATCTAGTGGCGGCCATCTTGGAATCTCAGCGTGCGGAACAGTGCAGAATAACAATCATGGATAAATCACTTGTTCTACCTATGTTCCACGCAAAAGAGAATGCATTTATTTTTTCATGGCTACTATAATCTACATACATTTTAAAATATATCTAAAATATTATAACATTTCCCTTGTTGAGGAGGAGTTAGTTGTGGTGGCCTAAACACAGACAGTGTACACAATCCTCTACTGATGCTAATTTCATAAAATACGCTGAAAATATTTTAAAATGTATGGATGGAAAGTGAGAACCAAAATTACACTGATTCCACGTGTATCAGGCAAGAAAAGGACGAAAAAAATTCTTTTGGAAAGAACTTGAACTCTGCTTTGGCGCAAAAGTGGTTCCAACAATATGGCGTCGGTTCGACTTCTTTCTTAGCGGGTGAAAATTTTTTTTTTTTTCGATCCGGTATTTCTTTTGAGATTAGTGACTAAATTCCTTTTTTCCCGCCGTTACACAATTAACAATACAAACTGAAGTCAAGGATAAATTGACTGTCGAGATGTAGTGAATTATATCCATTCTACTGATACAGTAACATTCACTCTCTACGAATTACTAATTATTTTTATATCCTATTATACATTAAATTACATAATTAAGATCGATGTCGGTTGCTGAAAACGATTAAGTGACGAGTGAAGACTTATAAATCTAAGATTGTCATGAAAAGCTCAATAACTTCCATTCTTAAAAACCACTCCCGGATGCTCGCACCACGCATGCGCACCACACACACCTCACTTCACATTGGATAATATACAGTTATGTTTCTTGTCCTGTTTACCGAAAGGTCGATAGACAAAGAAGAGAAGAGCGGGAGTCGGAGAAAGACGAGAGAGGGGAGGACCGAAGGAGAATAAGAAGGGGCAAAGAAGAAAACGTAGAGCCAAAGGAGAAAGGAAGAAAGATTGGTGTAGAGCAACAAGGAATCATGGAAAACTTTATGTCTTACGCAAAATATGGTCCGCAAACATTCGCAATCATCTACATAGATCTAGTATTCTATTCACATTAAACTGTTGTTTGTTTTAAAGCTCAAGATATTCCTCAGTCGCATTTTTCTTCCGCCCAACAGGCAGCCCTGGAAGACACACACACGGAGACTTAAAAAGATCTGTTTAATTTCACGAGTCCTAGGTTAGACTGGCCGCGCAGCCGAGGCACTGGAGGTCGTATCTGCGTCGATCCAAGAGGCCTGAACCCATGTCGGAAACGTTGATGCACTCGACGTCCCTGCCGCTGAGGGCCGAGTGTCGACTGCCTCGCTCGCCGCACACGTGGGACGTCTCGAAGCCCCCTTGCGGATTGCGGCGCTGGACTCGTATGAAGGCGCTGGAGAGGAAGAGAAGTGGAGGTGAAACGTTTTGGACTCGTGTGAAGGCGCCAAGGAGGAAGAAAGGTGGAGGTGAAACGTTTTGGACTCGAGTGAAGGCGCCAAGGAGGAAGAAAGGTGGAGGTGAAACGTTTTGGACTCGTGTGAAGGCGCCAAGGAGGAAGAAAAGTGGAGGTGAAACGTTTTGGACTCGTGTGAAGGCGCCAAGGAGGGAGAAAAGTGGAGGTGAAACGTTTGGACTCGTGTGAAGGCGCCAAGGAGGAAGAAAAGTGGAGGTGAAACGTTTTTGGACTCGTGTGAAGCGCCAAGGAGGAAGAAAAGTGGAGGTGAAACGTTTTGGACTCGTGTGAAGGCGCCAAGGAGGGAGAAAAGTGGAGGTGAAACTGGACTCGTGTGAAAGGCGCCAAGGAGGGAGAAAAGTGAGGTGAAACGTTTGGACTCGAGTGAAGGCGCCAAGGAGGAAGAAATGGAGTGAAACGTTTTGGACGTGTGAAGGCGCCACGTTTTGACTGTGAAGGCGCCAAGGAGGAAGAAAGTGGAGGTGAAAAGTTTTGGACTCGTGTGAAGGCGCCAGGAGGAAGAAAAGGTGGAGTGAAACGTTTTGGTGTGAAGGCCCTGAAACGTGGACTCGTGAAGGCGCCAAGGAGGAAAGGTGGTGAAACGTTTTGGACTCGTGTGAAGGCGCCAAGGGGAAGAAAAGTGGAGGTGAAACGTTTTGGACTCGTGTGAAGGCGCCAAGGAGGAAGAAAAAGTGGAGGTGAAACGTTTGGACTCGAGTGAAGGCGCCAAGGGAAGAAAAGTGGAGGTGAAACGTTTTGGACTCGTGTGAAGGCGCCAAGGAGGAAAAAAAGTGGAGGTGAAACGTTTTGGACTCGTGTGAAGGCGCCAAGGAGGAAGAAAGGTGGAAGTGAAACGTTTTGGACTCGTGTGAAGGCGCCAAAGGAGGAAGAAAAGTGGAGGTGAAACGTTTTGGACTCGTGTGAAGGCGCCAAGGAGGAAGAAAGGTGGAGGTGAAACGTTTTGGACTCGTGTGAAAGCGCTAAGGAGAAAGAAAAATGGAGGTGAAACGTTTTGGACTCGTGTGAAGGCGCCAAGGAGGAAGAAAGGTGGAGGTGAAACGTTTTGGAAGTGAAGGGGCCAAGGAGGAAGGGAGGTGAAACGTTTTGGACTCGTGTGAAGGCGCCAAGGAGGAAGAAAAGTGGAGGTGAAACGTTTTGGACTCGTGTGAAGGCGCCAAGGAGGAAGAAAAGTGGAGGTGAAACGTTTTGGACTCGTGTGAAGGGCGCCAAGGAGGGAGAAAAGTGGAGGTGAAACGTTTTGGACTCGAGTGAAGGCGCAAAGAGGAAGAAAAGTGGAGTGAAAACGTTTTGGATTCGTGTGACGGCGCAAGGAGGAAGGAAAAGTGGAGGTGAAACGTTTTGGACTCGTGTGAAGGCGCCAAGGAGGGAGAAAAGTGGAGGTGAAACGTTTTGGACTCGAGTGAAGGCGCCAAGGAGGAAGAAAGGTGGAGGAGAAACGTTTTGGACTCGTGTGAGGCGCCAAGGAGGAAGAAAGTGGAGGTGAACGTTTGAAAGATAGCAATAAGGATTGGAAGAGAGTGAGTAAATGGAATGGAGGTTTTGGGAAAGGGAGAAAAAGGGAGGTGTAGCAGGTTCAATGTTTTAGACAATACAACGCCATAGTGGATGGAGTTTAGAAAAGACAGATTAACGGCCGGTTTGTTAGAATTGTGCGAGGCCCGACCCAAAGAATATTTGTATACCTCACATGCATAAATAGAGAAATAAATGCACATCAATCAGTCTAGACATGCATATCAACCCGGCAAATAGATAGTTAAATTATATCTATCAGATATTTAGAGAGATATGCCTTTATTTCTGCATCTGTATTTATGAAAATTCATCGGGTTGGGCCTGGTACAATTTGAACAAACCGGCTGTTACGTCGTGGACCTGAAAGCGATGATAGGGGAGAGGGGAGGCGAAGAGAGGAAATAAAGTAAATTTTCTTTGACTTGTATGAAACTGTAGAAGGTGTAGAATGAGAGATTAAAAATAAATGTTCATGTTGAAAGGATAAAATGACAATGTAAAACAACTCAAACAATTTTGTACTTTTGATGTGAGCAATATTTTGAATTTGTATGAAATGGTTGAGGAAGCGCCGGATAAAAGCATTGAAGAAGGAGATTGAGAATATACACAAATGCACAGAAATATAACTTCTGACTTGGATGAGTGCGCTATATATATATATATATATATATATATATATATATATATATATATATATATATATATATATATATATATATATATATATATATATATACGGAAAGGCGGAGAAACGAGAGAGGAAAGGGGAGTAAGAGAAAGAAATGGGGACAAAGATGGAGAAAGGAAAAAAGGAGAGACATACAGAGAGAGAAACGTGGAATAAATGTAAAAAATAAGAGGGATACTCATGATAATGGAAAGTACAGCAAAAGCAAAAAAAGATAATACACATGATATTACAATTTTACCCATTCATGGGAACAACATTTGAAATTTGAAGCTTAGAAACAGAAAGTTGTTATAAAGTGTAAAAAAAAAATAAATATCTTTATTACAATTCTCTGTATTCACAAACTTATTAGAATTCTCTGTATTCACAAACTTTATTAGAATTCTCTGTATTCACAAACTCTCTGTATTCACAAACTTTATTACAATTCTCTGTATTCAAACTTTATTAACAATTCTCTGTATTCACAAACTTTATTACAATTCTCGTATTCACAAAACCTTTATTACAATTCTCTGTATTCACAAACTTTATTACAATTCTCTATTCACAAACTTTATTACAATTCTAGGTAAAATTCTCTGTATTCACAAACTTTATTACAAATCTATGTATTCACACGACAAATATAAAACTACTAGACATCAAATTTCACACGAGAAAAATACAAAAAACATAATCATATAAACTTACCTACTGTCTACGTCTCCACAACGGCCAGCCTCAGTGGGCAAAATCTCTATAGTCTTGTTGTTGAACTGACCTGTAGAGAAAAAGAAAAAAGTAAAAAATAAAAATAATAAAAACACAAACTCAACCGGAATATCGACCCAAAATATTAATCCCCAGATGCGGATGACAATGAATATGAAATGACAATGAAATGAATAATCAACCCAAAATTTCATTCTCCAGGTGGAGATGATAATGAAATGAATAATCGACTTTATTCTCCAGGTGATGATGATAACAACAAGAATAATCAACCCAAAATTTTATTCCCCTGGAGGAGATGATAATGAAATGAATTATTAAAAGTAATTAGAAAATACAACAATGAATTATTAAAAGTAATAAAAAAACAACAATGAATTATTAAAAGTAATAAAAACAACAACAATGAATTATTAAAAGCAATTAAAAAAACAACAATGAATTATTAAAAGTAATTAAAAAAAACAACAATGAATTATTAAAAGTAATTAAAAAAAAACAATGAATTAATTTAAAAAAAAACAACAATGAATTATTAAAAGTAATTAAAAAAACAACAATGAATTATTAAAGTAATTAAAAAAAACAATGAATTATTAAAAGTAATAAAAAAAAAACAAACAGTGAGTTATTAAAAGTAATGAAAAAAACAACAATGAATTATTAAAAAATAAAAAAACATCAATGAATTATTAAAAGTAATTAAAATGAATTATTAAAAAAAAAAAAAAAACAATGAATTATTAAAAATAAAAAAAAACAACAATGATTATTAAAAAAAAAAAACAACAATGAATATTAAAAGTAAATTAAAAAACAACGAAAATTAAAATTTAAAAAAAACAACAACAATGAAATATTAAAAGTAATTAAAAAACAAAATTCAATTCAAAAGTTAATTAAAAAAACACAAACGTCAAAACGTACCAATTAAAAAAAAAACAATGAATTATTAAAAGTAATTAAAAAAAACAAAACCGCCCACACGCACCGATGATGCCATGGGCCTGGGGCGACAGGATCTTCTGGCCCTCGACGTAGAAGCCGAGGTAAGCCTGGCCGTCGGCGTTGGTCGAGCGAGTGACGGCGAAGTGGGCCTCACCGTCGCCCAGGATCACGTCCAGGTGCTTGCTGTCCTGCTTCTTCAGGATCATCGCCCGTGCCGTATGCTGACGAGGGTGGGGAGGGGTGTAGAGGGGGGGGGAAGAGATGGAAGAAAGGGGATTTTTGGGGGGCCGATAAATAAATTTTATTTCTCATTCTGCCAAATCCTGGGTTTCAATTAAAATTTTGGTCCGATAAAATTTCCCCCAATTCCTATTTATTAAATTTTTTTATCGGTCTGCTTCTGGAAACCAAGGAAATAATTTTGGGCCGATAATTTTTTAATTAATGGTGGGGAGGGGTTGAGGTGAGGGATGGGGTAGGGAGGATATGCGGGTGCGAAATTGTGAATAGGGAGAGTGGGTGATGGGTTGAGAAGTGGGGGAGGGGGGAGGGGAGAGGGATGGGGATGGGTTGAGGGGGAGTGAAATGGGAGGGGAGGGGAGGGGTCCAACGGGGAAGGGTGAAGTGATGGGAAGGGTGAAGGGATGGGTAATGGGTGAAGGGAGGGTGTGCCGGTGAGGGTAGGGGAGGGGTGTAGGGGTGTAGGAGGGATTGGGAAGGGTGTGGGTGGGGAGGTGAGGTGAGTAAGGTGGTGGTGAAGTCGGAAGGCGAGGCTTTTTAGAAATGAAGGAGAAATTCAAATAAGAGATATTTTAGTTTCTTCAATTTACATGATGCCCTTTTGTTTAATTTAGGGCTGCATTTGGGTGACGTGTTCGCTTATTTGCTTTCATATGTATTTGAGAATGTCGTTGCTATTGACAATAGTAGCATTTGAGATTTATAGCTATTTTCGGACTTACCATAGGAGCTTATCCCTAGTTCAAAGAAGCAGTACCATGAGAAGTATTTAATGCTAAACTTGCTATCGCTAGTAGGCAGAATTTTACTGAGAATTTTTTGATCGTCTATTCGCTTGACTTCCTAGACAACTGGGAAGGTGTTATGCTCTGGGTGGTGACTTGCCTATGTCAAGATGCTTGAGAATTTGGCCTAGTGGGTGACGTTTCCTACGTAGGGAGCACCAGCCTGAAGGGGAGATTTTAAATAGCACTGATTGGACTTCATATAGTAACATTTATTGGCGTAGAGAATTTAGCTATGTTGTTGTGTACAGTTGCCGTATGATGTCAATGGCATCGGATGGAAAGATTTATGCTATTAGAGACTTTCATGTAGCAACTGAGAAATCGTTATCGGCTAGGTGTGGTGACTGTCTCATGAAGAAATAGGCATCTGAGGAATTGTTATTGCTAATTGACTTACCATAGGTACACTGAAAATTTTATGCTGATTGACTTCCTAGTTACACTGAGATATTTTTATGCTATTGACTTCTAAGTTACATAGCTGAAAATTTAATTGCGTACTTGTGTTGCTATAGTACACCCTGGCAGTAATTTTTTATGCGGGTATTTGGACTTCCATAGTACACTGAGAATTTGATGCTATTGAGTTCATAGTACACTGTAGAATATTGTATGTTTGACTTCCGCCCATGTAGGCGAGTGAGATAGAGTTTATAGACTATTGACTTATTGCTGAGGTGACAGCATGAGAATTATAATAAGGCTTATTGACTTCCTAGTCAACACCTGGGAGAATTATTATGGCTATGTGAGAATTCGCTAGTAATCTGAGTAATTTAATGCATTTAGGACATGTCCTCGTACCTGATGAATTGTGAACATGAGGCATATATAGAAGGACTTCCTTATGTACATCTGAAAGATAGATTGTATGCTATTGTTACTTAATTGCCTAAAGGGTGGAGCACTTGAGGAATTTATGCTATTGGGGAAGTTTATGAGATATACAGGACGGATGAGATTGCTATTATAAAGTACTTTCCTAGTAGGGCAGAAGAAATACCTGAGAGAGATAATCTTATGCCTATTGACCTTCCTTAGTACACTGAGAATCTTATGATATTAAGGAGATACTTCCTATGTGACTGAGTACATGTATATGCAAACATATTGGACTATTCGCTAGTACAGCTGAGAATTTATTGACTTTTATTGAGAGGGTTCATAGTTACAGGTTGCGGGATTTACTAGGAAAGATTTATTGCTTGATAGAAGAATAGAAGTACGTAGGTATAGCTCGCTGAAATATATTATGCTATTAGACTTAAGATGAGTAAGAATTTTTACTACTACTGCTTTTAATATGATAAGGCTTGAGAATGTGTGTTTGACTTCGTAGTGTTAACTCAAGCTAGTAATTGCTAAGTATCGTGACTGGATTTAATAATTCTGTATTAAAATGTAAATGGTATGGTTAGTTTTTTCAGCAAGTTGCAGACACTGGCTAGCACAACATCTCGCTACCAAATGGTCTTACCCTGCGTATACTAAGCTAGCAGCTTGTACCGTCCCGTTCTAGCCGAAAAATACAACTCTAGCCAGGATGCTGCGTTTCTACTTTGTTAGCAAATTACGCTCTCGTTCTAACACTGAAAGGGGAATAACGTTTCTAACGGCGTGTAGCTGCGTGATCTATATATTAGCTGCAGTTCTTTAAGCCTCCTCTATGCTGCTAATTCTGCAACATCTATGTCGGCAAATCTATCCTCGAGCGACAGGCATTATTCAGTTCGCTAACTTTACCTCCGGACTTCTAGCTCCAGATCTCTACCTTTGTCCTTACTAGGCCTGACTTACCTTCACCTCTCTGCTCTACCTCACACCAACTCTTTACTTTCGCCCTTCCTAAAATCCGGACTTTAGCGTCTGATCCTACTCCCAACATCGTACCAATTTTCTGGAGCGGTCAACAATCGCTCTTTGATGCGCCGAACTTACTACTTTCCACTTACTCCGAACATAGATCCTGCACATCTGGTTGAGATCCATTTACGAGCCATCCTATTCTCATACTCTACCTTTTCCTTTTCCTGAGCGCTTGATGCTTACGTCTGGCTGCTGCTGTACGCTACATACTCTACTTTCCCTTCCTACTCGACTATCTACCATGCATGGTACTTATTCTAACGGCCACACTCTACTCTCTCCTGCTCTATTCTCAACTCTACCTTTGTTCAACTTGCTATTAACTTTCACACACTCTGAGGCGTTCTCTGTTTACCCAACTCTACTACTACTCCCTGCTCTACTCCATACTTCTTATTTCGCTTCTCCTCCTAACTCCGTGGCTCTACTCGCTTCGACCTCTCTCCTCTCAAGCTCTATCCTTCCTGCGCTCTATTCCCGACTCTACTCAGCAACATGGATACCGCAACTCTAACCTCGCGACTCTACCCAACTCTATTTCCCGGGTTTTTGTGTTTTCTCCCGACTCTCGCTCCACTCTTAACCAACTCTAGCGCTTTCCTTCTCCGCAGACTCTACCCCAACTCTAACTTTCCTTCCTCCCGACTCTACCCAACTCTACCTTTCCCTTCCTCGCGACTCTACCCACTCTACCTTTCCCTTCCTCTCCCGACTGCTACCCAACTCTACCTTTCGCCTTCCTCCCGACTCTACCTCCCTCTAACAAAACCCCTTCCCGCTTTTAAGCGCGCTTTCCCTTCTCACGACTGCTACTCCCGTCTACCCAACTCTACTTTTCCCTTCCCCCGACTCTACCTTCCCGTCGT
Organism: Penaeus vannamei; assembly: GCF_003789085.1. Lineage (NCBI taxonomy): Eukaryota > Metazoa > Arthropoda > Malacostraca > Decapoda > Penaeidae > Penaeus > Penaeus vannamei. The sequence continues at coordinate 57,406 of NW_020869129.1, forward strand.
AATCCAACTCTACCTTTCCCTTCCTTCCGACTCTACCTCCCACTCTAACCAACTCTAACCTTTCCCTTCCTCCGCGACTCTACTCCCGCTCTAACCCAACTCTACTTTCCCTTCCCCCGACTCTCACCACCCTCCCGCTCTACCAACTCAACTTTCCCTTCCTCCCGACTCTACCAAACTCTACCTCCCGCTCTACCCAACTCTACCTTTCCCCTTCCGTACCGGACTCTACCTCTTACTCTACCAACTGCTACCTAACTCTACCTCCCACTTACCGCAACTCTACTCCTGCTCTAACCCAACTCAACTTTCCCTTTCCTCGCCGGATCTAACCAACTCTAGCCTCCGCCTGCTATCCCGAATCTACACGCTTTCCCTGTCCTACCACGACTCTACTCGCCACTCTACCCAACTCTACTAACTCTAACCATCCCGCTCTACCCAGCTCTACCTTTCCCTTCTCCCGACCAACCTCCCCTCTTAACCAACTCTACCCTTTCCTTCCTCCCGCTCTACCCAAGTCTACTTTTCCCTTCCTCCCGACTCCACCTCTCCACTCTAGCCACTCTACCTTGTTCGCCTTCCTACGACTCTACTCCCACGTCTACCCAATCTACGCTAACTCTACCTCCCGCTCTACCCGCTCTACCTCCCTTCCTCCCGATCTACCTTGCCTCTCTACCCAACTCTACCCAAATCTACCTCTCGCTCTACCCAATCTACCCTAATCTCTTACGCTTTCCTTGCTACCGACTTCCACCTCCACTTCTACCCGACGAAAACTCTACTCCGCGCTCTAACCGACAACTCACTTTCCCTTCCTCCGACTCTAGCCACTCTACCTCCCATCTACCCAACTCTACCTTTCCTTCCTACCGGACTCTAGCCTCCCACTTCTACCGCAACTCCTTGACTTAACTCTAACCTCCGTCTAGCTTACCAGCTTCTACTTTCCCTTCTGCCCGCGACTCTACCTCGCTTCTCTACCCAACTGCTACCCAATGTACCTGCTCGCTTCTAACCCAACTGCTACGCGTCCGGCGCTCTACTACCAGACTCTTAACCTAATTCTACCTCGCACTCTATGCCCCGCAATCTACCTTTCCCTTCCTCCCGACTCTACCCAATCTACCTTCGTTCTAACCGCAACCTCTACCTTTCCCTTCCTCCCGACTCTACCTCACGCACAACCCTACTCTACCGCCGACTCTACCCACTCTACACTTCTACCACTCTACCTTTCCCTTCCTCCCGACTCCACTCCACCTCCACCCCGACCTTAGCGCAAACTCACAATCTGGCCATCCTTTGTCCCAAGAAGTCACGTGGTTGCACTGCTTCGACAGGTTGACTCCCTTCCTCAGGTCGGGCTTCTTCTTGTGCTTCTTCCTCCTCTTCTTGCCGTTTACCTTATTCCTCCGTTCGTAAGGTCGGCCCTTCTTGTCGTAGAAGGGGTAAAGGCTCTTCTTCACGAAGTTCACCTGCCGAGGAGAGGAAGGGTTTTTATTTTATTTTATTTTATTTTATTTTATTTTATTTTATTTATTTCTCTGTCTTGTTTACAAAAAGAGAGTCATGTTTGTGCTTTTCGTGAGTCGGAGAGAACAGACTTCCGAATTTCTTTCTTTCTGTCTGTCTCTGTCTTTCTTTCTTTTTTTTGCTCTGTCTCTCGCTCTCTCTCTCTCTCTTTCTTTCTTTCTCTCCTCTCTTTTCTCTTCTCTTCTGTCTGTCTGTCTGTCTGTCTGTCTGTCTCTCTCTCTCTCTCTCTTAAACACACACACGGGAAAATATATAAAACTGTATCTATATCTATCTATCTATCTACATCTTTATCTACATACATAAAGAGAGAAAACCCGTCACACTCTGTTTAACAAAATAAAGAGTCCAAACCCCCTCCCCCCACCCCTCCCAACTCACCCCCACCCCACCCCACTCCCCCTCCCCTCCCACTCCCCCCATCCCACCCCCATCCTCCCCATCCCACCCCCCCCTCTCCGTCTCCCCCCTCACCTGCGGCACCCGTTCTCTCCCCATCCCCCCACCCCACCCCCCACCCCCCTCTCCCCTCTCCGTCTCCCCCCCCTCTCCTGCGGCACCCGGTTCTCCCCAGGCAGTCGATGTGGATCCGGTCCTGCGTCACCGTCACGTTTATCCGGCCGAGGGAGAAGAAGAGCGCCGAGAAGTAAGTGCGGTCCGGGTTGTGGGAGGCCGAGGTCACTTGGCCGTTCACGATGATCTCTGAGAGTGAGATTGAATGAGGTGAGAGTGAGGGAGGGACGTGAGGGAGGGACATGAGGCCGAGGTCACTTGGCCGTTCACGATGATCTCTGAGAGTGAGATTGAATGAGGTGAGAGTGAGACGTGAGGTGAGGAGGAGGTGAGAGTGAGGGAGGGACGTGAGGAGGGAGTGAGGGTGGGACGTGAGGTGGAGGGAGGAGGTGAGAGTGAGGGAGGGACGTGAGGGGGGGACGTGAGGTGAGAGTGAGGGTGGGACATGAGGGCGAGGTCACTTGGCCCGTTCACGATGATCTCTGAGAGTGACGTGAGGGAGGATGAGGTGAGAGTGAGGAGGGACGTGAACGTGAGGTGAGAGTGAGGTGGGACATGAGGCCGAGGTCACTTGGCCGTTCACGATGATCTCTGAGAGTGAGATTGAATGAGGTGAGAGTGAGGGAGGGAGTGAGGGAGTGAGGTCACTTGAGATGATCTCTGAGAGAGATTGAATGAGGTGAGAGTGAGGGGGGGACGTGAGGGAGGGACGGGTGGGACGTGAGACGTGAGGTGGAGGGAGGAGGTGAGAGTGAGGGAGGGACGTGAGGGGGGGACGTGAGGTGAGAGTGAGGGTGGGACATGAGGCCGAGGTCACTTGGCCGTTCACGATGATCTCTGAGAGTGAGATTGAATGAGGTGAGAGTGAGGGAGGGACGTGAGGGAGGGACATGAGGCCGAGTCACTTGGCCGTTCACGATGATCTCTGAGAGTGAGATTGAATGAGGTGAGAGTGAGGGGTGGACGTGAGGTGGAGGGAGAGGTGAGAGTGAGGAGGTGAGGGAGGGAGTGAGGGTGGGACGTGAGGTGGAGGGAGGAGGTGAGAGTGAGGGAGGGACGTGAGGAGAATGAGGTGAGAGTGAGGGTGGGACATGAGGCCGAGGTCACTTGGCCGTTCACGATGATCTCTGAGAGTGAGATTGAAATGAGGTGAGAGTGAGGAGGATGAGGGAGGGACATGAAGGCCGAGGGTCACTTGGCCGTTCACGATGATCTCTGAGAGTGAGATTGAATGAGGTGAGAGTGAGGGAGGGACGTGAGGGAGGGACATGAGGCCGAGGTCACTTGGCGCGTTCACGATGGATCTCTGAGAGTGAGATTGAATGAGGTGAGAGTGAGGGGGGGACGTGAGGCGAGGTCACTTCGCCGTTCACGATGATCTCTGAGAGTGAGATTGAATGAGGTGAGAGTGAGGGTGGGGACGTGAGGGTGGGACGTGAGGTGAGAGTGAGGGTGGGAGTGAGGGTGGGACGTGAGGGTGGGACGTGAGGGTGGGACGTGAGGGTGGGACGTGAGGGTGGGACGTGGGACATGAGGTGAGAGTGAGGTGAGATTGAATGAGGTGAGAGTGAGGGTGGGACGTGAGGGGGGACATGAGGTGAGAGTGAGGGAGGGACATGAGGCCGAGGTCACTTCGCCGTTCACGATGATCTCTGAGAGTGAGATTGAATGAGGTGAGAGTGAGGGTGGGACGTGAGGGTGGGACGTGAGGTGAGAGTGAGGGTGGGACGTGAGGGTGGGACGAGGTGGGACATGAGGTGAGAGTGAGGGTTGAGGTGGGGACGTGAGGGTGGGACGTGAGGGTGGACATGAGGTGAGAGTGAGGTGAGATTGAATGAGGTGAGAGTGAGGGTGGGACGTGAGGGGGGGACATGAGGTGAGAGTGAGGGAGGGATGGGCCGAGTCACTTCGCCGTTCACGATGATGAATCTGAGAGTGAGATTGAATGAGGTGAGAGTGAGGGAGGGACGTGAGGAGAATGAGGTGAGAGTGAGGGTGGGACGTGAGGTGGGACGTGAGGTGAGAGTGAGGGAGGGACATGAGGCCGAGGTCACTTGGCCGTTCACGATGATCTCTGAGAGTGAGATTGAATGAGGTGAGAGTGAGGGAGGGACGTGAGGAGAATGAGGTGAGAGTGAGGGTGGGACATGAGAGTGGACGTGAGGTGAGAGTGAGGGTGAGAAGTGAGAGGTGAGAGTGATGGGTGGGACGTGAGTGGGACATGTGAGAATGAGGGTGGGACTTGAGGTGAGAAGTGAGGGAGGACGTGAGGTGAGAATGAGGGTGGGACAATGAGGTGAGAATGAGGTGGGACATGAGGTGAGAATGGGTGGGACATGAGGTGAGAATGAGGGTGGGACATGAGGCCGAGGTCACTTCGCCGTTCACGATGATCTCTGAGAGGCGGAGGGAGGAGGTGAGAGTGAAGGGTGGACGTGAGGGTGAGACGTGAGGTGGATGAGGAGGTGAGAATGAGGTGAGAGTGAGGGTGGGACGTGAGGTGGATGGAGGAGGTGAGAATGAGGTGAGAGTGAGGGTGGGACGTGAGGTGGATGGAGGAGGTGAGATGAGGTGAGAGTGAGGGTGGGACATGAGGAGAATGAGGTGAGAGTGAGGGTGTGAAAGAGGGTGGGACATGAGGTGAGATAATTGATGATAAAAAAGACGTGTGGATTTTATTTATTTATAATTATTTTTATCTATTTATTTATTTATTACTATTATTACGTGTGGTGCTAAAAAAGATGGTTGTGTGGATACTTTTTATTTATTTATCTATTTATTCATTTTTTGAGGATGAGTTGTTGGGACAAAAGGAAGGAAGAGAGAAGTAAAAAAAAACACAAAAAGGGAGGTTCTTAACCCTTTTTTTTAACATTCCTCGACTCCCAACATTTTCCTCAAAGAGCAAAACCAAAACACTAATAGTAAAATCAAACCCAAAGTGGATATCCAAGCCACAGTTGCCACACCGAAGGAGTCTCTCTCTCTCTCTCTCTCTCCTCTCTCTCTTTCTCTCTTTCTTTCCTCTCTCTCTCTTCTC
>NW_020869129.1:67500-74998 GCF_003789085.1 Penaeus vannamei
GAGAGAGAGAGAGAGAGAGAGAGAGAGAGAGAGAGAGAGAGAGAGAGAAGAGAGAGGAGAGAGAGAGAGAGAGAGAGAAGAAGAGAGAGAGAAAGGAGAAGAGAGAGAAGGAGAGAGAGAGAGAGAGAGAAGGAGAGAGAAAGAGAGAGAGAAAGAGAGAGAGAAAGATAAAGAGAAAGAGAGAAAGAGAAAAAAGAGAAAGAGAGAACCAGAAACAGAAAGAAAAATAAAAATAAAAATAAAAATAAAAATAGAAAGAGGGAGAAAAAGAGAGAAAGACAAAAAGAAAGAGAGAAAGAGAAACAAGACGAAACACCCATCACACGACCCCCTACACCCAACGACCACTCACTCTGGTGGCCAAGTCCTGCAGGGTGTAGTGGAGTCTCACAATGACAGACGGGTCCTCCGAAGCAGCCATCTTCGCCAAGAGATCCTGCAGGATACACAAGGAAGCTTCAGCAACGGACACACATAAGTCTATTCGAATAATAATTAAAAAAAACAAAAAAAACAGGCAAGTTACAGACACACTTATGTCTACTCGAAAAAAAAACAGGCAAGTTACAGACACAGACACAAGTATATTCGAAAAAAGAACCGCCAAGTTACAGACACACACATTAGTATATTCGGAAAAAAAACACTTTCAGAATAGGTCCACTGGCTATTATAAATGTGTACTTTTTCGTAGTTGATCTTATTATTTAAACATACGACAGTTACACACACTCAAAATAATAATAATAATAATAATAATAGTAAAAGTAAAAAAAAATATATTAAAATATTAAAAATCTGCCCCTTCTACCTACCTGTAGTTACACTAAAAAAAAAAAAATAATAATAATAATAATTTAAAAAATCAGCCTCTTCCACCTACCTGCAGTTACACTAAAAAAAAAAAAAAAAAAAAAAAAAAAAAAAATAATAATAATAATAATAATAAAAAAAAAAAAATAAAATAATAATAATAAAAAAAATCAGCCCCTTCCACCTACCTGCACCTTCAGGTAAGCCCAGATTCTGGAGACGATACCAACGCCTCCCATCGCGATATTCTGGTACCGGGAGTCGATCCGGGTCACCTCAAGTCGTTCCGGCCCGAAACGACCTCGTCCGGTCACAACAGGGTGGAAATTGGGCGTATTTGGGACCAAGACCCCGGCGGTGACCATCTGCAAGGGAGAGGCAATTTTCACCCTTATGGTCGTGAGAGGTCGTGTGATATCTCATGATATTTGTATTTATATGTGAGATTCATGTGGTATTCGCTGCTGGGTGGATGGGTGGGGGGAGGGGGAGGGGGACGGATGAGAGGAATAGTGGAAAATATGATGTCAGTGGGTCACATTCTTTTCATTTATGAAAATCATGGAAGTGGGTTATATCCTTTTGTCATGGAAATAGAAGAATAAGACGAGGAAGAAGAAAAAGAAAAGAGACACACACAGATAGATAGATAGAGGCAGAGAGAGAGATAAATGAGAGAGAGATAGAAATGAGAGGAGAGAAGAGAAGAGGAGAGAGGAGATTAGGAATATTCGTGAAATGAAAGTGATCCTTTTTAGTCATGAGAAAAAAAATCATATAAGTAGGTGTATTTTAACATTTCAGTCATGAAAAATAAAGTGAAATACTTCTCTCTTTCTCTCTCCCTCTCCTCCTCTCCCTCCCTATCCATCCCTCCTCCTCTCTCCCTCGCCCTCCCCTCCCTCTCCCTCTCCCTCTCTCCCTCTCCCTCTCCTCTCCCTCTCCCCTCCTCCCTCTCTTTCCCTCCTCCCTCCTCCTCTCCCTCTCCTCCCTCTTCTTCTTCTTCCCTTCTCCCTAGTCTCTCGCAACTCACCTCGCTCCCCGAATAAAAGTAGCTCGACTCTCGCGGGGAGCTCTTCGTAGATCTGCTCCTGCGGGTACGACATCGCCACATCCACCAGGAGGGGCGACGAGATCTCCTGGAAGAACCGGCGGACCTGTTCCTTCACTCCGGACCGAGGGAACACTCTGAGGGCCCACGCGCCGCTGTCCGCACTCACCTGCTCGATCAGTCTGCAAGGGGCCCTGGGTGTGTTATGCGTGCGCGGACACGTGGATAGACATATACACATGCAAGCACAACTTACACTCGACGCACACCCAGATATAAACACATAGACACAGACACAGACACTCATACACATTCACATTCACAGACACAGACACACGCAGACACGACACACACACACACACACGCACATACACACACACACACCACAAACACACACTCACACACTCAGACACACACATATATGTATATAAAATAGTGTCGAGGTGGTCAAACTCATAGTAAATAACACGACACAAACAGATATCACCCACAAAAGAAAAAACAAAAAAACAAAAAAACAAAAACAACGGCATCCCCTCAACGCCTTAAAAAAAAAAAAAAAAAAAAAAAACATCACCAGAACCTCAACGACTTCAAAAAAAAAAAAAAAAAAAAAAACGACCTCACCAGAACCGACCCCATCCATACCTCAGGTCGGCGTCGGGTCCGAATACCACGCCGAAGATGGGTATGTTGAAGGTATTGGCGGCCCTCAGGGTGGCACGGATCACCTCGGGGTCCGTCTGGCCCAGCGTGCCCCACCCGTCGCTCACCATCACCACCTGGGGAGGAAAAAGTGGGGGGTGACAGTGCCTCTTTGGGGCTTGAGGAGGGACGGTTTTGGGGGACATGTGGTTGTGAACGGAAGGGAAAGGGAGAATAGGATAATAAAGAAGGAGGAAGAGGAGGGGACGTTTTTGGGGATATGTGGTTGTGAATGGAAGAGAAAGGAAGAATAGGATAATAGAGAAGGAAGAAGAGGAGGGACGGTTTTTGGGGGACATGTGGTTGTGAACGGAAGGGAAAGGGAGAATAGGATAATAGAGGAGAATAGGGATAATAGAGAAGGGGAATAGGATAATAGAGAAGGAGGAAGAGGAGGGACGGTTTTGGGGGACATGTGGTTGTGAACGGAAGGGAAAGGGAGAATAGGATAATAAAGAAGGAGGAAGAGGAGGGGACGTTTTTGGGAATGTGGTTTGAATAGAGAAGGAGAATAGGATAATAGAGAAGGAAGAAAGGAGGGACGGTTTTTGGGGAACATGTGGTTGTGAACGGAAGGGAAAGGAGAATAGGATAATAGAGGAGGAGGAATAGGATAATAGAGAAGGAGGAAGAGGAGGGACGGTTTTTGGGGGACATGTGGTTGTGAACGGAAGGGAAAGGGAGAATAGGATAATAGAGGAGGAGGAATAGGATAATAGAGAAGGAGGAATAGGATAATAGAGAAGGAGGAAGAGGAGGGACGGTTTTGGGGGACATGTGGTTGTGAACGGAAGGGAAAGGGAGAATAGGATAATAGAGGAGGAGGAATAGGATAATAGAGAAGGAGGAAGAGGAGGGACGGTTTTGGGGGGACATGTGGTTGTGAACGGAAGGGAAAGGGAGAATAGGGAATAATAGAGGAGGAGGAATAGGATAATAGAGAAGGAGGAATAGTAATAGGAAGGAGAAGAGGAGGGACGTTTTTTGGGGGGACATGTGGTTGTGAACGGAAGGGAAAGGGAGAATAGGATAATAGAGGAGGAGGAATAGGATAATAGGAGGATAGGAGAGAAGAGGAGGGACGGTTTTGGGGGGGACATGTGGTTGTGAACGGAAGGAAAGGGAGAATAGGATAATAGAGGAGGAGGAATAGGATATTAGGATAATAGAGAAGGAGGAAGAGGAGGGACGGTTTTGGGGGACATGTGGTTGTGAACGGAAGGGAAAGGGAGAATGGATAATAGAGGAGGAGGAATAGGATAATAGAGAAGGAGGAAGAGGAGGACGGTTGGGGGGACATGTGGTTGTGAACGGAAGGGAAAGGGAGAATAGGATAATAGAAGAAGGAGGAAGAGGAGGGACATGTGGTTGTGAATGGAAGGGAAAGGGAGAATAGGATAATAGAGAAGGAGGAAGAGGAGGGACGGTTTTTGGGGGACGTGGTTGTGAACGGAAGGGAAAGGGAGAATAGGATAATAGAGGAGGAGGAATAGGATAATAGAGAAGGAGGAAGAGGAGGGACGTTTTTTGGGGGACGTGGTTGTGAATGGAAGGGAAAGGGAGAATAGGATAATAGAGGAGGAGGAATAGGATAATAGAGAAGGAGGAAGAGGAGGGACGGTTTTGGGGGGACATGGTTGTGAACGGAAGGGAAAGGGAGAATAGGATAATAGAGGAGGAGGAATAGGATAATAGAGAAGGAGGAAGAGGAGGGACGGTTTTTGGGGGACATGTGGTTGTGAACGGAAGGGAAAGGGAGAATAGGATAATAGAGGAGGAGGAATAGGATAATAGAGAAGGAGGAAGAGGAGGGACGCTTTGGGGGACATGTGGTTGTGAACGGAAGGGAAAGGGAGAACAGGATAATAGAGGAAGAGGAATAGGATAATAGAGAAGGAGGAATAGGATAATAGAGAAGGAGGAAGAGGAGGGACGGTTTTTGGGGGACATGTGGTTTTTGAGAAGGGGTAAGGAAAATGGAGAATAGGATAATAGAGAAGGAGGAATAGGATAATAGAGAAGGAGGAAGAGGAGGGACGCTTTTGGGGGACATGTGGTTGTGAAGGGAAAGGAGATAGGATAATAGAGGAGGAGGAATACGGATAATAGAGAAGGAGGAAGAGGAGGGACGCGCTTTGGGGGACATGTGGTTGTTAACGGAAGGGAAAGGGAGAATAGGATAATAGAGGAGGAGGAATAGGATAATAGAGAAGGAGGAAGAGGAGGGACGGTTTTTGGGGGACATGTGGTTGTGAACGGAAGGGAAAGGGAGAATAGGATAATAGAGGAGGAGGAAGAGGATAATAGAGAAGGAGGAAGAGGAGGGACGGTTTTTGGAGGACATATGGTTGTGAAGGGAAGGGAAAGGGAGAATAGGATAATAGAGGAGGAGGAATAGGATAATAGAGAAGGAGGAAGAGGAGGGACGGTTTTTGGGGGACATGTGGTTGTGAACGGAAGGGAAAAGGAGAATAGGATAAATAGAAGGAGAATAGGAGATAGGAAGGAGGAATAGGAATAATAGAGAAGGAGAAGAGGAGGGACGGTTTTGGGGGACATGTGGTTGTGAAGGAAGGGAAAGGAAGAATAGGATAATAGAGGAGGAGGAATAGGATAGAGGAGGGAGGAAGAGGAGGGACGGTTTTTGGGGGACATGTGCTTGTGAACGGAAGGGAAAGGGAGAAGAGGATAATAGAGGAGGAGGAGGGAGACGGAGAAGGCGGAGACGAAAAGGAAGAAAATATGGAAAATAACAATAAATAACAAGAAAAATGAAGAAGATAAAGAAAAAAGAAAAAGGAAGATAACGAAGAATGAAGCAGACGAAGAAAAGGTGAAAAACATAAAAAAAAAAATAATATGAATTAAAAAACAGAAAAACAAAGAAACAGAAAGAAAAATCAAACAAACTAACGATAAAAGAGCTAAAGAAGAATTAAAAAAAAAACGAAAAACAAACAAAACCAAACCCGCCAACCCCCAACCCCCCCCCAGAACCCCTCAACCACCCCAAACCCCCGAACCACCCCCACCACCCAACCACCCCTTCACCCCAACCCCCACCCTTACCTTCCTGGCCACGTTCTTCCGATCGAACCCCGTGGCCCTCCGGAGAGCCTCGTGGTACGCCGGGTTCAGGTACGAGTTCCCCATCGGTTCCAGCCTCTTCATCATCCTCTTGACCTTCTTCTTGTGGGATCGAGTGCCGTTGAACTGACCCAGGCTCTTCACGTCGGCGGAGAACACCAGCAGCTGCGGGAGGAGGAGGAGAAGGAGGAGGAGGTGGTGGAGGAATTAGATTTAGATTTAGGTTTGGTTTGGATTCACGATTTAGATTTAGATTTAGATTTTGAATTCCATTTGTTACAAAGGGGGAGGATTTAGATTTAGATTTAGATTTAGTTTGAATTCCATTTGTTCCATTTGTTCCAAAAGTGGAGGATTTAGATTTAGATTTTGAATTCCATTTGTTACAAAAGTGGAGGATTTGGATTTGGATTTAGATTTAGATTTGAATTCATTTGTTACAAAAGTGGAGATTTAGATTTAGATTCTAGATTTAATTCCCTTTGTTACAATGGATATTCTTTTGCTGGGACATACTGTCTGTTTTATTTGTTTTATTTAATTCCATTTGTTAGAATGGATATTCTTTGCTGTGACATACTGTCATGTTTTATTTTGCTTCTAAATCTCCCCCTGTGTGCAAGGAGTGGCCGGGGTTACCGCTCACTGGCTGTTATTATTTTTTGACTTTTTAATTTTGTAATTTTAATTGTGGTTGTTATTGTTTGCATTATCGTTATCTATTTATTTGTTTGTTATTGTTACCATTATATATTTATTTATTCTGTATCATTATTATTATCTTTATTTTTTTATCTTTATCATTATTGTCATCATCTTTATCCTTATTATCATTAATATCATTATTATTATCATTATTTATGTATCTGTCTATCACCATTATTATTATTATTATTATCATTATTACTATCATTATTCATTAATCATTATTATCATAATCATCCTTCATCTATCATTTTATCTATCTATTATCTATTATCATTATTACCATTATTATTACCATTGTTATCATTATTATCATTATCAATTATTCATCATTTAATCTATTTCTGCATTCAATTATATAATCATCCTCATTATTATTATTATCATTATTAGCATTATTACCATCATTATTGATTAATCTATCATTATAATCATAATTATCATACTACAACAGTTCCTTTTTTGTCAATAATAATGATAATGATAATAAGATCCCACTCCAAAACCCTTCCCCCCCTCCAAGATCCCCCTCAAGTCCCCACTCCAAACCCTTCCCCTCCTCCCCCCCTCAAGTCCCATCCAACGCCCCCTCAAATCCCACTCCAACCCCCCCCCCTCATCCCACTCAACCCCCTCCAAGTCCAACTCCAAATCCCTCCACTCAAGTCCCCTCCAACCCCCCTCAGTCCCCCTCCAACCTCCCCCCTCAAGTCCCCCTCCAACCCCCCCTCAAGTCCCAGTCCACCCCCCCCCTCAAGTCCCCTCCAAGTTCCACTCCAACTCCCCCCCCTCAAGTTCCCTCTATACCCCCTCAGTCCCACTCAACCCCCGTCCCCTCTCAAATCCCACTCCTAACCCCCCTCAAGTCCCGACTCCAACCCCCTCCCCCCCTTTCAAGTCCCACTCCAACCCCCAACCCCACCGCTCCAACCCCCTCTACAAGTCCCCCTCCAACCCTCCCCTCCCCCCTTCAAATCCCACTCCAACCCCCCCTCCCCCCTCTACAAGTCCCACTCCAACCCCTCCAACCCCCCCCTTCAAAGGGTGCCCCCACTCCAACCCCCTTCCCCCCTCCCCCTCCCACCCCCCTCAAGTCCCACTCCAAACCCCCCCTCCCTCCCCTCTACAAGGTCCCCC
>NW_020869129.1:75098-85098 GCF_003789085.1 Penaeus vannamei
GATGAGAGATGAGAGAGAGAGAGACTGAGAGATGAGAGACGAGACGAGGAGACGAGACGATGGAGAGAGAATGACGAGAGAGAGGAGAGCAGGAGAGAGAGAGAGAGAGACATGAAAGCGAATGTATTATTTGCGATGTATCTGGCCGGTTCCAATTATATCTTCATCAGAAATACATAATTTAATTAGATCGAAGGATGGAGTTAGAGAGAGAGAGGAGAAAAAACAGAGAAAGAGAGAAGAGGAGAGATCATAATAAAAAATAATAATAATTAATAATAATAATAATAATAATAATCATACATCAATAATTATAATAATAATAACAATAATAACCAATAAAAATAACAACATCAATACAACAACAACACAACAACCCAACATCACACCCACAAAAACACAACAACAACATCACACATCAACAACAACAGCAACACCAAAATAACACCAACAAAAAACAACAAAACAATACCAATCACACATCAACAACCAACAAGCAAACAACAACTACACCCCAACATCAACACCACAAAACAACACATCAACAACAACACACACACAACAACAACACACCCAACATCAACACCCCAAAGCACTCACCTGACCCGGCCGCACTTGCACCGTGTGGAGGTACCGGCCGTTGACCCGCCTTAGAAGCTCCTCGTAAGTGAGGTAGAACGTGACCTTGCCTTGGCTGGCCACGCTGGTGCTGACCTCGAATTTCTGCTCATTATTCTCTCTGTGGAAAAGGGGAAATGGGATAATGGGGGGGAAGTGTAAAGAAGAGAAAGAAAAGGTGGGTTTTAATGGAGAGCAGAGGGAGAGAAGGAGGGAGGGAGAAGGGTGTGAAAGAGGAGGATTGAGAAAGAAAGGAGAGAGAGAGAGAGAGAGAGAGCAGAGAGAGAGAGAGAGAGAGAGAGAGAGAGAGAGAGAGAGAGAGAGAGAGAGAGAGAGAGAGAGAAGAGAGAGACGAGAGACAGACAGACCAGACAGACAGACAGACAGACAGACAGACAAGAAGAAGAGAGAGAGAGAAGAGAGAGAGAAAAGAGAGACAAAAGATAGAGAGAAAGAGAAAGAATGAAAGAAAGAGAGAGTTTATATTCGAAAGATAAAATTTGAAAATGTGTTCACGGATTTTACACTTTTTAATTAGTGAGAAGAGAGAGTAAGAAAGTTTAGAAATGTCATATTAAAATGACTTTGTGTCGTGTGTTTCGTAACATGACACACTAACCGGAAATACAAAGTGATAAAGACTTTATCATTATTTCTAATTCAGTTAAAAAGTCGGTGTAAAATCAATACAAAAAGAATATTCAACATTATCAAATCCTGTATCTCATAATAATAATAATAATAAATAATAATAATAATAATAATAATAATAATAATAATAATAATAATAATAATAATAGAAGTTTTTTAGTAAATATCTACCTCAGGGTAACAGGGAAGGGTAAGAGGTAAGGGAGGGGAGGGGGGGGGGGCGGAGGAGGCGGGAGAGGAAGAGGGAAAGGGAGGGAGGGGACAGGCGGGAGAGGGAGGGGGAGAGGGAGAGGGAGGAAAGGAGGGGGAGGGGAAGGGAGCAGGGAGAGGGAGGGGGAGGGCAGACGGAGGCTGTTGGCGAGAGAGGAGAGGGAAGGAAGGGCGAGGGGAGAGTAGGGGGAGAGGGAGTGAGGAGGCGGGGGGAGGAGGCGAAATGAGGGAGGGGGGAGGGCTGTGGCGAGAGAGGGAGGGAGGGGACGGGGAGGGGGAGAGAAGAGAGGAGAGGGGGGAGAGGAGAGGAGAGGAGAGGGAGGCAAGAAGGGGAGGGGGAGGAGGCGAGAGAGCCAGAGAGGAGAAAAGGCCGGGAGAGGGAGAGGGAGGAGAGGCGGGAGAGGGGGGGTGGGGGAGGAGGAGGGTCCTTATCTCTCACGAATGACTCTCGCATGAAAGCAAAGTCGATCTATCATATGTTGGAGCAACGTTGTGGCAAGTAAGCTTACGGCTGTGGTTCTTATTTTGCAACATCGGCTGAAGGGCGGAGAGGAGGAGGAGGAGGGGGAAAGGAGGGAGGAGGAGGAAGGAGGAGGAGGAGGAGGAGGAAGCGAGGAGCGAGGAGAGGAAAAGGTGGAGGACGGGGAGGGATGGATAGAAACAGGGGAGGCGAGGGGAGAAGGAAGGGGAAGGGGGAGGGGAAAAGGAAGAAGAAGAAAGAAGAAGAAGAGGGGGGGGGAGTGGGGAGATGGGGATAAGAAGGAGGAGGAAGAAGAGGAAGAGGAGAGGAGGATAAAAGGAAGAAGGAGGGGAAGAGCAGAAGAAGGAGAAGAAAAAGAAGGAGGAAGAGGATATGACGAAGAACTATGAGAAGAAGAAGGAGAGACGCAGAAGGAGAAAGATGAAAGAAAAGAAAAAAAAAAGAAAAAAACACACACAAGCTAAAAAAAAAGAAAAGCAAAATCCATAATTTACAACATTTTCCCTAAACATTAGCCAATTCCTTTAAAGAGAATCCCAAACCCCAAAGACTACAAAGTTTACACCTTATCCAAGCCCCCCCCCCCCCCCCCCATCCTCTCCTACCCCCACCCTTCTTCCTTTTAAATAGACCAGATCCTTAACCCTCTCTACCTCTCCTTCTCCTCCCCTTCCCTCCCTTCCCCCCTACCCCTACCCTTTCCCTCCCTTTCCCTCCCCTCCCCCTACCCCTTCCCTCCCTTCCCCCCCCCTTCCCTCCCTCTTGCACTTCCTCCCTCCCTCCCTCTTGCCCCTCCTCTCCCTCCCTATCCATCGCTCGCCCTCCTACTTCCTCTTCATCTCCCTCCTTCGCTCTCTCCTTCGCCCTTCCTTCTAAACCCCCCTTTTTTCCTCCTCTCCTATCCACTTCCTCCCCTCTCCCTCCTGCCCCTCGATCCTTCCCCTTCTTCCTCCTCCTCTTCCCCTCACATGCCCCTTCCCCTTCTTCTCCCTCCCCCCTCCCTTCTTTCGCCCCCTCCTCCCTCCCTCATCCCGTCCTCCCCCTCCCCTCCCTTCCTACCTCCTTCCCCTTCCTCCCTTCCCCTTACCTTCCTACCTCCCCCTCCCCTCCCTTCTCCCCCTCCCCCTCCCAATCCCCACTCCACGAAGGGGCATTGACCTCGCCTCTCCTCTCCTCCTCACGCCCCAAGGAGGAGGAGGGAGGAGGAAGTCCCTGAAGCCCCAACGCGTGTCTCGAGCCGGGGAAGAAAGTGCTCCAAGAGACCAAGACCCCACTTCTCGGACGGGGCAACGAGATCTGGCTCTTTGGGCTTTTTTTTTTTTTTTTTTTTTTTTTTTTTTTTTTTTTGGGGGGGGGGTAGCTATAATAGTATTATTTCGGGCGTGGAGTCTAGGGATGGAGTGTGGGTGAGGGTGGTGGGGGGGGGGCGCTGGAGTTGTGGGGGTGAGGTGAGGTGAGGGGGGTTGGAGTGGGGTGGGGCGGTGAGTGAGTGAGGAGGGGGGGGTGGAAGTGTGGGGGGGGCTTTGTATGGATGTTGTTGGTCTTTTTGAAAGGATAATGTTATTTTTCATGAGTGTTATTGATTTTTTTTTGTTATGAAAAAAAGGAAAAAAAAAGTTTAGGTAGTGGCTTAAAAACTTGTGGTTTTCTAGAATATATTTCTCTGAATAATAATGAATAAACTATATTAGCGAAGCCACAAATAATAAGATACTCCAAAAACATACAATTATGCAAAAAATATACATATCAATAATAATAATAACAATAATAATAACGATAATACTAACAATAATAATAATAATAATAATAATAATATAATAATAATAATAATAATAATAATAATAATAATAATAATAATGATAATAATAGTAAAATAATAATAATAATAACAATAACAATAATAATAACAATAATGATATAATATAATATAATATAAATAAATAAATAAATTAGAACAAAATAAACACGATAACAATAACAACAAAAAATAAGCAAAAACTATTCAGTAATGGCTGAAAATCCATAGTTTCTATTCTATACGTTTCACATCAATTTTCCATTCATTTTCGACCAAAAACACTACTTCAAGCCCGCGAGTAGACAGCTGATCTACTTGACACGTGGCCGCTGTCTCCCCGAATCTAACCTTGCTGTCCAATACTGTCTCATTTGATGACGATATCAACACTAGTTTTTCTATAAAACGGTTGTATCTATGAGCACTAGATTGTATTCTAGTATTCCATAAGAAATATGTTTTGTTATCAGTTATTTTATGCTTTCCTTTCTTTAAAAAAAAATGTGTTTAGGAGCATCAGATTGTATTCTAGTATTCCATAAGAAATACGTTTTATTATCAGTCATTTTATGCTTTTCTTTCGTTTCAACTCTTCATATTCCTCAAAAAAAGACAAAAAAAAGACAAAAATAAAAAAATAAAATAACTAAAAAAAAAAAAAAAAATCTTTAACCTAGCCACCCAACCTTCCCATTTTCTCAGACATCTACCGAAAAAAGAAAAAAAAAGAAAAACATTTCTCAGCCCATATAAACAACGCCAAAACCCCCAATTACCAAGCCCAGCAATAAAAAAAAAAAAAAAAAACGGAGAGAAATGGATAAATTGTTATGAAGAAAAAAACGAAGAGAGAAATGGATAAATTGTTATGAAGAAAAAAACGAAGAGAGAAATGGATAAATTGTTATGAAGAAGAGATGGATAATTGTATGAAGAAACGTAGTTGGCACACGGCCGTTCCCACGCCGAGATTTTTAAAAATGGCGCCAAAACTGCTGACGAGAGAGAGACCGCGAGGCCAACGCAGGCTCCGCACCCCCCCCCCCCCCCCCCCACGTGATGCTGACGGCGACTCGGTCCTTGTAAACATCGTAACTAAATGCGATACCAGGCTGGCGGATGGGTTTTCTCTTCCTCTCTCTCTTCTTTCTTTTCTTTCTATCTTTCTCTTCCTCTTCTCTTTCTCTTTCTTTCTATCTTTTCTCTTCTCTCTCTCTTTCTCTTTCTTTCTATCTTTCTCTTCCCTCTTCTCTTTCTCTTCCTCTCTTCTTCTTTCTCTTTCTTCTCTCTTTCTCTTCTCTTCTCTCTTTCTCTTTCTTTCTATCTTTCTCTTCCTCTCTCTTTCTCTTTCTTCTACTTTCTTTCTTTCTTCTCTTTCTCTTGCTCTCTGTCTCTCTCATCTTCTTTCTTTCTTTCTCTCTCTCTCTCTCTCTCTCTCTCTCTCTCTCTCTCTCTTCTCTCTCTCTCTCTCTCTCTCTCTCTCGCTCTTTTCTTTCCTCTTTCTCTCTCTCTGATATTCTTTACTTTTTTTTCTCTCTCTCATACCTTTTACCCATTTCCTTTCTCTCTCTCTCCCTCTCATACTCTTTACCTTTCTCTCTCTCTCCCTCTCATACTCTTTACCTTTCTCTCTCTCTCTCTTTCATGCACTTTATCTTTCTCTTTCTTTCCTCTATACTCCTTACCTTTCTCTCTCCCTCTCCCCTCCCTCCCTCCTTTTCCCTTCTCTCCGTCCTTCTCCTTCTCTCCCTCTCCCTCTTCCTCCCTCTCCTTCTCTCCCTCTCCCTCTCATACTCTTTACCTTTCTCTCTCTCTCCCTCTCATACTCTTTACCTTTCTCTCTCTCTCTCTTCATGCACTTATCTTTCTCTTTCTTTCTCTCATACTCCTTACTTTCTCTCTCCCTCTCCCTCCCTCCCCTCCTTTTCCCTCCTCTCCGTCCCTCTCCTCCTCTCCCTCTCCCTCTTCCTCCCTCTCCTTCTCCCTCTCCCTCCCACCTCTCCTCTCCTCCCATCCCTCCCACCCCCACCACCCCACCTCCCCCCCTTCTTACCACCACTCCACCTCCCCACCTACTCCTTAACCACCCCCCACCTCCCCACCTCCCTTCTCCCCCTACCATCCCCCTCCCCCTCCTCCTCTTACCACCTCCCCACCTCCCTTCCCTCCCCTACCATCCCCCACCACCCCAACCCCACCTCCCTCCCTCCTTACCACCACCCACCCCACCTCCCCCCCTCCTTACCCCCCCCCACCCCACCCCACCAAACCACCCTCCCTACCACCCCTCCCCACCCCACCCACCCTCTCTTCCGGAGCCACTGGGATGAGGGTCACGTAAACAATAGACGCAGAAAATAACAGCCCACTTGGCCATAACGCTTAAGATTGAGGGCGTTGCTGGCCGAGCCTTTGGTGCTCAAAGGGTTCCGCCTCGGCTTGACGAAGCCTATAGAAGAATTATCTTTATTATTGATAATTCATAAATAATAATAATAATAATGGTAATAATAATGATAATAATTAGAATAGGAGTATCAAGCTTTGAATTGATTATTGAAGGGATGGATGCCCTACATATAGGTATCCAACTATTATCAATAATAATAATAAGGTAATAATGATAATTAATTGAATGGTAGTAACAATTTTGATTGATTATTGAAGGGACGAAGGCCCTATAGAAGAATTATTTTTATTATCAATAATAATAATAATGGTAATAATGATAATAATTAGAATGGTTGTAACAAGTTTGCATTATTATCATCAATAATAATAATGGCAATAATAATAATAATTAGAATGGTTGTAAACAAGCTTGGATTTATTATTATAGGGACAAAAGCCTATAGAATCATTTTTTATCAATAATAATAATAATGGTAATAATGATAATAATTAGAATAGTAACAAGACATTAATCATTGGAGGGACAGAGCCTATAGGAGAATTATCATAAATAATAATAATAATAATGGTAATAATAATAATAATAATTGGAATGGTAGTAACAAGTTTGATTGATTATTGAAGGGACGAAAGCCTTATAGAAGAATTATTTTTTATTATCAATAATAATAATAATGGTAATAATAATAATGATAATTAGAATGGTTATAATAATGGCAATAATGATAATAATGATAATAATTAGAATAGGAGTAACAAGCTTGATTGATTATTGAAGGGACGAAGCCTTATAGAAGAATTATCATCAATAATAATAATAATGGTAATAATAATAATAATTAGAATGGTAGTAACAAGTTTGATTTGGTTATTGAAGGGATGATGCCTATATAGGTATCACTATTATCAATAATAATAATGATAATGGCAATAATGATAATTAGAATGGTTGTAACAAGCTTGATTGATTATTGAAGGGACGAAGCCTATAGAAGAATTATTTTTATTATCAATAGTAATAATAATAATTGATAATGGTAATAATAATAATAATTGGAATGGTAGTAACAAACTCGACTGATTATTGTAAGGACAAAGTATCATTATTATCAATAATGATAATGATAATAATGATAAATGGCAATAATGATAATCAGAATGCGTAGTAAACAAGTTTTATTGATTATTGAAGGGACGAAGCCTATAGAAAGTATCATTATTATCAATAATGGTAATGAGAAGAGCAATAATGATAATTAGAATAGGAGTAACAAGCTTGAATTGATTATTGAAGAGATGATGCCTATAGAGGTATCATTATTATCATCAATAATAATAATAATGGTAATAATAATAAAAAACTAGAATGGTAGTAACAGCTTCATTATTACATCAATAATAATAATGGTAATAATAATTGATAATTAGAATAGGAGTAACAAGTTGATTGAATTATTGAGGGCGATGATGGCCTATAGAAGAATTATTTTTATATCAATAATAATAATAATTAATAATGTTAATAATGATTAATAATTGGAAGGTAGTAACAAACTCGGTTGTTATTGTAAGGACAAAGACGATGCCTATAGAAGTATCATTATTATCGAGGAATGATAATTGATAAATAGCAATAATGATAATTAGAATGGTGAGTACAAGCTATTGATTATTGTAGGGACGAAGCATATAGAACATTTATCATGAAATAATAATAATAATAATGGTAATAATGATGATATAAGATTAGAATGGTAGTACAAGTTTGATTGTTATTGAAGGGATGAATGGCCTATATAAGTATCATTATATCAATAATGATAGATGAGAATAGCGCAATAATGATAATTAGAATGGTAGTGAACAGGCTTGTTTCATTACTGTAGGGACAAAGCCTATAAAGTAAATCATTATTAATAATAATGATAATAACAATACCAATTTAACATCCCTAATGATAATAACCGACATAAAAATAGTATTAGGAATAGCAGCTAATAATAATAATAATAATAATAATAATAATAATAATAATAATAATAATAATAATAATAATAATAATAATAATAATAACAATAATGATAATAATAATAACAATAATAATAATAATAATAATAATATCTGCATAATAATAATAATAATAATAACAATAATAATAATAATAATAACATAATAATAATAATAACAAATAACAACAATAATAAATAATAATCCTCTCTCCTTCAAATACAAACAAAGGATAATGAAGATTAATTGACACCATAATTAACAATCCCGAAGGTACAATCAGAGTCATCGTTGATCAAAGTACCAATCGAGGAGGTACCAACGCTACTTTAGGTACCTGAGTGATTGGTATGCAATGGATTCAGCATAATCCTTTTGACTCAGCAAATCCAATCACTCGTGTTTTCAGAATGATTCGTCTGTCGGTTCAGAATGATTCGAAAATAATTGTCGAACGAAGAAGCAGAATGATAAGAATTAGAATAAGAAAAAGAAGAAGAAAGAAAGAAAAGAAGAAGAAGATGAAGAACAAGAAAATGATAAAGAAGAAGGGGAAAGAAGAACAAAAAGAAGAATGAGTGGTCTGTCGGTTCAGAATGATTGGATGGTTGAGTCGAAAATAATTGTCAAACGAAGAAGCAGAATAATAAGAATAAGAATAAGAAAAAGAAGAGGAAAGAAAGGAAAGAAGAAGAAGAAGAAAATGACAAAGAAGAAGGAGAAGAAGAACAAGAAAAAGAATGATTCGTCTGTCGGTTCAGAATGATTCGAAAATAATTGTCGAACGAAGAAGCAGAATAATAAGAATTAGAATAAGAAAAAGAAGATGAAGAAGAAGAAAAATGATGAATGATGAAGAAGGAGAAGAAGAGAAGAAGACAAAAATAAAATAAGAATGATTGGTCTGTCGGTTAGATTGATTGGATGGTTGAATCGAATATAATTGTCGAACGAAGAAAGAGAATAATAAGAATAAGAATAAGAAAAAGAAGATGAAGAAGAAGAAAATGATGATGATAAAGAAGAAGAAGAAGAAGAAGTAGAAGAAGAACAAGAATAAGAATGAACTGGTTGGATGGTTGAATCGAAAATAATTGTCGAACGAAGAAGAAGCAGAAAATAATAATAATAATAATATGAAGAAAAGAAGAAGAAGGAAAGAAAAGAAGAATAAGATGAAGAAGAAAAAGAAGAAAATGATGAAGAAGAAGGAGAAGAAGAAGTAGAACAAGAACAAGAATGAGCTGGTTTGCCGGTTAGAATGATTGCATAGTTGAATCGAAAATAATTCGAAGAAACAGGATAATAAGATAATAAGAAAAAGAGGAAAGAAAGAAAAGAAGAAGAAGAAAATAATGAAGAAGAAGAAGGAGAAGAAGTAGAAGAACAAGAACAAGAATGAACTGGTTTGTTGGTTCAGAATGATTCGAAGAAGCAGAATAATAAGAAAAAGAAAAGAATAAGATGAAGAAGGAGGAGGAGGAGAAGAAGGGAAGAGAAGAAGCAGAAGAAGAAGAAGCAGAGAAGAAAAAAGATGAAGAGAAGAAGCAGAATAATAAGAAAAAGAAAAGAATAAGATGAAGAAGGAGGAGGAGAAGAAGAAGAAGGTGAAGAAGTAGGAGAAGAAGCAGAAGAAGAAGAAGAAGCAGAAGAAAGAAAAAGATGAAGAAGAAGAAGAAGCAGAATAATAAGAAAAAGAAAAGAATAAGATGAAGAAGGAGGAGGAGGAGAAGAAGAAGAAGGAGAAGAAGAGAAGCAGAAGAAGAAGAAGAAGCAGAAGAAGAAAAAGATGAAGAAGAAGAAGCAGAATAATAAAAATA
>NW_020869129.1:91653-104153 GCF_003789085.1 Penaeus vannamei
TTTTGGAGATATGCAGTGTTGAGTTTTTTCCCTCTCTTTTTTCAGTTTACTTTTTTATATCACATTCGTCCTCCCACCCCCCACCCACCCCACCCACCCCCAAACCCGCCCCCATCACAGAATGCGCGCACGTCGAGCTCGAACTCGAATTATGAATGAGCAACAATGTTCACGGAATGACCTTCGGAGACCCATTCATTAACGTTCTCACAGCGGCCCTCGCACATTCTAGAAGACACACCTGCGGAATATAAAATGTTTATGCATCAGGTGACAGCCACAAACACTCCCTTTTTATCCTGATCGGTGCCCACGTGCCCGCAAACGTTAATACAAGCAAAAGGCATTTGGCATACATGGTTACGTACGGTATGTATTATAGTGCATAGGTGCACACTACACAACAAGTATACTATATACATAAATATATGAATATATAATTATAAAATACATATATGCATACGTAATATATATATGTGTGTGTGTGTGTGTGTGTGTGTGTGTGTGTGTGTGTGTGTGTGTGTGTGTGTGTGTGGTGTGTGTGTGTTGTGATGCATATTAATATACATATATATTTGTATATATATAAATATACATATAAACATACAACACAAACCTCCACATAAAGGATCGAAGGAACAAATAAATATATCAGGTGTCCTATTAGGACTCGTGTGACGAGACCGAACTGCAAATCAGTCACCGGTTTGCCAAAACACACGTGAGCATTCTGCACAAACGTCTCTCTGTTGCAAGATTGCCGATTTTTCCTCAGCTAAAAACCAGTAGTTAATTGCACACATTATGTCGCGATAATAAATCATTTCTCTCTGCTATTAATATCTGGAAAGTCGACATAATTCAGGATATGTTTTTAAAAGTATAATATTTGTTCATAAAAAAGGGGTTTGAATTTTAGCAAAATGGGACAAAATTTAGGATTTTTTACTTGTTTTTTTTCTTTTGTTTTTATATCAAACTATAATATACGATCGCGAAAGGGGTTTAAACATTGGCAAAGGCAACATAAATTAGCATATTTTATTCTGAAGTATGATAATAGAAAAAAAATAATAAAGAAAACACTGTAAAAGATCTCTTAAATACCAACAAGCAATTTGCTAGCATGAAGTTACAATTAGTGATGAAACTAGGTTATGAATCACAACAAATATAACGAGCTTACGTTAATTAATTCTATTTTCGCTCCAATTATTATGGCGTCGGCAATTCAGAGCATATATCTGATATAACCACTCAAGGCGTATATTTAATTAAATCTTTAAAATATAAATAACCTCTTAGACTGTATATAAATATATAAAATAAAGCTTATATATAACCCTCCGTGGGGTATATTTGATTCAAAAAGATAAAGATTAAATAGCCTCTTAATACGGTGTGTATACAAAATATAAGCTCGTATAACAAAACAGGTAAATGATGTTTGTAAATCATATTGTATTTTATCAACACCGAGTTACTGATATGAATGAATCAAAGAAAAAAAGAAAAAGATTCCTAATACCGATATTAATCAAAACAAAAGAAAAAAAAGTTACATAATCATCATCACTCACCAATTAAGTGAAAGAGACAAGGAGATCAGAGAGATGAGATCGAGACAGAGAGAGAGAGAGAAGAGAGAGAGAGAGAGAGAGACGAGAGAGAGAGATAGAGAGAAGAGAGAGAGAGAGAGAGCGAGAGAGAGAGAGAGAGAGAGAAGAAAGAGAAGAGATAGAGAAGAGAGAGAGAGAGCGAGCGAGAGAAAGAAAGAGAAGAGGAGCGAGAAAGAGCGAGCGAAAGACAGACAGACAGACAGCCAACAGACAGAGACGAGAAGAGAAGAGGAGACAGCCACTCCACTGAAAGACCTAACAGCGAGAACATCAAAAGACGAACATGTTCCACCCTCGGTATGCATGACTGTGTCTTCACCCAGCAACGTCGTCATCCAATCATCCAAACGGAGGCAAATGAACTAACTGGTTCTGAGCGTGAAGTTTGAGTATTATTTATTATCATTTCTCCTTCGCTGCTGTGTGTGTGTTGGGACGCGTGATGCATAAACTGGGTCCAGTGTACATAAAGCATTTGCATGGAGTTACGTAAATACTCGAGAAGTCTCTTTTTTTTTCGTTCATGGAGATAAACAACATGGGATGTGTACATATACAGGCGTAGGTATAAAAATACACATATGCGTGTATAGGGGCATATAGAGGGATACATACACAAACATATTTTTCCTTCTGATTCTCTCTCTCTCTCTCTCTCTTCTCTCTCTCTCTCTCTCTCTCTCTCTCTCTCTCTCTCTCTCTCTCTCTCTCTCTCTCTCTCTCTCTCATCCTCACTCACCAAACACACCTAACCCCTAAACACACACACGCAGACACACGCAACTCATCCCCTTCCCAACATCACCCCACTTTACACACACACACACACCACACACACACACAACATCACCCTCCCCCCAAACCACACACGTCAACCCCTTTACACACATATCACACACACATCCCCCCTCCCCACACACACACATCCCCCTCCGCACAAAACATCCTCCCTCCCACACACATCCCCCCCCCACACACAACACACATATCCCCCCTTTCGCCACACACTACCCCCTACACACACACACACACCTCCCCCACATCAACCCTTACACACATACACCCCCCCACACACATACACAACCACAAAAACACACATCCCCCTCCCCCCCAACACATCCCCCCTCCCTCCACACACACATCCCCCTCCCCACCCCCACCCACCACCCCACCCACCCCACACACCCTAACACATCCCCCTCCCTCCACACACACACATCCCCCTCCCCCACCACCACCCCAACCCCCAAACACACACACACATCCCCCTCCCCCCCCTACCACCACCCCTCCCCCCAAACACACACACATCCCCCCTCCCTGCCACACAACACAATCCCCCTCCCCCCACCCCCACCCCCCTCCACACACACACATCCCCCTCCCAAAACCACACACACATCCCCCTACCCACCACCCCACACACACACACATCCCCCCCCCCCCCTCCACCACCCCCTCCCCCCTCCCCCCTACCACACAACACACCCTTAACCACACCACGCGCCGCACAAAGAAAAGAAAAAATGGACAAAAGGCGAGACAGGTCATCCCGCCTTGCAACAGACGAGACCCCCAAGGAGAGCAACACTGCCTATTATTTCCTTCCAAGTCCACTTTATTCCTTAAAGTACGAGTCGAGTGGTGAATAAGGGTAAAGTGTAAAGTAAGTATGAGGGGAGGAGTAAGTGTGAAGGAGTAGAGAGAGGTGAGTATGGAGAGAAGGAGAGGATTGAGTGTGTGAAGTGAGGTGGTTAGCGGAACGCAGCCAGAAGGCAGTAAGTGTTTATTGCCTGGAGGAGAAAAATAGGAGGGAAGTGAGTAAAGAATGAGTTAGGAGTGAGGAGAGTGAGATGAGGTAATTTGGGATAAGGGACGAAAGAAAGAGAGAAGAAATATAAGTAGAAAAGTTGAGGGAAGGAGGGACACTTATTCTTTAAAGGATGGGGGTGGAGAAGGAAGGAGGGGAAGTCAGAGAGGCAAATAGGATGGAAAGAGAAGTGCGTAAAGGTAGAAGAGAGCACCAAATAAGAAGGGACAAGAGCAGAGGAAGGAATGAAGAAGAGTGGAATATAGAGCAGCAAGTAAGAACAAATTGGGGACTACCAATTCAGTTATTGTATAAGAGAGAATGAAGAAGAGATGGATAGAAGTATGGAAAGTGATAAGAGGAGATGAAGAAGAGGTGAGTGTAAACAGTGAATTAGAAGTTAAAAGTAGTAAGAAGGAAGTAGGAGAACTACAACTAGAAAATAGTTAAACATGAATAACAAAAATTATACCTATTAAATTTTATATAAGTAAGGTATACCTAAATCTACAATTGTATGGATAATATAGAATAATAGTATAGAAAGTGAACCATAATGATAAAAGATCAATAAATTAGAAAGTGAATGAGTGAGACATGAAAGATAAATTATGAAAGAAAAATTAATATACAAACGCACAAAATATAAGAACATAACAAAAAGAGAATTTAATCGATAAAAGATAAAGAAATAGTGAAATTAAACTGATAAAAAACACAAACAAATTAGAGAGAATAAATTGATTAAGAAACATTAATACAGAAGAATTAAAACTGTTAAAGATTAATTGTAAAAAAATTATCTCTGAGATGAGACAGACGAGTAGACAGTTGTTCATAATTATATATATATAAAAAAAAAACTAAATCTTAATAGAGTAGTAAAAACATGTATTAACAATCAGGTAAAACTATAACAGTGTGAGAATCAATTATAGTAATTACCTTACGAGTAAAATGAGATAAGACGGAAAAGAATAAGAAAAAGATGGCTGATAACAACTGAAAATGGGCTTTGAAAAAAACCCCAAAATATGGAATGTATTTATAAAATTTCAAATAGTAAAAATAAGAAAGCTCCACATCCGAACGATCAAGAAAAGGACAGAAGCAAAAGCCATAAACAGAAATTATAATATAACGACAAAAATTAAATATTCACACAAAGAGAAAGCCTTCTAAAATATAAAAAACACCAACAAAAGAAACACCAGAACCAACACAACACAAAAAGAACAAAGAGAAATATATGATATTAATACTACAATATCACAAAAACATATATATATAAACAAAAGCTTCCACGAATTACACATACCACTATTCCCGCATAAAAACACGGTAACTGCGTGTAGGGACGGTATGAGGAAAACGACGAAATTAAATAAAATATGAACCTATGTTATAGGACTTCGAAGTGGACTATGACAAAAACCGAAATGCCCACTTATCACCTCACCACGTCGACCCCACCCTCAATGACACACCAGCGCAAAAACACACACACACACACACACACACCACACACTATCACACACACACACACACACACACACACAACACACACACACACACACACACACACAACCACACACGCACACAACCACACACGCACACTACACACACACGCACACACACCTACCAACACATAAAACACACCCACACACCAACACCTATCACACACATCCCACTACACACAATCTAAAACACACACCACCACACACACACGAAAGAAATGAACAAAAATAAAATGGGTAACGTAATCAAAGGAACACTCTACCCTCCTACGGGCGGGACACTTCACCCTCGCTAACCCGGGCCTGTGACAAGGTTAAGCATCACGCCCTTTCCGAAAATCTTTTTTTTTTTTTTTTTTTTTTTTCTTTTTTTTTTTTTTTTTTTTTTTTTTTTTGCGACGTCGTCTTCTGTGAGGATGCGTAGGGCGGAGAGGAGGGAAGGTGTGTGGTGTGGGTGTGGTGTGTGGGTGTTTGGGTGTGTCGTGTGTTGTGTGTGTGTGTGTGTGTGTGTGTGTGCTGTGTGTGTGTGTGTTGTGTTGTGTGCTTGTGTGTGTGTGTGTGCTGTGATGTCGTGGATATATTACACGTACAGTATATTCACATTACAAACACTCGCATGCACTATCACACACACACACACACACACACACACACAAACACAAGAGCGCACCCCGTACATACATAAATTCATACCCACAAGCCCTATAGACTCGCTATAATTGCAAGATGAAATAGCAGAACAAACGAGATAAGAAGAAAGAAAAAATGAAGATACCACGTGGCTCTGTCGCCCCGGGGGATCCCTTACCCACCCCCCCCCCTGACCCACCCCGTGGAAACCACAAACCTGCCAACGTCTTCGAAACACCGCTTTCTTTAAAAGCATTTTTCGTACTCTTTTTTTGTATTTTATTCGTAATATATTTTTTCTCTTTTACTGCTGTTTTTTTTAATTCATGTATATATATATCTCTCTCTCTCTCCTTTTTTACTGTATATATATAAATCTTCCATTTTATTCGGATATATATTTTTCTCTAACTGCTTTTTTAAAATTTTTTCGTATATACATACCTCTTTCTCTCTCCTTCTTTACTCTCTCTTTAAAAACTTTTATTTCGTATACTACTATTTTTTTCCCTTTCCTTTTTGTCATTTATCGTGTATACTATTTTTTCTCCTCTTTTTTACTGCATTGTTATTTTATTTCGGTGTATATTTTTTTCTCTCTTTTTTATATTCTATTTCTCTCAGGGTATTCAAAAATAGCGCCAATTGCTTCGGGGGATAAATTAGTAGGCGGTCTCTCTCTCAAGGGATCGTGTCTATAATCCTCTTGAAACGAAGTGAAATGTTTTTAAAAAAGAACCAAATGATGATTTGATACAATAAAAAATATGCGATTAAATTAAAATAAATAGATTAATAAATAAACAATGTATTTTAAAAAGATGGATGAAGAGAAATATAAATTAATCTTTCGATATGTCAATAAACGAATACATGATTAAATCAAACAAATACATAAATAAAAAAACAAATAGATAAACGAACAAATAAACGAACACACAAATAAACCATGAAATACATAAACGAATAAACAAATAAAGATGATAATAATGATAAAAATAAACCCTCCTTCACCATGACCTGTACAACCCCCTCCCTCCCCCTCCCCTTATCAGCCAACGTGATGGAGGGAGGGGGGGGGGTAAGAGTCAGCACGTGTTGGTTATTTGCATAAACTGAATACCTCCCTTAACATCTTTCGTGTTTTATGGCACGCTGAGGTTTGGTGGGTTATGGCAAGGGTTGTCTGACGGGGTAATAGCGCCTACCAGCTTGTTGTATAGAAATTAGAGTATTGTTTTGTGGTTATGCTCGGAGTTGCGCTTGAATGACTTCCTCTTTTTTTTGGCGCGCTTTTTATCGATCAGCTGATGTTTCCACGCGCGGGAAAAGGGAAGAAAATAAAAGAAAGAGGAATAAAAGAAAATGAAGAGATAAAATAGAACGAGAAAGAAACGAAGATAAAAAGCAAAGGAAATGATAAAGCAAAAGGGAAGAAAATAAAGCAGAGGAATAAAAGAAATAGATGAGATAAAAACGAAGAAAGAAAATATGACAAAAAGCAAAGGAAAAGATAAAAAAAAAAAAAAAAAATAAAAGAAAAAAAAAAAAAAAGATAAAGAAACAAGAAAGAAACGAATATTATAAGAAAAAGAAGTAAAGAGAAGACAATCAAAGAGAAGAAAAGGTAAACAAAAAAGAAAAAAAACGGTTAAAAATAGATTCGTGCGGTGGGGATGGTCGGTTCAAATCCGGATAAGCAGGATTTATGAAATTGGCTGTCATAATTCAATCATTCTCAAAAGAAATAAGGAAAAGAAAAGATAAACGGAATACACAGCCACAACGAAAGAGAAAGAAGGTTAGGTACTTCAGACAGTTTGAAAACGGGACCAATGGCTTAGTTGCTTGTTCCGTTATTTTTTTTGAATTTGTGGAATTGGGTATTACAAGTGGAATACGCTAAGAGGGGAAAAAATGCGGTGGTGGTGGTGGTGAGGAAGAAGGGAATAGAAGAAAAAGGAGGGAAGAAGAGAAGAGGAGGAGGGGAAACAAGGAACGAAAAGCAAGACAAACAAAAACAAACATTACAAACTACCTCTGCATCAAGAGGGGAGGGGAGGAGAGGAGAATGAAGAGAGGAAAGGAGAGGAGAAGAGAAGAGAGGAAAGGAGAGGAGAAAAGAAGAGAGGAAAGGAGAGGAGAGCAGAAGAGAGAAAAGAGAGGAGAGGAGAGGAGAAGAGAGAAGAGCAGAGCAGAGGGACGAGAAGAGAAGAGAGGAGAGAAAAGGAGAGGAGAGGGGAGGAAAGGAAAGGGGAGAGGAGAAGCGAACGTAAGGTACAGCCCGGTCGACACAAAATGGTCGTTTGGCTAACCGCTTATTTTGCCGTGAGGAATTTCCCTATCAGTTCCACCGGCTCGTTTTTTGCTCGCTACTTCGACCACCTTTTAAACCGCACCGCCATCAGCTGATCATTTGGCCGGACCGGCGTGAGATCCGATGTCAATTTCCTTCGTCGAAAATTGAAAAAAAAAAATGTCTCCGTGGATATTCTACTTCTTTATGTATTTATCTCTTTTTTTTTTTTCTTTCTTCCTTTCATTTTCTTTTCTTCTTTATTTCCTTCTTTCTTCATTTTCTGTCCTTCTTTATTTCCTTCTTCCTTTCTTTATTTATTTCTTCCTTTCTTTCTTTCCTTCTTTCTCTTTCTCTCTTCCTTCCTTCCTTTCTTCCTTACGCCAGACGCAGCGTAAAAACGGAAGAGCAATAAAGAAATAAAAACAGAAAACTACATTATGCATTGTTAGCATTTTAGTTGCTTTGAGAGAGAAAAAAAACAAAAAAAAAAGAAAGAAAAAGGATATGAATATTTAATGCACCGTCGGCATTTTAGTAGCCTTGAGAGAGAGAAAAATATCAATGGATTTTTTTTTTTTCTGACATGAGTAGAATACCTGTCTGTCGGATCCACTTGCGGGTTTAATACCTTCAACACATTATTTGTGATTAAGTACATTTTTCAATTAAGCGATCCACTTGCTAAAATATGTCTATTGCAAAGTACTCGTTGTCCACATGACGTGAGCGTATGCATGTACGCATTATCCCACGCACACGGAACGCATTCTGAGCTAGAGATAATAAATGTACACATGTAAAGTACTTTTATACATCCCCAAACCAGCCGTCTGTACAGAGTTTCTAAGCACATCCTCGTGTACAAACACCGTCTACAACACCAACAACAACAACAAAAAGCAGGGTATGTACCCTTGGCACAAGTACTGTTTCCACGTGTGCATCTCTAAAAGTCCTTACGAATTATTTCTGAACAGAAAACTAGAAGTAAATAATAACAATAATAATAATAACATAATATAATAATAAATATAATAATAATAATAATAATAATAATAATAATATAATAATAACAATAATAATAAAAATAATAATAATAATAATAATAATTAATAATAATAATAATAATGATAATAATAATAATAATAATAATATAATAATACAATAATAATAATAATAATAATATTAAATAAACAATAATAATAATATAATAATAATAATTACAATAAAAATCAAATAATAATATAACATAAAATAATAATAATAATAATAACAACATAAACAATAATAGCAATAAAAAAGAGAAAAAAAGAGACAAAAAGCTAAAAGAAAAGTAAAAAAAAAAAAAAGTTCAAAAATTAAACCTGCCACGAGGTCTGTTGCATGACTGGACCTCATCCGTCACGAGGCAGACATGTCCTATGATAAATTGTATGGCTTGCATGAAGACTTAGTGTTCCTGTGTGACGTGGCGGGTATTTAGCTCTTGAAGAATAATGATTACTATATAGTTTAAATAAATCTTCGTGTGTTTCTCCGTGGATCTTTCTCTTTCTCTTTTCTCTATTTTTCTTTCTTCTTTTCTCTCTTTCTTCGGGGGTGTGCTCCTCTCTTTTTTTTTCTTTCTCTCTTCTCTTCTTTTTCTTCTCTTCTTCCGCATTTTATCTTTCTTCCCTCTATCTCTGCCTCTCTCTCTCTCTCCATCACCCAGCACTCACCTCTCTCTATCTATCTATCTATCATCTTACCTCGGCCCATTCTGTTGGTGGGTCTACCTGACTAGTCGTACACTTACACACACGCCCACACAAACACACACACAACACATACACAAACACCTCTCTCTCTCTCTCCCTCTCCCTCATCCTCCCTCCCTCTCCCCGTTTCCCCCCCTCCCCTTCCCCATCCATCTCCCCTCCTCCCCTCCCTCTCCCATCTCCCATCTCTCCCTCCCTTCCCTCCTCCCTCCCTCCCTCCTCCCCCTCTCTTCCCCCCTCTCCCCCTCCCCTCTCCCTCTCCTCTCCCAACTCCCCCTCCCCTCTCTCCCTTCCCTCCATCTCCCTCCCCCCCCCCAGCCTTCCCGCCTCCCATCCCTCCCTCTCCCCCTCCCTCACGCTCCCTCTCCCTCCCTCCTTACCGCCTCCCTCCCTTTTCCCCTCCCCTCCCCCTCCCTCTCCCACCCTCCCTCTCTCCTCCCCCCTCACCCCCTCCCCCTCTCCCTCCTCCCCTCCCTCCCCCCCTCTCTCTCCCTCTCCCCCCCCTCCCCCCTACCCTCTCTTCCCTCCCCTCCCCTCTCCTCTCGCAACACACACACACAAACACATGACGCGCACACTGACACACCACGCCGTACCAGCACGTCAACCGCGAGTGTGCGTGCATGCGTGCAGACACACACGCACATCAGTGAGGACAGCGCAAACAGCCTGGACGTGCCATGAAAAGGTATTCCGAGCCACAGGTTAGGAGGCGACGAAGAGTGTTCGAAACTGTCACTCGCTCTTCTTTTGTTTTGACAGACAGGCTGACGGAAAAACCCGTATCCTCGGCGATCTTCACTTTTTTTTATTTTTTTTTTTTCTGTCGCTTTTTTTTTCTCTTTCTCTTTCGTTTATTCTTATTTTTCTTTCTTCTTTCTTTTGTTTCTGGTTTATTATTTATTTTTGTTTCTGGCTCATTCTTTTCTTTCTTTTTTCTTTCGCTTTTCTTTCTCGCTTATCTCTTTTCTTTCTTTCTTTAAATTATCCTTATTTTTCTTTCTTTTCTCTTTCATTTTCATTCTTTATTTCCTCTTTTTTTCCTTCCACGTGTCTTTTTTTTTTCTTTCTTTTTTATCATCACATATTTCCTCGCACTTGTTTAGCCACATTCACATTTTCCAAAGCGATTTTGACCGGCCAAATTTCCCGCCATTTTCAAATTTCCCGCCATTCTCAAATTTCCCGCCATTTTCAATTCCTTTCTTGTACGAAGAGGAAATGAGGTTAGGATAGATTGCCTGACCTCGCGCCTGGCCTCTCGACGTAATTAAAGTCCTTAATTACGGACATGGCGACATTAGAGACGGGGTAAGAAGTGGAGATAAGAAGAAAACAAGAAAAAAGAGCAGATATTTATGGCCGGCATTGAGAAGAGATGAGGACGGAGGGAGGGGGATGAGGGGGATGGGGGGAGGAAGGAAGAAGGGAGAGAGAAGAGGGAAGGAAAGAGACATGGAAGGAAGAAACGAGAGAGAAGGAGGAAGAAGACGAGAGAAAATAAGAAAGAAAAAGGAGGGAAGATGAGAGAAAAGAAGAAGGGAAGAAAGGAGGAAGAAGATGAGAAAAAGAAGAAAGAAGGGAAGAAAGGATGAAGGAAAAGCACAGAAAGAGAAACAGGGGGGAGGAAAAGGAGACAATGAGATATAAAGAATGAATGTGGAAGGAGGAGGGAGAGAGAAAGGAAAGGCAGGAACATGGAAGGAAGGAAGAGGGAAGAAAAAAAAGGAAGGAAAAAAAGACAGAAGGAAGAAGGAGAAACAGGAGGAAGGAAAGGGAGATGGAAGAATGAAAGAAGATAGAGAAAAAGAACAAAAAGGAAAGAAGGAAACAGAGAGGGAAGAATAAAACGAAAGAAGTAGATAGAGAGGGAAGAATAAAACGAAAGAAGGAGATTAGAGAGGAAGCATAAAAATGGAAAAAGAAGAAGAAAAAAAATCGATCTTTCCTTCCTCACTCATTAAGAGAAGCTCGGGAAGGAGCAGACAGACAGAAGGAGGTGACGTGTGAGTGAATGAGGAAATAGCGAAAGACGTGATAAAGAGGAAGAAGAGGACGGGGCAAGGAATGAGGAGGAAAAAGAAAAAGGAAGGAGGTGCAGTAACAACGACGACAATAATGACGATAATGATAACGATGACATTAATGGCACGATATGATGAAGAAGAGGAGAGGCAATAAGAAGACAGAGAAAAAAGAGTGGAGAGAGGAGGAGAGAGAAGAAGAAGAAAAGAAGTGGAGGAAGGAAGAAGAAGGAAGAAGGAAAAGAAGAGGAGGAGGAAGGAGAAGAAAAAAAGAAGAAGAAGCAGAAGAAAAAGAAGAAACAAAAAGAAGAAGGAGGAGGAGGAGGAGGAGCGAATGGAGAATGAGGAAGCAAGACAGTGAGCAATCACTCACTTCTCGCGGTCCGTTGGCGTCAGCTGAGAGGACAGCGTGACAAAGCGACAAGATGAGAGAGAGAGAGAGAGAGAGAGAGAGAGGAGAGAGAGAAGAGAGACGAGAGAGAAGAGAGAGAGAGAGAGAGAGAGAGAGAGAGAGAGTGGAGGGGAGGGGGAGGGAGAGAGAAGAGAGAGAGAGAGAGAGAGAGAGAGAGAGAGAAGAGAGATGAGAGAGACGACGAGAGAGAGAGGAGATAGAGAGAGAAGAGAGAGAGAGAGAGAAGACAGCAGAGAAGAGAGAGAGAGAGAGAGAGAGAGGGGAGGAGAGATGAGAGAGAGAGAGAGAGACGAGAGAGAGAAGGAGAGAGAGAGAGAGAGAGTATAAGCATCTCATCCCACCTTTCCTCTCTGTCAAGACCAACATCTGGAACTCCAATCACTCCAGTGACCTCGGATTACAAGGCCTCCAGGACTAGACCAAACACCACGG
>NW_020869129.1:116653-133154 GCF_003789085.1 Penaeus vannamei
AATATGCTAGAGTTCGCTTACATTTTTGGCTGGATGAAAGTACCAGCAAAATTCTCAAGTGTTCTAAAATCTGAGCACTATATATTCATACATCTACAAGAAATTTGAAAAGATATTGAATGAGCATTTTACCAAATATGAACATATAAGAATAAATGCATGTCTGCAAAAATACATCTATCTGTTCGAACTTCCTCTTCTACTAAACTACTTTAACTATCAGAGGCAAATGTCATTGATAGTATGTATCTTTCTATGTCATGTTATTGGTACTTTGTCAAGGCACTGGTAGGCATCTCAAGTCGGTGCTTAGTCTGTCATGCACCCAGTAATCATATGAAGTGTATATTGGCAACGTCAGGTCAATGCTGGTGGGCTTATATGTCACTGAATAAGTCATAGGGTAATAAGGCATTCCTTTGCTAATGTTGTGTTGTGCTAAAACTGGGGCACAATTCCACCAATTTTATGCCACAAACGGGGTGGTCTGTCACCATTTATATTGCTATAATATACATATTCCTTTTTGTCATTCAGACTTGAGCAGTGCATTAGCTCTACTTCTTTAGGAACTTTATGAAAATAAAAAAGAGCTGTTAAAAATGCATTTATTAATTGCCAAGACAAACTATGCCATATTAAACATGGTTTCCCTATTTCAAAATATAAAAATATATTGACAATGACATTTAGAACTCTATAAAAATCTGTATCAGCTGAATCACTTTTGCACTTCCTACATAATGTATGCTGTCTACGAACATAACAAGATATATCTATCCCACCACCTGTTTCATGCTTGTGAATCTGAGAACATGGAAGACATATACAACCTATACTACCATTCTATTTGGAGTCAGTACTTGAATATAAATTTCTCACCAACATATAACTGGAAAATATCATATATATCTACTAAACCCTTTTGAGAGAGAACTTGTCAATAGCCACTGGGAGGCCTATAGTGTAAAACCATCCTTTTATCGCCATCACTAAATCCAGGTCTAAAACAACCACAGCCAAGCCAGCCTAACCATCGGCAAAAGAATGAAAAAAACTGCAACAAAGGTAGACTGGACGGATATTGAAGACAAGGGCGTTGAGTTGTGTGTTCTACCTTTCAGTTTTTAGTTCTTTTATTTCCTTCTTTTCTTCTTTCTAGCTGAGGCATGTGTTATCAATATACGACCTGCGATTTAAGGCTTGATGGAAAGGAGTTCTTGGTCTCTCTGCCACAGTCTTTTGCACAGGAAGTTCAAAATGGGCGCAGTGTGTGTGATCTCATCAGACTGGTCTTCCGAGGCTCCTCCCAGCTTGATGATTGGGACTCCATGTGTAGCTTCAAAAGAATCAAGTTCTCCTTCGCTTACCTCCCGGTTTGCATACTGGTCGCACCTGCAGGGAAAAGCAAGAAGTAAATATAAAGTATAATTATAGTTGACATATTTATTAAAAATTTGGTTGTTATTTTTTACGAAGAGAAAAAGAGGAAGAAAAGAATAATAAATATAATTTCCTTCTAGCAAAAAGTAGATGAAAAATTATAACAATAAAGAATATTAAAAACAGTAACTCTATTAAATAACCCATCTAACTTTTCCTCTTTCTCCATTTTATCTACAGATACCATCATAATTACTACACAACCATGACATATAGTGCAAGAGGACGCCATATAAATTGGCTGTAGTATGAACACCACATTACATAATAATATGGGATGTTGAATTGTTTCTGCACTGACTATATAGTACTATACAGTAGTATTTCTTTAAAGGAGATTAAACAAAAATATGAAAAATACATAGATATGTATGACACAATACATGTCATTAGATGCTACATGCAAAGGTTGTACATATTTCTGGGTGTTCCTATATCAGACTTTATGAGGAGCAGGTCTATAGACAACCTACCTTGTGGCAATTACAATTAAGGCTGCACGATCAGTAGGCGTTGTTGCAGTTGTCAGTAAACGAGGAAGTTCGAGCCACCCTTCACGATCTGTCACTGAGAAACATAGTAGCACAGCATCCACTCCCTCACGACAAGCCTGCATCATATAAGTATAAGTGTCAAACATGAAATCAATTATGAACAAAGAAACAATAAATCAGTAATGAAAATTGGAATTAGCTATTACTAATTAATGATTGATATGCTTAATAAACAAAGATAAAGGATAAAAATACACTTTCATCCACATTCTACGATACTTATTTCATGAATATGTGAGAGGGACAACAACAGGATAACAATGAAATAAAATAGTCTGAATCTGTAATATGAGGGATTATATTTATGTAACTAAAAGCAAAAGCAAGAGAAAGAAAGAAAGAAAGAAACATGGACAGAGAGAGAGAGAGAGAGAGAGAGAGAGAGAGAGAGAGAGAGAGAGAGAGAGAGAGAGAGAGAGAGAGAGAGAGAGAGAGAGAGAGAGAGAGAGAGAGAAGAGAGAGAGGAGAGAGAGAGAGGAAAAGAGAAAGAGAAAGAGAAAGAGAGAGAAAGAAAAAGAAAGAGAGTGAGAGAGAGAGAGAGAAATAACTTACAGGTAATACATGATTGTATCTTTTCACACTTGATTCTCCTGCATCCCATATTTCCAGTCGGAACAGAATCAAACGGTTCCCAATTTTCATGGGCCAATACACATTGCTACACTGGATTCCTACAGTCTCGGTGTGGTGTGTTGGTAGCTGTAAATGACACATTCTATAGTCTATTGTATATCAGAAAAAAATGATTAAAGATTCCATTACTTTCTGTCATTTATATTCTGTGCATTCTGACTGGCTTTAGAATCCAACTTTCTTAACCCATTAGATAAAGAAAGTATACTATGCCAGATTGATTTAAATAAACATCATAAAGTACTTATGATGTTCATGTCCTGTGTTATTGTCTCCAAAGAACAGATTGATTTATAAATGCACTTGCCTCCTGACCAGAAAGTCTGTTCATTGTCCAAGTTTTGCCCGAAGACGCTTTCCCAAACATGAATAGCTTGTAGGTCACATTTGGAGCCGCTGGAGGAAGATTGGGTTTCTCAAGCAAACCTTAAGAAAAAGAATGATAAATTATGTATTCAAAAGAATATTTAGTAGAATTATATTCAAGTTTAGAAAGAACATGTTTACTCCTTTGGAAATAGGGAAAAGTGTTCTCTTTTTTCAAAAGTGAAAATTCAAGACAGGCATAAGGAAAAAAAATAACAAGAAAAGATAACAAAAGAGGAAAATTTTCAAAATTCACTAAAATACCTTTTCAATATTTTGAATATAATTACACACATCAACTAAAAGAGAAATTAAAAGCTTCTTATAACAGCTTACCAAATAATTTTCTTTTCTTTGTTCCTGGAACCAAGAGTTTCTGTTGATAGTTCTTGTTCTCTCCTATAGCCCATTCAGGTGCCATGTTGATTTTAGCATCTACTGGAAATAAAGAACATTCAAAATCATATTATGTTATACAGTAGTCAGAAATAGCTAATCTCATTTAAATTTATCATATCACTTTATACTTTATATAGATTTTAAACTAAGATTCAGAAAATTTGAAATAATGACTTGTAAACACAAGTAAAACTCATCTTTCTCCAGCATTAAAAAGATAAAACATAATAACGGTAACCACTGAGAAGGACAAATGTTTTTATTCTATGAAATATGCAATAACTATTCTCAATTCCTCATTTTCTACTAATATTGACATCAGCATAAAAGAACCATTGAAAAATGACTCTTAAGATAACAGACAAGTGTTTGAAAACAAAACATAATATTGATGCTTATGTTTACAATATAATTTGCTTTCATTATGTGTTTTTTTTTACTGTAAAGCGTCTATCCTCAAACCCGGGGAATTTGCATTATCTAACTGTGATATGAAAGGAAAACATGACAGGCAATTAATCTTAATATAAAAACACATAATTTTTCAAGAGTATCAAATGAAGAATATATCAACAACAGATTACTTTGGCCAATATTCTGCACAAACTGCTCACTGTTACTATGGATCAGCATATGATGTATATCATGTGGGGTATATTTCATATGAAAGTCTAGTCACATTAATTTTTTGTAATTGTATATGTATCTATCTTGGGATGAAGCAATCTATTATACAGTAAATATATCTATTTTCAAGCAGGTATGTCACATTAAAAGAACCTATTATGATAACTACACATAACATATCAGCATTTATAGTGAAACATGCCTACAACATACAAGAATGAGGAAACCATTCTATCCCCACATATCTCTTACGTAGATAGAGAACAGTCATAAAAAAACAATATTTTATGTGTCACAACTACTTAGTTCATGTTTAGATCTTATTTACGCAACCTTCAAATCCATAACATCACAAATATTACATGGGTCAGTGAAGTCGAGTCTAGATACTCCTCTAGATAGATTTATACAAAATCCTACTTTACAACTTATATCCACTAATACAATACATCTTATATTTAAGAATAATACTACCTCTCTCTCTCTCTTCTTTTCAATCAATTCTCCACTGTTCTCTTTCCATACATAATGACAATATAGATAAAAATGTAAGCTGATAACGCAAGCGACGAGTTTCACGTAGACATCTTGTGGCAGCTGAGTCGTCTGCTGTTTTGTTTACCCGAATTGTTGACAGTGAATACGAGCCTAAGATTATATTCCGACTGACGTATCATCTTTATTTTAGATGAATGTGGTATAATTTGATTTATGATTTAGTACCATGCTATTATGTGGTATTGCAATTTACTTTTAAATGTTTAAGGGGTGAGGGATATTGTACGATACTAAGGGATTTATTAAACTGATTTGAATTTTTTATATCATCTCGTAAATGTAGAATATCTGTTGACAGAGTACGTAAGCTGTAGTGTAAAGATATCAGAGTCAATTATCTCCTCGGGGTTAATGTCTTCATGCATTTTCCTTTAAAAATATTGCTTCATATGGGTCTTATATCATCTTTGAAGCATTCTCTAGTTAAACAAGCCATTTACAACCAACCACACTTCAATATGAGGTAGAACCATCATTACCCACAGAAACAGTCCCACCAGAAGATCAAACACCCTGTAAATCAACCAGGAAAAAAAGACGTAAGACCTAAGAGCCCCGGGAACAAAAGTCTTCTATGTCGAAAGCGGCCTCTTCGCGGCTGGCGAAATCCCAGCGCAAAGTGGGCCAAGCAGGTGGAACCACACAGTCCCACTCGGCCACAATCGACGTCACTGTCTTGCAATAAACAGCGCGCAGGTCGTGTACAGGGACAGTTGTAAGAAGCAAAGGTCAAGGAGATACCAGAGCTATTGTACACATCACTAAAACACTCTGATTACGTATACATACTCGCACGCAAAAACGGCGGACATACTTGTCTTCTATGCGTATCTAGCAAATGTACATAGATAATGCGTATAATTTTTATTCCACTTACACAGACGGTAACAGAAACCTGTTCACACACCTACACTACCCATTCACCTATCCAGACCTACACCCAAGGTCTTTACACACGTACACACATACAAATTCATTACATGCACTCATACACGAAACCAAACCACACACACACACACACACACACACACACACACACACACACACACACACACACACACACACACACACACACACACACACACACACACACACACACACACACACACACACACACACACACACACACACACACACACACACACACACACACACACACACACACACACACACACACACACACACACACACACACACACACACACACACACACACACACACACACACACACACACACACACCCACCTGCATTCACAGAAACCCCCACTTGATCAGACCTTCCCAAGAGGCCAGTGATTCCCTCATATTCCTCCGGTACAGATATGTGAGTAATATTCACTGGGTGTTGCCTCGGTCACTACGTCACTCCTCTATGTTCTTAAAATAGATACACGGTACTGCGCGGCTCCCTTTGACATTTAGGGGTTTTTTTCTCGTTTTTTTCTTTTTATGTGGGATTTCTTGTAGGTACGCCACATGAGCAAAAGTTTGTTTGTTTATTCGTGTACCCAAAGTCTTTAGGGAGATGAGGGCAGAGCTAATATTATGATACGAATTGTGTTCATATTTCTCGAAACTGCTTGTTGACGAATGGCGAATAGAGTCCTGTAAATGAGACGCACATTGGATATAGAATGTAGGCTTATGATATTGTTTTCTATGCGTCTTTACTATAAGTCTGTGTTGGATATAGAATATAGGCTTATGATTTTTTTTTCTATTCGTCTTTACTATAAGTCTGTGTTGGATATAGAATATAGGCTTATGATAATTTTTTTTTCTATTCGTCTTTAGTATAAGTCTGTGTTGTATTGATTACACACATACAGTTACACTTTTTTAATCTAAAATTTAATCTCTTTTTACAATAGAGGCAGGCTATGCTACAACGGAAAAGAATGCGGAATTAGAATAAGAGTGAGAGCAAATTTATTCGTACTGACAGGTATCAGACGCAACCGCCATAATGTCTGAAATATAATAATAGTAATATCCAAAGAATATAATGTCTGATATCGAGCTGAGGTAACGCAGGTGAAGGTCCATTTTTAGCCAGACTATTT
Organism: Penaeus vannamei; assembly: GCF_003789085.1. Taxonomy (NCBI): domain Eukaryota; kingdom Metazoa; phylum Arthropoda; class Malacostraca; order Decapoda; family Penaeidae; genus Penaeus; species Penaeus vannamei. The sequence continues at coordinate 123,297 of NW_020869129.1, forward strand.
TGCACAATTTCACAATATGTCTAGTTTCGGTTGAAGGCAAAATCGGGTCTGAATAGCCTCTACAGTAATAGTCCGAGGTGGAAGGAAATAAGTCCTAAACAGCCTTTACAATCATGGCCCGAGCATGGAATGAAATAGGTCTTGAATGGCCTTTACAATCATGGTCCGAAGTGGAAGGAAATAGGCCTTGACCGGCCTTTACAATCATGGTCCGAAGTGGAGGGAAATAGTGAACAACAAGTCCGAAGTGGAAGGAAATAGCCCTTGAACAGCCTGTACAACCATGGTCCAAGGTGAAATTGGAAAAAGGTCCCGAATAAAAGCAAGCAAAGAGAGTGGGAGAACGGGAAGATCCCTGAGGAACGCTGACAGGCACGCAGTAAAAAAGTAGATGTAGCGCCGTCAGTGATATATGAAGCGCTTAGTAAGAGAAGGTGCTCGGAGAGAGAGAGAGAAAAAAAAAAATCTACTGGCAGCTTACCCTTTAAGAAATGTTATATCACCTTTCCTACTTGTTAACATAATGCCTTTAGATTCTTCAGTATGACCCAGCTTCCTAAACAGCTAAAAAGTTGGTTGGTTATCGAGCTATGAAGAAAATTCAGGAGCTGTTTTCTTTCTTAAAAAAAAAAATGGCCTTTGGGGCCTTTCTTGGCTACGTACTTCACAGGAAAAGGTTCTTGAATAAAAAAACATAAATGAATATATAAATAGATTTTAAAAAACTAATATTATTAGTCTGCGAAAAGACGTAAACAAACAAAAAGTAGCATTTTGGAGGCGTTAAGATTCAGCAAAGTTCCCAATGCAAGTTATAGAGAAAAGACTTAACACGTAATACCAGAAAGTCACATTAATGATCAGAAACAATGACAAGAGACTCGCTGTGTCCAGAAAGAAAATGTTTGATTTTCTAAAAAGATGATTAAGAAAGGAGTTTAATAGACAAGACCTTGCTTCCATAAAGAAATGAAAGAAAAGGTAGAGGGCAAATAGGTACATTGTTGGAAGATTTGGCCGAATGTAAGTAATAGAAGAATAGAAGAAAGGAAAATAATAACAAAAATCGCAGCTGACCAAGGTTTAATATTATCTATTTGAAAGGGGGAACGGTTTCCATTATTCCCAAAATGAAAATTCAGTTCTAAGAGATTTTTTCCTCTAGAAATATAAGTATGAAACAATTTATAAGAAATGTTCGTTGTTATAAGCCACATACACATTCTGAAAGGCTGACAAACATTGGAATTAACAAAACAAAACAAAACAAAATGATGAAAAAAGTAATAAAGAATAGAAGAAACGTTTTTTTTAAGAAGAGACGAATAAAGAATAGAAGAAACGTTTTTTCTTTTTTTTTATGAAGAGACGAAAGTTTCAGTTAGCGACTAATGACATCATTTACACGAAGGACAGTAGAGTGTAGGTTAGGAATCCGGCTACAGTTGTGTGCTCAAGAACTGCTCGGAAAGACGATATGGAATAGGAGAAAAAGAGGGAAAGATAGGTAAAGACACACACACACACACACACACACACACACACACACAAGCAAACACATAATTGCATGTGCGTGCATATGTGTATCTTCTTCTCATGTTCATATGGATAGTATTTGTGTGAGTACATGAAGTTGAAACGTTTTTAAATTCCATACAGAGATGAGACACACATACGTATACACATACATTGAAATATATGAATTGGCCTATATTAGAAAAATATATACACATATATATGAATAAATACATGTTAATGTAAATGTGTATATATACATGTATGTATGTATGCATGTATATATATGTATATGTATGTACATTATGAATAAATTGATGTGTGTGTGTCCATGTGTGAATGCTTACATACTCGCTTTCTGTTAGTACACATATATTTCAGCCTATAAGTAACCAGGGAAAAAACAAGAATATCAATAAGAAGAGGAACAAGAAGGAAAATGCAGAGCAAGAGATAGAAAGAAACAAAGAAAGAAAAATAAAAGTCATCCGGATGCGAAGGCGAGGTTGTTGAAGCAGTTTCATCTGGAATGATATATTTAGACACTAAATCGAAGCTGCCTATCAAGCCTCTCTTAAAAACACACCTTACCTTTCCTCGTATTTGTTTTCACTCTCAACAATCCTATCCACCCCAGCAACAACCACCACGACGCCCTCATTCCATAACCCAGCCGTTCGAACACGTTGACACCTCGCGACACGGCTTCGTTCGTTTGCGTTCATTTACTGCGTTCGATTGCGTGCACCTGTCTTTAACGAGCTTCTTTCAGCAGCTTCTTCTGACGTCACGGTGACCTGACAGTGTTGTCTTCTCTGATCTGCGTATCGGAATGATAATAAACGTCAAGTAAGTGAAGGGCGCATTTGTTTTGCAGTTTCCGCCTGCTTCGTAAGTGTTCAAGTGAGTGGGTGTGCGTGAGTGGCAGAGGAAAGCCCCGGGTTGGGGATTTGCGCATTTAGACTGTCTTCTGTTTTTTGTTTTTTTTTGCGCATTTAGGCTGTCTGTACGTGTCATTTGCGTGGGTGTGTGTTTGCGCATTTAGGCTGTCTTCTGTTATTGTGTATTTTTGCGGTATTTTGTATTTGCGCTGTGTTTGTTTTTGTTTTTGCTGTCTTCTGTTTTTTTTTTTTTTTTGTATTTAGCCTGTCTTCTGTTTGTTTTGTTTTTTGTTATTGTGATTGTACATTATTTGCGCATTTAGGCTGTCTTTTGCTTTTTTTTTTTTTCTTTCTTTCTTTCGTTTTCTTGTTGTAAAGGTCAGGCTGACATTGTCACGGAATGTAGATCTGTTTTATCATTTACGTATAAATAGAGGGAATGGTTATAGCATGAAATCACTGAACACATGTATTACATTAAGCTGCATTTGTGTGTGTGTGAAACCAGCGCCTCTTATCATGGAGGTCAAATATAACCAAGAGAAGTTCATAATATCTGTAAAGCAATTATCCACTTAAAGTATTCAAATTAAACGATATGAAAACACAGAATACTGAAAAGAAAGGAAAAAAAGAGTAATTCCACAAGATATAGACACAGGCTTCAACGTGACTGCAATGTCGAAAGTCAATTTTGAAACACGAACTAGATAATAAATCTGTATGATATGATTTGATGGTGAGTGATGCATTCCACACGGGGGAGGGGGGGGGGGGGGAGGGGGGAGTGAAAACCTCAGTGGGAATCCCCGTTTGTTATTGCTGAGTCTCTACAAATGCATCCAAACATGAACTTTGGTCTAATTAAACGTACACCCCCCCCCCTCCCCCCTCCCCCCCTCCCCCCTCCCCTTTCCCCCAACCCTCCAAGATAAATAAAGAAAAAAGGAGAGAAAGGAGAGAGGGGAAATCTGGTATAATTGACAGACCTAATTAAATATTCATTTGATATGACATTCATTGTTTGGGCAGACGTCTAACAGTCTGGTGATGAGACGTAACCAGCTGTTGGGAAGACGCTCACCGCAGTTGGTAAATAGAGTAGAGGCAGAACATTATGTTTGTTACTGTAGAAAGATGAATATCTGTGTCTAATGTCAGCAACGTTTTTGTCACGTAGCTTTCACAGGTTAAAGAATTTTTTTTTTTTTTGTTGTTGTTGTTGTTTTTTACATGTTTTAACACGGAATATTGTCCATTAGATTTAGAGGGCAGAACGTTATGCCATTTTGTTACTGTAGAAAGATGAAATATGTGTCTAACTAACGTTTTTTGTCAGTAGCTTTCAACAGGTTAAAGAATTGTTTTTGTGTTTTTTGTTTGTTGTTGTTTTTTTTATGTTTTTAACACAGGAATTCGTCCATTAGAATAGACACAGAATAAGCCATTTTTGTTAATGTAGAAAGATTAATAATCTGTGTCTAACGTTTTTGTCACGTAGCTATTCAACAGGTTAAAGATTTTCTTTTTTTTTTACATGTTTTAACACGGGAATATCGTCCATTAGATTAGAGGGCAGAACATCATGCCTTTTGTTATTGTAGAGAAAGATGAATATGTCTAACGTGTCTTATAGCAACGTTTTTGTCACGTAGGCTTTCACAGGTTAAGAAGTTTTTACATATTCTAACACGAAACGCGTAGCTTTCAACAGGTCCTTCAACAGTTACCCTTTCATAACAACGCTCACGCAGCAATAGGCATTTTTTATTCTAACACGGGAAAGGCCCTTGCCCCCCCCCCCCCCCCCCGTTTACAAGGCAAGGATGAACATAAAAATAAAATCGTCAATAAAAGAATAAAAATCAAAATAAACTTGTTTGTCGCTCTCTCTCTCTCTCCGTCCCCTCCCCGCGCAGGACCCCGCCTCCCCCCTCCCCACCCCTACCCCCCACCCCACCCACACCCACCCACCCCGACCCACCCCCGAGCAGCGTCGGACTCCCCGCCGCCAATACTCGCCTTTCCTTCTGCAAGTCCACAGTCTCGCGTTACGCCCTCGGGCTGTCCGACACGATAAGGCGTGACGCGGGCGTGATGGACTCACCCTCGCCTTAGCAGTCGTTGGCGAGTCCGCTGCAGCTCCCACCGGTCACGCCCTCGGCACGCCCTCGGGGAATTCGGCTGGACCGCCCCCGTCACTAGGGGCCTTGTGCCGTGGGCGCCCGTGAATCTACCTCTTTCGTTTACTACTACGTAAATATTTGCTCGCGTGCGGAGGCGACGCCCACGCCCGGACCCGCGCCCTTCCACCCACGTATTATTGTGTGTTAGACTGGGTGTTATATATATGAACGTGGATATATATGCTGCATACATACATATACATATATATATATATATATATATATATATATATATATATATATATGTGTGTGTGTGTGTGTGTGTGTATATATATATATGTATATATATATATATATATATACATATATATATGTATATATATGTATATATATATATATAATACATGTATATATATAATATATATATATATATATATATATATATATATATATATATATATATATATATATATATGTGTGTGTGTGTGTATGTGGTGTGGGTGTGGGTGCGTGTGTGTGTGTGTGTGTCTATACATACATACATACATACATGTATGATGTATGTAAATGTATATATATATAAATCTATTTATATATATATATATATATATATATATATATATATATATATGTGTGTGTGTGTGTGTGTGTGTGTTTGTGTGTGTATACATATATATGTATACATATATACATATACACGTGTGTGTGTAAAAAGATAGATAGATAGATAGATAGATATAGATATGTATATGTATATATATATATATATATATGTATAGCATATATATATATATAGGGATAGATATGTATGTATGCATATGTATATATATATATATACATATACATATATATATATATAATAGATATGTATGTATGCTATATACGTATATATATATATATAATATATATATATATATATATATATATATATATATATATATATGCGCATATATATAGGGATAGATAGATGGATAAATGTGTATATATTAAAGAGAAAAAAGACCGAAAAAAACAATAAACAGAGACAGAAAGAAATAGAAGTAAAGAAAAACAAAGAAAAGAAAAATAGAGAGAATGAGAAGAAGAAATAAACCCTCCGCGCAGTGTTGCCAACACCGAGCGCATCCCTCCCCCAATTTTCTCAAGAAGGTGAACACAAAACACCCATTTTTTTCTCTGCGTCTCATTTGTATCTCGCACCTTATCAAGAAGTGGTCGAAGATGTTAGTTAGGAGGCTGATGTAACTCAAGTGGTCGCTTACGAACCACTTACTCTTACTTAAGAGTCATCTCTAGATAAATTGTTTTTGGATGGGTTGCCTAATCTCCTTGATGAGGTGATGCTTATGCAGCTATGATGAATTAATTAACTCTTGGTGTCCTGTGTCTGTTTCTCTCTCTCTCTCTCTTCCTCTGTCTTTTTCTCTATTTCATTCAGTTTACACCTAGTTACACCTTTCAATACAATTAGCGTGTGTTGAGTTGTTTTTTTCTTTTATAAATAATTGGGAAGAAGAGAAAAGTAATCAGCCATTGATAAATACCGTCTAATAGATTTTATTTTTGATGGTTTCCTCTCTATCATGTCACAGTCTTGCTATATTTATTTGAAGCCATGGTATATCAATTAAGTTATTTTGTCCTGGGTTTAATGGAAACAATCATTGATATATTTCGTCTAATAGATTTCATTTTCGATGGTTTCCTTTCCGCCATGTCGCAGTGTTGTTATTTATATCTATCAAAATGGTGGTTTAAATAGTTTCTTTTCGTCATTTCGCTATCAAAATAGTGGTTTAAATAGCTTCTTTTCACAGGACGGTGTCACGGCGCCCATGATTAATGAGCTGGCGACGCGACGACCTAAAGAGTCATTCGTTTCTGAACGAGCCGTGTACAGAAGACCAATTATCTCAAGTCTTTGTGGAGTAACGAGATCCCGAAGTCGTCAGCCAATTATCTCGTCGAGTCGTTAATAACGGGTTCTAATGAGCGTGACGGGAGTGAGGGCTCGTCGAGTCTTCCACCAACATGGAGTGACGGACGAGGTTGTCGCGTCCGGGCGGAGTCTAGACGGATGCAGCGTCTGAGTGTTGGTGTTCCTGTGTGTTCACGCTTTAACGAAGTGCGCTGGTTAATGGGCGCGAACAAACACGAACAAACACCCCCGCGCGAGGAACAAACACATTCGTCATCCACTTCGTTGGAAAAAAGGACAACATAATCCCCAGGATTAAGACGTATCACGCGACACGGAATTAAGACTTGACAGAGTCCTCCGCGCGCCACGTTTTGTTGTGGGTGATGAAGGCCGGCTGCCGGTGTGCCAGGCCGTGCCCGGTCCTCGGGAACGTGGCACCGGCGCCCCTTTACGTGCGACGGGTTCAGTTCGTCGCTCTCTCGACGGGGTGCCAAAAAACGGCTTCCTGTTTACTTGCCTCCGAGTTTTAATCACGATGAATAAGGAGAGCACCCGAGGACTTCGAGGACGCGGGCGCTGACAGCACGCCATGAACCACGTCGCTTCGGAGACTTGGAAAACCCGAATGGAGATAAGACAGAAGAGGAAGAACGCTCAACAGAACAAGAAAGAAAAGAGAAGCAACAAGAAAAAAAACCCTCGGCGATGTAACCACGAGAGGTAACCCCCCCCTTCCTTCCCCCCAAACCCCGCCCGCCCCCCTCCACCTGCGCCCCACCTCCGCCGCCGCCGCGTGTGTGTCGTCCGGCGCGGCACTCCCAGCCCTGCGCTAAGTGTGTTTACATTGCCTTCGCGCGTCGCCATCATCGCCTGCTGCCCACTTTACGATTCCATTGTGAGAGCTTTTTAACATACGGTAAGCGGGTCGTGGAGCCTCCGTGTGGGTGTCTGGACGGCATGCTTGGAGAGGCGAAGGCTGTGATGGATGTACTTTCGTGAATTTGTACTCCGGGTCGAGCCAGTGTAGCCGAATGAAGAAAAAAAAAAACACACACACACACACGCTCTGACACTGATATAAACCTTATAAACCTGTGGCATGTGACGAAGATATCTCAGACTGGCGAAGACTTCTCACTTATAAAAACATTAAAGCACACATATAAATGGCTAAACACTTATAAATTATATCATTACACTCACGTTCGCATGCGTGACGGTATGTTGAAGAGGAAAAAGATAAGGAAAATGAAGGACTGGACCCGATCTCGTGGAGGCGGACACGGGAAGTAGTAGTAGAGTGCAGATGGCCGTAGTTAAATGACGCGTCGAGCACAGACCTGTTTGCACTTAGGGGCGTGAGGAGGTAGGGTGAGGGTGAGGGACCGATCATGAGGAGGCTACGTATCTCAGGGGAGAGGTTCATGAGGTGTTTAGTAGGTTTGTTGAAGGCACATTTTTCTTTAGCAGTACTATGATTTAAAATTTTTCTTACCATTTTTTTTTTTTTTGGGGGGGGGGGGGGGAAGGGTAATACGTAGTATAGTATTTACACACCTATTTAAATTTTTTAAGACTAGATACATCACATTCTAATTAAGGTTTGATTTAAATCTCATTTACACACCTATATAAAATTTTGAAGACTAGATACATCACACAAATTAAGGTTTGATTTAAGTCTCCCATTTTCCCACCTTGTAGCGCAATTAACCTGTGTGATAAGTGCTTCATGATTTATAGGTTTGGACCCCCTTGGACCCCCAATTATAAAGGGATTCGAGACCTCCAAGGCACAGAGTTGTGTGTAATGCGAAGGGCGTGAGTCATGTCTCAAGGGCGGAGTCACCCACTCAATACTTTTATAGCCCATGTCTTGTGTCAGTCTGGCGACCATCATGCTCGCCCGTTTCTTCCTCTCTCTCTCTTTCTCTCTCTCCTGTCTTCTCTCTCTCTCTCCTCTCTCTCTCTCTCTCTCTCTCTCTCTCTCTCTCTCTCTCTCTCTCTCTCTCTCTCTCTCTCTCTCTCTCTCTTCTCTCTCTCTCTCTCTCTCTCTCTCTCTAAACTCGCCCTCTCTCTCTCTCCTGTTCTTGTTCTCTTGTGGGATTTGTCTCTTTCCTTTTTTCTTTCTTATCTGTGTCTCGGGCTTCTTCCTTGGCCCTGCATTTGTGTCTGTTTCTGATTGACTGTCTCTGTCTGTTTGTCTGACTGTCTCACTCTCTCTCTCTCTCTCTCTCTCTCTCTCTCTCTCTCTCTCTCTCTCTCTCTCTCTCCTCTCTCTCTCTCTCTCTCTCTCTCTCTCTCTCTCTCTCTCTCTCTCTCTCTCTCTCTCTCTCTCTCTCTCTCTCTCTCTCTCTCTCATAAACTCTCCCCCTCTCTCTCTCTCCTTGTTCTTTCTCTTGTGGGATTTGTTCTCTTCCTTCTCTTCTCTTTTCTGTGCTGTCTCTGTCTGTTGTCTGACTGTCTCACCCCGTCTCTCTCTGTCTATCTATATTTGGCTGTCTGTCTGCTGCTCTTACCGTTATCCTCCCTCTCGTCTCTCTCTCTCTCTGCTCTCCTCTCTCTCATCTCTCAATCTCTCCTCTCATCCTCTCTCTCACCTCTCTCTCTCTCTCTCTTCTTCATCTCAATCTCTCTCTCTCTCTTCTCTCTCTCTCTCTCTCTCTCTCTCTCTCTCTCTTCCTCTCTCTCTCTCTCTCTCCTCTCTCTCTCTATCACTCTCTCTCTATCCTCTCTCTCTCTATCACTCTCTCTCTCTATCACTCTCTCTCTCTATCACTCTCTCTCTCTCTCTCTCTCTCTCTCTCTCTGAATCTAAGCACTACTTTTCGCCTCTCTCCCTCTCATCCTCTTCATCCTTATATTTACATTTCTTTGCCATGTTTTCTCGCGTCTGCCACTCTGCCCACATTGCCACCTACTCCCTTATCTCTCCTTTCTGCTCGATACGCACGCACATTTCCCGCTCACCACTTTCTTTTATCAATCACCAACCACCTTGCCAGACCACCTCGTGTACGTGTTTATCAAGACGCTCTGCCTTTTTCACTTGCGCGAGAGGTTGCTAACGAAACATGCTCTCCTCGTGTTGGATAGATAGATAAATGAAACGAATAATGATTTGAGAGAAAGAGAAAATTGAAGAAACGAGTAATAATTTGAAAGGAAGAAAACAAATTGGAAGATCAACCTTTTTCAAAAGAAAATGGATTCTCTTGCCGACCCGTTTTCTATGGTGGATGACACCGGTTGATAAATACTTGAATTTCATCGTAAGTTTACATAGATTTAGATGATTCGATCCTAATTAATAGATTCCCGCGCCATGGCCAACCCCACTCATGGATTTTCATCTTAATACAAAACGAAAATGATCTGATTTTCATCTAAATACAAAATGAAGGCCCAAAGAAAC
>NW_020869130.1:0-5000 GCF_003789085.1 Penaeus vannamei
TTCTTCTCTCTTTCTCTTCTTCTTCTACTCCTCCTCCTTTTCTTCTCCTTCTCCTTCTTCTTTCTCCTTCTCACCTTCTTCTTTTCTACTCGCCCCTTCCTTTTGCTTCTTCATCTTCTTCTTCTCCCTCTTCCTCCTCCTTCTCCCTTCTTCTCCTCCTCCTCCTTCTTCTTACCCTCTCTTCTCACTTCTCCTTACTCCTTCCTCTCCTTCTTCTTCTACTACCGCCCCCTTCCTTTTCTTCTTCAATCTTCTTCTTCTCACTCTTCCTCCGTCCTCTTCTCCCATTCCTCCTCTCCTCCTCCCTTACTTCTTCTTAAATGGGAATTGTCCGGAATACAAAACAAATAATGTCGAAGAAAGAAAAAAAGAAATAGTAACTTAGAACTCCTCAGTGTCCGATGGTCTTATATCACCTCAAATCGTGTTATTTGTTTATAAATGTTTTTTGTTTTTTTTCCATTGTTATTCCCATGCGTAGATGTGCATTTATATGCGCAGTCAAGTTATGGTCTTCTTTTATCTTTCTTTCTGTCTCCTGATTTCTTCCTTTTCATTCCCCTTCTACTCCATCTTCTTTCAACTTCTTCTTTTTTCTCTTCTTACTTCTTCTTACTCACTCATCCTTCCTCCTTCTTACTTCTTACTTCTTCTTCTTTTCTTCTTCCTTCTTCTATCTTCTTCTTCTTCTTCTATCATTTTCTTCTTCTATCTTCTTCTTCTTCTTCTCCTCCCTCCTCCTCTTCATTCTCCTTATACTTCTCCCTCCTCCTTCTTCTTCTACTTCTCTTCCTCCTCCTACTAGTTCTTCTTACGTCTTGCTCTCCTCCCCCTCCTCCTACCTTCCTTACTTCTTCCTCACCCCTTCTCCTTCTCCTTTTTACTCCTCCTCCTCCTTTCTTCTTCTTCTTTCCTTCTTCCTCCTTCGATACTTCTCCTTCTCCTTCCTCCTCCTCCCTCCTCCTCCTCCTCTCCTCCTCCTCCTCCTCCTCCTCCTTCTTAATGGGAATTCAGAATACAAACAAATGTTGAAGAAGAAATAGTAAAGAAAAAAAAAGAAATAATAACTAATATGTGCATTTATATACGTAAATCAAATTTTAATCGAATATTCCCATAGTTATTCTTAATCAGTACTATTTTTATTCATTATATGTTATTTAGATTTATGTATTTATTCATAGTTATTCTCATTTATTACATAATTTCTCTCTTTATATGGTTGCAAGAACATCCGTCTTATTATTATGTATTGTATTTATTCATAGTTATTCTCATTTTATTCCTTAACTTTTTTTATATGATTGCAGAGAACATCCACTATTCACCTGCAAGAACAAGGAGTCTACGTTCATACCAAGACAATGAAAAGATTATAATAGTGAAGCAGATTGCGCGTGTGAGAGAGAAGTAAAAGTGAAGCAAAGAATAGACGAAAGAGAGAGAGGAAGAAACAAAGGAGGGTGAGGAGAATGAAGCAAAGATAGATAAGAAAACAAAAGAGTGAGGATACGTAAAGTGAAGCAAAGAACCAGATGAAAGAAAGAGAAGGAAAAAGAATTGGAGATAATAAAGTGAAGCAAATTAAGACAAAGAACAGGTAAAAGAAAGAAAGAGAACAAGAAAAGAAAACGGATAAGCAAAGCAAAAAGTGAAACAAATCAAAACAAAGAACAGACAAAAGAAAGAGAAAAAGAACAAGAAAAAAACAAAGGATAAACAAAACAAAACAAAGTGAAACAAATTAAAACAAAAAACAAACAAAACAAAGAGAGAGAAAAAAAAAGAAAAAAAAACAACAGATAAACAAATCAAAACAAAGAACAGACCAAAGAAAACAAACACCACCGAACGAAAACCCCGAAGATACACGAAGTGCGCCAAAGCGTCGACTTCGAAGCAAGATGGCGACCGAGGAGGTGTTCGTGGAGGTCGGATCGTCGGCCGAACTGGAGCAGCTGGCCGAGGCTCTCCAACCCGACCTGCCCGAGTGCGGCTGCGTGAGTGCTTGTTTATTTTGCTTCTTCTGGGGGCCTCTGGAGCGCGAATCTAGTTGGTTGTTTGTTTACTTACGCTCCAGGGAATTTAGTGGTTTGGTTGTTTGCGATCAGGGGAATTGGGTTGTTTGCTTATGTTTAAGGGATTTTGTTTGGTTGTTTGTTTATGTTCAAGGGAATCAAGGGAATTTGGTTGTTTGTTTATGTTCAAGGGAATTTGTTTGGTTGTTTATGTTTAAGGGATTTTGTTTGGTTTATGTTCAAGGGAATTGGGTTGTTTGCTTATGCTTAAGGGAATTTGTTTGGGATTAAGGGATTTTTTGTTTATGCTGAAGGGAAAGTGGTTGTTGTTTATGATCAAGCGAATCAAGGAATTTGTTTCCTGTTTGTTATGCTCAATAGAACGTGGTTTTGATTATGCTGAAGGATCAAGGGAATTCATTTGGGTGCTTATATACGCTCCGAGGCAGTCATTTGTTTTTGTTTGCCGTTGCTTTTTCTTTAGTCATCGAAAGAAAAAGTTACTTTAATATGCCATTTTCTTGCCCATTTTCCCTTTTTCACTCGAATCAAAATTAACAAAAAAAAAAAAATTCACTAATAGCACCAAACTATTTACAAACTTAAAAAAAAGAAAACAAAGAAAAACACGATTAAACAAAATCCCAACAGCACCAAAACTATTTACAAACTAAAAAAAAGACAAAAAAAAAAGACACGAAGATTAATTAAACCCCCATCTTCAGCTCCAAGCGGCGCGCGCGTTGCCCGAGCCGCATCCGGGACACCCCCTCCCCGCCGAGGCACGTCGTAAAACTCTCCTATTTCAGGTTTACAACATCGTGCTGATGAAGGCGCGCCTGGGGGTTCACGTGCAGTCGGTCTACGTGCTGAGGAGGCAGTCGGCATTCCCCGTCGTGCTGTTTAGGCAGAAGGTGAGACGGGGAGAATGTAGTTGTTGGTAGTTTGGTGATGTTGGTGGTATTGGAATTGAGGTAATTTGTGGAAGGGTTGTTACATCCTTGTTACATCTTCTACTTCTTGACACTCCCTTTCTCCTTCCTTTTTCTTTTTGTTTTTCCTTCTTCTTTTCTTCTGCTTCTTTTTCTTCCTTTCTATTTCTACTTCATTATCTTCTTTCACTACGTTTTTTCTCCTCCTCTTACTTCTTCTAATTTTTCTCCTCTCCCTCTACTTCCTCTCCTCCTCCTCCTTCTTCTTCTTCTTCGTCGTCGTCGTCTCCTCCCCTTCCTCCTCCTTCTTCTTTTCTTCCTCCTCCATCTTTTTCTATCCTCCTTCTTCTTTTCTCTTTCTCCTCCTCCTCCTCTCCTCAAACTCTCCTCCTCCTTCCTACTCTACTTCTCCTCCTTCTTTTCTCCTCCTCCTTCTACTTCTTCTCCTCCTCCTCTTCCTCTTCCTCTTCCTCTTCCTCTTCTCTTTCCTCCTCCTCCTTCTCTCCTCCTCCTCTTCCTCTTCCTCCTCCTCCTCTCCTCCTCCTCCTCCTCCTCCTCCTCCTCCTCCTCCTCCTCCTCCTCCTCCTCCTCCTCCTCCTCCTCCTCCTCTCCTTCTTCATCATCTATCACATGGCTTCTGATTCTGGTATTTAGGTCACGCCTTTTACCGTTGAGTTAAAAGAAAATATTGAAGGAATATTTTGCAGGTTTTTTTCTTCTTCTTTTCCTCAATATATATTGTAGTGTTAAATTAAATCATATTATTAGATTATGTTTCATTATGTTATTCCTATATGTTATATCATTATATCATGTATTTTTATATTGTATTGTATTGTATTCTATTCTATCAGTATGTCATATAACATTATATGGTAATATATCATACCACATTATTATAGCATTATGTTTATATATCAGTTTCCTTATTCAACGAAGATCAGGATGAATATGTTTATGATGTGAAAGATTTTGGTCGAAATATGAGACGAAGTAGTCTATGTTTCTTATCTTTAGTATTCCTTGTGTTTTTTTTTTTTTTTTCTTTTCTTTTCGTCTTTATGAGATGTCACTTCTGATCAGGAGACATATAAAAAGAAACTGTAAATGACATGACATATCTCTCTGTCTCTCTTCGCTTCGCTCTCTATTCTCTCTCTCTCTCTCTCTCTCTCTCTCTCTCTCTCTCTCTCTCTCTCTCTCTCTCTCTCTCTCTCTCTCTCTCTCTCTCTCTCTCTCTCTCTCTCCCTCTCTCTTCTCTCCCCCTCTCTCTTCCTCTTTCTCTTTCTCTCTCTCTCTCTCTTCTCTGTTTTTCATTTCGTGTGTCCTACGTCTAATATTCTTTCTTTAAGTTCCGTATCTTAACCAAAAGCAGTCTTTGGATTTTTAGATAAGATAATGAATGAGAGATGGAGGGAGAGAGGGTGAGAGAGAGAGAATGAGAGAGGGAGAGAAAAAGAAAGGGGGGGAATTGAGAACGAGAGAGAAGAGGAGGGAAAGAGAAGAGAAGAGAGAGAGATGGAGAGAAAGAGAGAGAGATGGGAGGAAAGAGAAGAGATGGGAGGAGAAAGAGAGAGATGGGAGGAGGAGGAGATAGAGAGAGATGGGAGGAGATAGAGAGAGATGGGAGGAGATAGAGAGAGATGGGAGGAGATAGAAGGGGACAGAGATAGGGAGAAGGGAAGATAGAGATAGAAGGGGAGAGAGAGATATAAAGGGAGAGAGAGAGAGAGAGAGAGAGAGAGAGAGAGAGAGAGAGAGAAGGAAAGATAGCTAGAAAGATAGATAGAGATAGAAAGAGAGAGGCGATATCATACAAAAACACTCCACCACCACCAACACCAAGACGACATTTAGTAGCCATAAATCAAATTAAATCCAACACACGAAATACCGAAGCAGTCGACTCCACCTCTGCTAACACCCTCTCCCTCTCTTCTCTCTCTTCCAGGACCAAGCGTCGAGTTTCGGCGTCTACTGCAGGCCCGCCGACGCTCCCTATCTGAAGGCGGCGCTGCTGGTGACGCAGGTAAGGAGGCGGGCGCGAGGT
>NW_020869130.1:10000-15000 GCF_003789085.1 Penaeus vannamei
TGATTTAAGGTTGATTAGTATATTTTGGCATAGTTTTCTTATTGTACCGTTCTCTATTATGTTTAATTATTTTAATAACATGTCTTAATAAATACTTACCATTACTTATACTTGCTTTGGTTATTATGTAGGAGACAATCGAAGTCAAATACTGAACGGTGTGTAAAACATTCTGCACAGACAAATAGTTCTGTCAGACTCAAAGAAATTATTGCAAGGAAGAGACTGCATAGAAGCTTAAGTCCAGCATAAAAGCCTTTATCTTGTCATATATACGTGGTGAATACTAGTTATGGCAGGGGGTGTTGGGTGGCAGAGTCCCCACATTAAACCCTCCATCGGGCAGCGCAAACACACACACACGCACACGCACACGCACACGCACACGCACACATACACACTCACACAACACCACTCACACACACACACACACACACACACACACACACACACACACACACACACACACACACACACACACACACACACACACACACACACACACACACACTCACTCACTCACTCACTCACTCACTCACTCACTCACTCACTCTCACGTCTCTTCTGTCTGTCTGTCTGTCTGTCTGTCTGTCTGTCTCTCTGTCTCTGTCTGTCTGTCTGTCTCTGTCTGTCTGTCTGTCTGTCTGTCTGTCTGTCTGTCTGTCTCTCTCTCTCTCTCTCTCTCTGTCTCTCTCTCTGTCTCTCTGTCTCTCTGTCTCTCTCTCTGTCTCTCTCTCTCTCTGTCTCTGTCTCTTTCTCTCTCTCTGTCTCTGTCTCTGTCTCTGTCTTAACTGATGTTGGGGATTTTAGTCTCAGACAAATGTGGATGTCTTCTATAGAATCACCCTTGATTTAACAATGAAAATACATTTTATTCTTTTCTAAAAAATATAAGAAAAGAATATAATAATTATTATTGAAGAGGGTGGTAATAAAAACAATTATATTCTCCTTTTAATTTATTTATGTATAACCCATATACATGGAAGACAGACAAATACAACATCCATTCTCATCTACAACACAAACTTTAAGAAAAGGAAAAAAAGAAGAAAATATGCAATTATGTGAAGAAATAAAATGGCTTAAAAAAGAAAAAGTTTGTAACTCAAAACAGTACTATTCGAAACAAACTGGAAGTGTAAAAATATATGTGCACATTATATATCGTGCTAGCACAGGAAACAGTATACTATAAAAAGAAAAACAAAAGCAGATCAAACAAAAACAAACAAACATTTGTACCACACAGAGACAGGAACAAAAACAAAATTCAAAGCTACGGGACAATCACAAGCAGGTGCAAAAAAGTGAACATATACTGTACATACAAACCCTAAATATACATACCATTTTTCTGTAAATATGTTGATCATCCTATCTGTAAATACAAAGCTATTTAAATATCTGTAGTGATATCACTGTTGAGGAATTTAATTTTTTTTCTCTCCAAAACATCCCCTTTCATTATATTTCCTTTCATTACTATTTTTCCTGTTATAAAACTTGGTAAAATGAATTCGCATCTTAATATATAGGCCTATTATAACATCTTTTAAAAATCACATATATTTACATTCCCTATTTCTTTAGAAATCATTGCTTTTAAAAGATTTCTTTTTGAAGTTGTATCATACATTAAATTATGTATGTTTTCAATAAATATTGCTTCTACCTGTTTTATGATGTTGATAATACTATTATTTGCATAAAAAGAGATATTTCCCTTTGCTAAAGTCAAGAGATGTGTAAATATTACAATATTTATCTGTGCCTGATGTCTTTAACACCTCAGAACAGTTCTTGCAATCGTGTTTTTTTTTTTTTTTTTTTTTTTTTTTTTTTCAAAACTTTGTGACCGAAACTATATTCGTTTGAATGTAATCTTCATTACAAGTAACACTACTCTCAATGGGAGTATCTTCCTCTTCTGGATTAAATAATGCAAAAAAAAAATTACAAGTGTTTTTTTTTCCATTTCTGGATTACAGTTGGGAAAAAAATGTTGCAAGAGTATTGTTCTGTTCCCTGTCATCCTTTAGCTCATTTTCTCCTAAAACTTCTACAATTTCTAATGGTGTAGTTTCTGCAGTTGTCTCTTTGTCAATGCCATTTTTAAAATATTCTAAAATACTACAACTATCTTTAATACAATTACTGTTGGTCGAGTTTTCCATGAAATTTTTGTTCATAGTCCCTTTTAAATATGTAATAGATTTAGGAGCAGTTTGGGAGTCACAATTATCGCCTGCATTTCAAATAACACTAAAAAGCTTTCTACAGCATCTTAATTTATTCTGTTAGTTAAAAGATATTCAGACCTATAATTACTTTTAAAACCTTCCCACAGAGACTTCAAACTGCAAAGATTTAATATCCAACCTTCTGTGCATGGGAGAGCTCTTTTCATTTCCCATGAATTAAGCCAAGATTGCAACTGAACAAGTTGATTATTCAACGTCAATAACTGCACCTATGTGCTCTTTATAATGATAGCATTGGGAGCTATTAAAAAGGTCAAATAACCTGTCCATATTGCACACACAATCTGCAGTTGCACTGGCTCCATCTGGTAATGCCCCAAACTGAGAATATGTGGACAGTCCAGCAGCAACACTTCTACTCAATACCTGGCTTGCTAAACAAACACACAACTTATCAAAGCTGTTGCAATATATATGCCTGTACGTTAGTTTAGGTGCAAGCTGCAAATACTCATTGCTATCTTTTAAGTAGAACTTTTCAACATAATACCATTTTACAACATTTCCATTGATTTGAATATCCTGTTTCACTGAATTATTTCTGACACTCTTCAGTAAAGAATCAACCCAGGGTAATATACAGTGCTTCAGGTGTTATATTTAGTTTTTAAATGCACTTCTAATGCATTTAGTCGTGTTGTTTTTAATTTTTTATTGCAGTCAATCACCATTTTGCTCAAAGTTTTTGAGTTTATACTTCTGTGAAAAAAATCCCTAAAACTTGTTTCCATTTTGGTTTTAAACCTTTAGTCATAAACACCATTACATATTGGGCAATTTTATTTGATTTACCATATTGGCCTAAGTTTTCAAATCCATCACTGCTATCATTAGTAATGTTATAATAAATTCCATTTTAATGGACAGAGCATCAAATACCAAACCACATAATCTTTGTTGATTGTCCATTGACAATAAAAATGTAATTGTTCCAGCCTGGATTGAATTGAATCCTTTCTAGCCAATACTTTAGCATTCTTTGTGATAATAACATAAATATTTTTGATAATAATTTACATGCTCGTGAGCTTTTAAATTAAAGACTAAGAGCAAGTTCTCTCTCTGCATTTGAATATCTGCGCCCTTTCTTCTTGATATTTGCTAGATGCAACTGGGATTTACAAAACTCAAGGGCAAAACCACTCAAGTATTTAGAGGTGTTTGGAATTAGCAAAGAGAAGACTACATTTTGTACATGAATTTGACAATTATTTCATATCAACTTTTTAAAATACCCAATTCTTTTATGATAATTATTCATCGTACTCGCACTTTTTGTTTTCTTTCCAGTTCTCATTTTCTTTGTATGAGTAAGTGGGGAGCCAGAAAATGTAACACTATTAAAGGAAGTGCATTTCAATTAGAACTTTTACATAAATCTGATATTGATAAAAGATATGAAATGAAATTTATAGACACAAGTACAAATGCATGTTTGTGTCTGTATACACACACATGTATCCTGTAATACTGGATTGTACTTTAGGAGAATTCTATTAAGTAGAATACTTAGTTACACATATTTAGATAAAAAGAGGGTCATGTGAAAGCACTAGGCAATAGTAAAAGGGCAAATTAAGGTAATTGTTTACGAGACTGACACAATATGATAAGGAAAATCATACAGAGCACAGAAAATACTAGAGAATGCTATATAAAATAATCTGCAGACACAAATAATAACATGACAATTGAAGAAAATATGTAGGGTAGATTATAGCATGGAGGCTAAGTCTAACATAAACATATTGGAACCTGTTTCAGCTCTATCCTGCCATATGTAAGAGGTGAAGACAATGAGTGACATGGGTGTTGGGGAACAACCCTTCAATCTGGCAATGCCTAAAAAATAAGATGACTGCTATTTTGGGACTTACTTTCAGATGTGACAACCCCAATAACCCACCAAGTTTTTTTGGTGCGGGCAGTCTGGAATCCCCAAGCCTTATGAGGTTAGGGGCGTGGGGTCAGGTCCCTCATCTCCTGTATGATTTCTGCTAAAAATGGACAAACGAAAAAGGATTCAAGGACAAATGTGATAGGAGCCCAGCCAGCTACTAAAGCATCCCTAAACCTGAGAATTAGCTGCTCTAACCCTTAGTCTATGCCACTTTGTACTGTGGAAGAAGGTGTATAGGATGAAAAAAATGTCTCAGACAAGTACGTGTCTCATAAACAACTAAATAACAATACAAGACCACACAACAAACTTCATTATAAATAACAAAAATGTTGCTAAACATTATCAATAATATTGATAATGACAATGATTATTATGTTAATCAGCAGTGAATAAACAAATACTAATGTAAAAAAAAATAATAATAATAAAGCTATTAATAATAACAATAATGAGGGTAAAAATAATATTCACAGTTTTTCTAATCAAACTGATTACTTCATTAAAGGTCTTACTTTTTGGTGTACAACTTGCATCATCATGCAGCTGTGTTCCTGAAGTGGAAAAGTCTTCAGGAGCAGGTTCATCCCCACAAACAGTTCCATCTGTAAATATTTCTGTGTATAAATATCATACATCTGGAAATAAGGCAACTTTGAATTCAATAAAAACAAGTTATGAAGACTATATAAAAGTAAACATTGAAGATTTGATGGGACAGTATGAAAATGATTGCAATATAATCTTAGTAAAAATATAAATATGAATATGAAAGTATAAATATATGAAAAGTATATATATAAATAATAAGGAATATAGTATACATCCACACAACC
>NW_020869130.1:25000-27500 GCF_003789085.1 Penaeus vannamei
GTTAATATATAAATACTATAATACAAGATATATATTATACTAGTATATATATATATATATATATTATGGAATTATATCGTGTGTGTGTGTCGTGTGCATAGCGCGATTCGCATGGCGTCGCGCGCGCGTGCGTGTACTGTGTCTATAAACGTATAAGTATATTATATATATATATTATACCTCTATATATATAGATTATATATATATCATATATATAATTATAATATATATATTAGTGATACATAAATATACATTTATACATAATATATATATATCTAATATATCTATATAATATATATAATGATACTTATATTGTAATATTACAGTGATACAATATATTAATACACTTAATATTATATAATATGACTATAGTATATATAATATATATATATACTAGTAATAGATATAAATATCATATATATAGTGTATAGTATATAGATTAGTAGCTTGAGTCTGCCGGGCGACCTGTTGTGTGTGTGTTATGGCTCATAGGGTCCAGTTCGTACACGCGATGTGGTGTGGTTGTACCCGACCGTGGGCACTTCCGTGTGACTCTGACCGATCCTGAGACATGCTGTGTTATGCATGTCTACTATATGTATATACATATTTATATATAGTAGCTATATTATATATGATAATGATGTGCTACTTTATAATACTATAGGTATATATAATATGTATATATATATATGTACTGCTATAGTATATATATGTATATAGTATACCATACAGAACTATATATATCTACTTCGATAATTATTTATATAACTATATACCTAGATAAATATATATACTATAATATACAGTGTAGGTGACATATGAATAACATATAGATATTATAGAAATTATTATAATATATATACGATATATACATAAATATATATCTATCATATTATATACATATTATACATACATATAATATAAGATGATATATATATAATATATGTATAGTAGTTATATATATATACTATATACATAATATACTATACTAAGTATATATAGAGAGAATCGAGATCGACAGGGACAAGTCAGAAGACGAGGAGAGGAATTTAGACGTCCGAGAGAGAGACGAGAGAGAGATATATATATATATCTATATTAATATTTACCATAGCATACATAATATAAATATATACATATATAATACATATTAACTATATATATTTATATATTATATTATAGATATATCATGTATGTACATACTATATACAATATACAGTATATAAATATATATATATACTAATATACTATTATAATATATATATGTACGTATAATAATATATATGGTATGCTTACTGTTTTATATATATATAAGTATATTATATTATATATTACACCAAATCGATAAAAAGATAAAGTGAAGGTAAAGAGTTCTTTATTTTTTTCGCATTGTTTGCCAATTAATATAGTGTTACTAGATTTTCTAGTATTGCTAGTATTTTTCCTTCCCAGATATCCCTTGCTGTTCGCTTGACACCTTTGTTTATCAAATCTCTTAGTTATTTTGCTGCATCTGCTACCGAGTGCTTTTTTATTCTTTGGTCTACTGTCAGTGGCAGATGGAACTTAAGCCAAGTTCTTGAAGGAATATGCATAACTTGAGATTTGTCTCCTTCTTCCCTCTGTACTTGTTTGAAACCTGGCCATGTATACCCTGTTCTAGAACAAGTCTTCGAGACATTTTTGAAGACTCATCTCTGGTATTTTGAGATTGGAGAGATTATTCAAATCCTTCACTCTGATCCCGGGAGGTTTGGTACACTCCGTCTTCCATATTCTCCATGTACGTATACATATGTGTATGCGAGTGCGTGTGCATGCGTGTAAAATAACAATCTCTAAGTACCTCCCCTCTCTGTTCCAGCATGGCGTCGAGGAACCCAAAGACACGCAGATCCTGGAATCTCGTCAGGGGCTCCCATTTCTTCAGGGACTTACTCCTAGCCCTTTGCTCGGAATCCAAAACCCTCTGCAGCAGCTGCTTCTCGGCCAGAACCCTCTGCTTCAGGAACTTCAGGGACGACAGAACTTGGGCATCCCGGGAGCAGGAATCCTCCCCGGATTAGCTGGTCTCGTGGGAAATTCCCCCGGGATGGGGCTGCTGCAGCTTTTGGTGCAGGGCCCACAGGCTCTCAATAGACTCGGCGCCTTGTCCCTCGGAGTGAGCCCCTTGGCACAACTGGCAGCCCTGAGGCAGTCAGACTTGCAAGCAAGACTCCAGCAGGGTCCAGGTTTCCTTGTGCCTGGGAGATCCGGGGAAGATCAAGAGTCTGTGCAGGATCTTATCAACCTGGCTCACGTTCTTGGCGTAGGGGGACCCAGCGACTTCCGAAGCGATGACAGATTCAGCAGAAATCCGTCAATTTTCTCAGAACGAAAGGGCGTCCGTGAAGACGACCTGTCAACGCTTCTGCAGAGACTGAACGCCTACCCTGATCCCACCCGCTCAGTGCGCTTCCCGCGCGGGGAGAGCACCCACGGCCTCCTGTCAGAGAGC
>NW_020869130.1:37052-59692 GCF_003789085.1 Penaeus vannamei
TCTCAACTATCTCGTTGAAATCCCCCCAAACACAAAAATGTCCCCCCGCCTGGGCAACCAAAGTTTCCCCTTGGCGTTCTCCTCGCCTCAAAGCCGGAAAGCCGGTGGAGGCGGCTTATTCACGTTTCCCTTTCATCCCCTTTGTGGTTTTTCGCCGTTGAACCCTTTCCCCCGAAGGGGGTCCCCCTGCGTGGCCGTGGTAGGAGGCAAAAGGCCACCGCTTCGCTGAAACGGCGCTTCAAGCAGGGTCATGAAAAGGAGGAAAGTTTTAAGAAGGCGTGGAAGTGCCCTGAAGAAGAGACAGGATACCGGAGATGTGTTGTAAGACGGAAGTGGCTGGGAGGGCAGGGCCGCCGGGGGGATGGAGAGCTGTGCTGGCTCCTCGCGTCCATTGTTCAAGGGTTAGGCGGCGTCACACTGCGGCACGCTGGACGCTGCCACACCACCCGCCATAACGCTCCTTGCGGTTTTGACTGGATTCGGAGAATTACGGGCCCGTAATTACTCTATAGGAGCGCGAGCGCGTTATTTGCATCCAATTAATATTCCCATTTGCACGCGCATTGCACGGAACTCCTTAGTAATTAATAAATAATGGATATGCCTTTCGTAATTATTGTTTCATGATAGTTTTCGGTTATTTCCGTAACAATACGACAGAGACTTTGGCCGAAACAAGCGAAGGAGAGGTTGGATCATTACTTACCCTAGTTGACATCTACAGGAAACCCAGTCTCGTTCAACGTCATGATGTAACTACCCGCGCGATTGCTATGACTTTTAAGCAGATTTCATATTTATTTGTTGTCTCTTTAAGAAGGATATTCAGATACAGGATTATGCAAATTTATTTTTTTATCACCCAAGAAAGAAACAAATTACTGCATTTCGAAAGTTCGGTTCCCCTTTCTTTTCGACTCCAAGGCTTCGAAGGATTTAAAACGTGCCTGAAGGAGTACGGACGAGCCAGACAAAGGGAGGAGTAACCCTAATAGTCTCTTATCTGACTCCGCAGGAAGCCCGGCCGGTGCAGCCAACACTCCGTGACACCGGGAGTTTGGCGACAGGTGTTCCTGATGCAAGACTTAGTGGGGCCTCTCGATGCTCCCAGAGGCGCTTCTGGCGGTTCGCTGCCGACGCCCGCCTCTCGGCTCGAGGGCGGGCGTATCCTGGGGTCGTTTGGCCTCCGCCGCGTTTCCCTTTTCCCCCCAAATTGCGTTTAAGACTACGTTCGATCGGTCGATTTCTCTCTCTCTCTCTCTCTCTCTCTCTCTCTCTTCTCTCTCTCTCTCTCTCTCTCTCTCTCTCTCTCTCTCTCTCTCTCTCTCTCTCTCTCTCTCTGAGTACTGCTACTTGTTTGATAAATTAAATGTCTATGATTAATACTAGCATTTGTCCCTCATATGTAAATGTACATACATGCACACACACACACACACACACACACACACACACACACACACACACACATATATATATATATATATATATATATATATATATATAATATGGTGTAATTCGCATATACAAATATGTTTATATAATATAATATGTGTATATGTATATATATATATTATGTATGTATATACGCGCATATATAAATTTGTGCGCGTAATGTATATCCAAGGATAAGCGAAGGCAAATTGTATGGATTTCCGCAGACATCGCTTCCCAACGTCTCCTGGCTGCCTCCCTTCGCCGAGACACCAGCCGCGGCGGTGACGGGGTGCCTCGGGGATGGCGATTCGGTCCCCCTGGGAGAAAGTAAAGTAGGGAGAGGTCAACCCCGCGGGCGTAATTACCTGGACGAGGGGCGGAGGAGGCAAAGGCGCTGGGGGGGGGAGAGGGGAGAGGGGGGGAAGGATGAAGGGGGCTGGCAGGCAAGCGGGGGATGGAGCGCGTTAGGGGGGGGAGGGGGGGGAAGGAGAGCGTCACCCGTGAGGACAAGGGTAGAATCCCCGCCACAAGTTCGTCTCACAGCACTCCTACACCAGGCCCTCGCGTCCGCCGATTGCTGCAGTTCAGACTAGATGTTTAAATTAAATATATGTACATGGAGTTTCCATCATGTTTTCTTAGAATTTGGGATACTATACAGTCATTAAACTAATATTCCTGTTCATTTTTTTAGATATGCTTTCCAGGAATATCTATACATCGTGTTGGCACAATGCCTCAATGCCCCAAGTGAGAAATAAGCAATCGTTTTCGTAATATCTTGAGTCATTTCCTTCGAGTAAAACTCCTCAACACGCAACCGATGGAAAATCCGAATGCCTGGAGCTTACAAAAGCCTGTGCGAAGTTGTGGAGGTGTTGAGGGGTTTGGAGGCACCAGGCGGCCCCTTGGGACCGCCAGGTAGCAGAGCCAGGCGGGCCCGCACCACCACAAAGGCTCTACCTGCCTCCCTGGCCCGCCATCACCACCACCACCCTCTACCTCACACACGCAGCCACGCACTCCTCACAACCTTCATCTGATCTGATCTAATCTGCGCACATTACTGCTTGGGTAAATTTCCTTGGATTTGACATTCTGCAAGATCGTTCGCGTCTTTCTTATCATGGATGGACAGGACGTAAATGAACGAAGAAATGGAGGCGGGTTGTCCGTCCCTCCTCTCATGAATGCACAGGGATCCCAGTGCGCTTGAGTGATCGGGCCGGCACAGCCATGGACGACTGCCGATCCCGGGAAGAAAATATTCGGTTCACGAGAGGGAAGACGACACTCGGGGCGCCAAGAAGTGTCGGCTGCGCCCCACGCCTTCTTTGTGTCCTGGAAGGGACCCGCTTGCCGTACAAGCAAGAGGCAATTTTTTGATATTTTCATTCCCGCGGACCTGGTAGTTAGGAGATGTAAGCGCTAAGCGACGTTGCTTAGCATGAGTTTTATCCCTTGTTCAGAATTTTACTCCAGTATTCAAAATTGTACCAACGGAAGGCCCTAGCCGGCCTCCAAGATTAATAATGGGTCTGAGGCATCCCTTCCTGGTAAATCTGGCGCCAGGAGGCAAGACAGAGGAGCGAAGGAAAAGAGGAGGGAAGGAGACAACAGCGTGGAGCGTGGTGGTGGATGTGGTGATGGAGGAACCGGCAGTGAAGGTCAGCAGCTGGCACCCGCCCCGCCCTGCCCTCCATCACCGCTACTCGGCCACCAGGTGTCCCCGCGCCAAACCTCCGCCAACCGCCGCCACCCCCGCCTCCATTACAACGTTCTTAACCATCACACCTCCTCTACCACAACACCAGTCCTGCATTCCCTCTCTGAACCCACAAATGCAAGCGTAAGCACACGTCCCCCTCAGTCTATCGAAGACGAACCGAGCTCCGTGCCTCCAGTCCCCTTCCCTCGCCCGGACGTTACGGGCGGGACGGTTGGGACCAAGCGCCCCCGTCACCATGACTGCGTGTGCTCGACAGCCAGTCATTAGCGAGCGTGGGCACAGTAGCTCACGATCGCATGCCAAGTATTAAACACGCCGCTGTAAGATTTATTACGGGCTTCTGTATGACCTCGGAGATGGCTGTTTTCTTGTGATTTCAGTTATTATTCAAAAACTCTTTGACATCCGGTCGAGTATAGTAGATCTGTTAATGAGAATCTAGTAAATAATTCCAACATTGCTAAGGCTTGTGCTATTATCAATATACCAAAAAGGTGTAAATATTCTCTTGTGGAAAAGTCGCAATGGAAGCAAGATTATGCATGGCCTGGCAGTTCGTCTTTATTTTCACTTTCACGATACTCTGCCAAGAATCAAGTTGTATAAAGGACACAAGAAGGAGTTAGTGTCTTATTTATTCTTTCCTATATCGCCACAATCGGTACAATGGACGCTAGTTGCTAATCTACGCCTCGAAAAAAAAATCTCATAATACCGCGGGCTTAGCAATGACTTTCGCAATTACGTGTTACTTTGTAGCACTGCTTCTGCATTTCGGTATTGGTATTATCATCAAAATAAAATTCTAAATAAATAATTCTCATAGCGAGGTTCGCGTTTTCGTATTACTTTATTAATATGGTATACTATACATCCATTTCTTACATTTTTTCCTATTCCTATTATTAGATTTTCGTCCTAAATTATTATTATTCACACAATAAATGTAGTTCCCATTAAATTATTGACATCCTCCTCCTGCTCATTGCTATTACAGATTACGCTAGCGTTAACGGCATGTGTATGTGCGTGGGTGGCCAGAAGAGGGGGAGAGGAGGGAGGAGGGGGATTATCGGTGAAGGGTGACCACGGGATCCGGGGGGGGGTGAGGGGGGGCGTGGAAAGGGCGAAGGAAGGGAGAGCTCACGGGATGCGGGCGTGAGTTGCAGCCTCAGCCGTCCGTGTGGGTCTGTTCAAGTGCCTTGAGACTAATATATTAATGAGAAATCTACCGCCGGAGCCAATCGTATCGAGTCAAAACAAATATGAATAGTAAACAGCCTCATCCATAGCATTGCTATTTCATTAACAGACTATGCGATTTGTTGATTTTTATTTTATATATCACATAACACCTGCGGATCTTTGTGTCATTAAATCGACCATGGAAGCTGAAACGGGAGGAAGAGGGGTGTCGCATTGGGGGTGGAACTGACTGGGGGGGGGGCGGCGAAGGGTGGGTCGTGGCTGGGGAGTGGGGTGGGTGGGGGGAGCTACATGGGGAAGCGAGGGGGGGTGGGTTACGGGATACGGGCACGGGTCGGTTGCATCAGCATCAGCTTCGGGAGAGGGGAGGGGGAGGGAGGGGTGGTTGAGCAGCACCCTGGCAAAAGTTATTGATCGATAGTTCCCATGGCATCGATAGACGCCATCTGGGGGCCGTCGCGGTCACCACGGCTTCGGATGGGGACGCCGCTGCCCGCTCCCCCTGGCTCTCTGCCCGGCGCGCGAACCTAACTGTGGATACGTGGCGGAGGTGCATATCCCTGCTGTCTGCCGCTGTCTGTCCATATGCAGCTGCCTGTTTATCATTATTCCTTTGTCTATCTCTTTATCTGTATTCATATATCCATCTTTGTGTGTTTATTCATTTCTATCTTTGTATGTTATTCATTTATCCATCTATCTATCTTGTATCTGTCTATCTGTCTGTATTTCCATCTATCTGCTGTCTGTCATATTCAGCTGCCTGTTTATCATTATTCCTTTGTCTATCTCTTTATCTTTATTCATATATCCATCTTGTGTTTTATTCATTATCCATCTATCTATCTATCAATGTATCTGTCTATCTCTTTATCTTTATTCATATATCCATCTATGTATGTTATTCATTTATCCATCTATCTATCTATCAATGTATCTGTCTATCTCTTTATCTTTATTCATATATCCATCTTTGTATGTATTAATTTATCCATCTATCTATCTATTCAATGTATCTGTCCTATCTGTCAGAATGTTAATCTATCTGTCTGTCTGTCTGTCTGTTCTATCTCTATCTGTCTGTCTGTCTGTCTGTCTGTCTATCTATCTCTGTCTGTCTATCTGTCTGTCTGTCTATCTGTCTGTTCTATCTGTCTGTCTATCTGTCTGTCTGTCTATCTGATCTATTTAATCTATCTATCTTTTTATCTATCAGTCTGTCTATCTGTCTGTCTATCTATTCATCTATCTGTCTATCTTTTTTATCTATCTGTCTATCTATTTATTTGTCTATATATCACTCAAGTCTACTTATCTATCTGTGCTCTATCCATATGTATATGTGTCTATTCATCATCGTGTATCTGTCTACTTATATGTCTATCTGTGTTACCTATATGTGTATATATGTGTGTGTGTGTGTCTGTGTTGTAATACACACAACACACACACACAGCACACACACACACACACACACACACACACACATATATATATATATATATATATATATATATATATATATATATATATATATATATATATATATATATATATATATAGGGGGTGAAAAGATAGAGAAGGATATATAGAGAAATATAGATTGATTGATTGAGAGAGAGAAGAGAGAGAGAGAGAGAGAGAGAGAGAGAGAGAGAGAGAGAGAGAAGAGAGAGAGAGAGAGAGAGAGAGAGAGAGAGAGAGAGGGGGGGGGAGAGAGAGAGAGAAGTAGATCAATAGGTAGATAAAGATAAGATAGACAGATAGATAGGTAGAATGGATAAGTAGATGGAGAGAAAAACAGTTAGATAGATGGATATAAAATAATGTAGACATATGGATAATTGTAGATATATTGATAGATCAACAAATATAGACAAATGGATATAACATAGAATATACACAAATAGATAGATAGATATATATATTGAGTGAACAAGCACAGCGACAACACGCACACGCCACGCACGCACACACACACACACACACACACAACACACACACACACACACACACACACACACACACACACAACACACACACACACATATATATATAATATGTGTGTGTGTGTGTGTGTGTGGTGTGTGTGTGTATTATATATATTATATATATATATATATATATAATAATAATATATACATATATATATATATATTTATATACTATATATATATATGTATATATATATATATATATATATATTTACATAACATATATGTGATATACATATGTATATATGAATAAATATATATGTGTGTGTCAGTTTTAGTCTGTTTTCTTCTACATAGTATATATATACGTATATATAGTATATGAATTGTATATTTCTGCACAAACATATATGTATATATGTGTGTGTCTGTATATATATGATCATATTATGCTCTTAGACTTCAGTATTGAATAAACTATGTTCTCTTGTATCGAAAATAAACTGAGACGTCTGACCTCGCTTGCCCGCCCATTGACCCTTGTTCCCTCCCCGTCACCTGAAGTGGGGTCAAATACCTAGCTTATGGGACACTTTACGAGGTCAAGATGAGGATTGACCCTGTATGGGGTCACTTCGCACCTAGCTCATTGTTTTGTTATTTGGGCCTCCTGTTCCTCGCTTCCAAAAACCTCACTTGGCCCAGGGTTGTGAACGGCTGGGAAGGGGGGGGGGAGGTAGCTGGGAAGGGGGGGGGAGGAGGTTAGGCTGGGTCCACACAGGTGACGAAACACGGAGGGAATATTGGTACAAATTGCTGTGTGAGGTGTGCTATAAACACATACACGCGTACATGGATGAATATATATGTGTATATATATACGTGTGTGTGTGTGTGTGTTTGTTTCTTAACTGGCAATGTTCTTTTTTTTAATAGTTAATGAGATCAGTGCAGCGATAAAAAAATGTAGTATATGTCTGTTTTTACTGATTTTATAAGCAATGTCATTTGATTGATAATATATTTGAGTAGCAACATCAGTAATAATGATGATGATAATTAAGTTGATGGAAATGTTAATGCACAATAAATTACCATCGAAAGAACAGTATCATTATACGTTATTATCGCTTACCGTACCGCCAAACACTGAAATATCATATTTTTTGTGAATCTTAAAAAATAACACCAATATGGATATTAGTACCGCCATCTATCATTTAAAAAATACATCTACATAATCACTCCGCTAATTATATTCATTTAAATATCCCCATGATAAGCAAAGCAGGTGTGGTTGGCAGTTATGTAGTTGGGGAATTAAGGCTTAGAGACAGGGAGGGGGCGGGGGGTGGGGGTGGGGGGGGGAGGTCAGGTGCGGGTCAGTTGGGGTTAGAGCTAAAGGATTTTTCCCTGATAAACTCTGTGGAACTTGTCTGACCTCATGGCACGTGATTATAATTTGGCATTAAAAGAAATAACAATAGTTTTATTATATTAGGAAGAGTGTTAGGATTGTTAGATTTATGATCTTGGCTTATATCGGTATTGCTTTTAAAATGAATGTTTAGATAAAACGGGTGTTTACAAAATAAAAGTTAGATACAGGACTATCAGTAAGGAGATCACCACACGTTCCCTACAACCGAGCAGTTCCCCTCAGATTATCTTAGCCAGGAGTACAATACTCTTCCAGTGGCTATTAAAAGATATTTCCCCTCCTGAAAGTTTTACGGGATAAATATTCACTTTTCCCCTATTTTACTGACGGATAATTCCCCTCACTTTAGACCCGACTCCAAGTTGTCTGCGTTGGAGGAAAGAAACAACTTTGCAGTGATAGTTAAGGTTAAAGTAAATCAAGATCTTCAGTACCTAAAAGCTTATATACATTGCTGTGAATATTTTTTTTTTTTTTTTTTTTGAAATAAATTCGACATTTAATTTCTCAATCTCGAGTAAAGTAATGTAATTACCTTTACAATGAAGTACCTACATGTGAATAATCTAGCTTATCATGGAGTATACAGTAATATGAACTTATCTCCTATTCCACTACAACTCTATGTTGATTGGGCTGCGCTACATTACGTCGAACATCAACATGGAGCACTTCTTTCTGCCTACATGACGAGAAAACAAGACACTTAAATCTTGCCAAACGATTATTTAGAAAAGTTCTCCCACCGTACGGTCGATTTTGTAATCCATTTACGAGTATCCGCCATGGCATAGCTTGAGAAAACCGCTTTTGTTTGTTATTATCTCCAGGAGTTATCATTTCTAATTTGGAAGAAATGTCGCTCTTGTAGTCCTGAGCTTCCGTATACAGCACAAGACCAGGGAAAAATAGAACATAGAAGGACCAGGAAACAAAACATAGAAGGACCAGGAAACATAGAAGGACAAGAAACATAGAATAGAAGGACCAGGAAACATAGAACAGAGGACTAGGAAACATAGAACATCGAAGGACCAGGAAACATAGAAGATAGAAGGACCAGGAAACATAGAACAGAGAAGGACCAGGAACATAGAACATAGACCATATAGAAGATAGAAACCAGGAAACATAGAATAGAACGACCAGGAAACATAGAACATAGAAGACCAGGAAACATAGAACATAGAAGGACCAGGAAACATAGAACATAGAAGGACCAGGAAACATAGAACATAGAAGGACCAGGAAACATAGAACATAGAAGGACCAGGAAACATAGAACACAGAAGGACCAGGAAACATAGAACATAGAAGGACCAGGAAACATAGAACATAGAAGGACCAGGAAACAACACAGAAGGACCAGGAAACATAGAAGAAACCAGGAAACATAGAAAGAAAGGACCAGGAAACATAGAACATAGAAGGACCAGGAAACATAGAACATAGAAGGACCAGGAAACATAGAAACAGAAGGACCAGGAACATAGAACATAGAAAGGAAAACATAGAACATAGAAGGACTAGGAAACATAGAACATAGAAGGACCAGGAAACATAGAACATAGAAGGACCAGGAAACATAGAACATAGAAGGAACAGGAAACATAGAAGGAACAGAGAAGGACCAGGAAACATAGAACAGAAGAATAGGACCAGGAAACATAGAACATAGAAGGACCAGGAAACATAGAACATAGAAGGACCAGGAACATAGAACATAGAAGACCAGGAAACATAGAACATAGAAGGACCAGGAAACATAGAACATCGAAGGACCAGGAAACATAGAACATAGAAGGACCAGGAAACATAGAACAGAGGACTAGGAAACATAGAACATCGAAGGACCAGGAAACATAGAACATCGGGGACCAGGAAACATAGAACATAAGGAACAGGAAACATAGAAGAAGGACCAGGAAACATAGAACATAGAAGGACCAGGAAACATAGAACATAGAAAAATTCTTGTATCCTGAGCTTCCGTATATAAACTTGATCGTAAATCAGTTTAATCCAGGATAGGTTACATTAGCTGCAATTTGGTGAGGTTAGGTTACGTTAGGTTAGGTTAGGTTAGGTTAGGCTCAAATTTGACCAGGAGACTCCAAATTTCGTTTTCTCACATATACAATACACATAACCACGAAACAAGGCCTGCTGTAAGAGGAAAGGCCTACCGCTCGCCAGTGCAAAGGGAGAGAGGACCTGTCCGCTTATTAAAATCCTTGAAAGGGAATTGTCCGGCTTTACGAAACCCGCGGAAGGGGAAATGCCAGAACTGCTGGAGGGGGAATGTCCCTCGCTTGGCACTTCTCTTCCCAGTGGCCTTTGCTCCTTCTAATGCTACGAGTGAGAGTGATTATAATGATGGGTACAGTATAACAGCAGCAATAATGTTAAAGGTAGACAGACAGCTAAATAGATAGATAGACAGATAGTATAGGATAACAGTAGCGATAATGTTAATGGTAGACTGACAGATAGACAGATACATTGATAGATAGACAGATAAATAGATAGATAGATAGATACAAAGATAGATAGACATGAATAGATAGTAGACAGATAAACAGATAGATAGACAGATAAAGATAGATAGACAGATAAATAAATAGATAGACAGATAAATAGATAGATAGACAGATAAATAGATAGATAGACAGATAAATAGATAGATAGACAGATAAATAGATAGATAGACAGATAATAGATAGATAGATAGCAGATACAGATAAAAATAGACAGATAATAGATAGATACAGATAAATAGACAGATAGATAGATAGAGATAAAGAATAAATAGATAGAGACAGTAGATAGATAAAAGATTAGATAGATGAATAGACACAAAGATAGATAAATTAATAAACATACAAAGATGAATAAAAGGATGAAGATGATGATGGTGATGATAAAAGTAATAACAATAATAATTATAATAATGACGATAAGAATGATAATAACAATAATAACGATGATATAATAATACTAATGGTAATAGTAAAAATAACAAATAATAAAAGTGTCAAACAATTTGATAATAACAATGGTAATGATAGTAAAAATAACAAATAATAAAAGTGTCAAACAATAACGATAATGATCACAATAACAACAACAATACATCAACAATAACAAAAACACCAAAATAACAACCAACAACAACAAAACGTAAATAAACACCACTCATAACAGCTCATAACATCTTTATCAACGACGAACAGTGTATAACAAATCTTATCCCATTATCCTACCTGTGGTTAGACGTCTGTCTCCCGTGTCTGCCTCCCGTGTCTGTCTGCCTCCCGTGTCTGCCTGTGTGTCTGCCTCCCGTGTCTGTCTGCCTCCCGTGTCTGCCTCCCGTGTCTGTCTACCTCCCGTGTCTGTCTGCCTCTGTCTGTCTGCCCGTGTCTGTCTGCCTCCCGTGCTGCCTCCAGTGTCTGTCTGCCGGTCTGTCTGCCTCGTGTCTGTCTGCCTCCCGTGTCCTGCTGCCTCTGTGTCTGTCTGCCTGTCTGTCCTGTGTGTCTGTCTGCCTCCCGTGTCGTGTCTCCCTCCCGTGTCTGTCTGCCTCCCGTGTCTGCCCTGTGTCTGTCTGCCTCTCGTGTCTGTCTGCCTCCCGTGTCCTGCCTCTCGTGTCCTGTCTGCCTCCGTGTCTGTCTGCCTCCCGTGTCTGTGTCTGTCTGCCCTCTCCCGTTGTCTGTCTGCCTCCGTGTGTGTCTGTCTGCCTCCCGTGTCTGCTCCCGTGTCTGTCTGCCTCCCGTGTCTGTCTGTCTGCCTCCCGTGTCTGTCTGCCTCCCGTGTCTGCCTCCCGTGTCTGTCTGCCTCCCGTGTCTGTCTGCCTCCCGTTCTGCCTCCGTGTCTGCCTCCCGTGTCTGTCTGCCTCCGTGTCTGCTCTCCCGTGTCTGTCTGCCTCCCGTATCTGCCTCCCGTGTCTGTCCTGTCCTGTCCCTCCGTGTCTGTCTGCCTCCGTGTCGTCTGCCTCTGTCTGTCTGCCTCCCGTGTCTGTCTCTCCGTGTCTGTCTGCCTCTGTTGTCTGCCTCCCGTGTCTCCCGTCTGCCTCCGTGTTCTGTCTGCCTCCCGTGTCTGCCTCCCGTGTCTGCCTCCCGTGTAAGAAAATCGAGAAAAATTTCCTTCTGTGGTATTTTGGAGTTGGACAATGCCTGTGTAATACTGTTGGCTGGTGTTATTGGGTGTTGGTTGTGTTGCTGGTGTTATTGTTATTGTTATTTTCTATTTTGATTGTTATTATTGTTATTATTATTATTAATTATTGTTATTATTATTATTATTATTAGTAGTAGAGTAGTAGTAGTAGTAGTAGTAGTAGTAGTAGTAGTAGTAGTTATTTTTATTATTATCATATTATAATCATCATCATTATTATTATTATTGTTATTATATTATTATTGTTATTATTATTATTATTATTATTATTGTTATTATTATTATTGTTATTATTATTATTGTCTCTTAGAAAATGTCCAATATTACACGGATTCACTGTTTCTAAAAATAAAGCCTTTTATTATTTCTCCTGCCATGATTTTACTCTCACAGGGCCTATTATTTATGCAATTATTACCATTATTTACCACTATCGTTAAATGATATGCATTATTACTACACTGATTTCATTTGACATCATTGAATGTAATTTATGTAATCATTATTATTACTTTTGCTTCTGTGAGTGTTATTTTTAGTTGATTGGTAATAGCATTTCAGTTACTTTCTCTATTAGTATCAGTATTTACACTATTACCGTTGCTTAAATGATCAATATAATTTTATCCTTACATTAATGATCAGTATAACCACAATTCTTATTTTAGTTTTCAGAAATATTAATTATCATCCTTTTGCTAATCACATTCATATTTACATTATCGATAAAACAAAAGAAAGTTGTTCGTATAAATATATTTACCTTCGTTTCGGTAAACTTGTATAACAACAGCACGTACAAGATACATATACATACAAAAGGTAGAATACCATTACGATTTTATTACACATAGCTCGAGCACGTGAACAGGTGTCCCTCTATCTCTCCAGTCAAGGTCAGGTGCTGAATCAACAAGTGTCACCTATCAGCTCCTTGTATTTGCGTTGGAGTGGGTGTTAATCCAGTTTTCCTGTGTCATGTTTGTGTGTGTGTGAGGGTCGTCCCCAGAGCCATGGCCAGGGTGGGGTGGGGAATACAGTACAGGTGTGAATAGTTCGTAGGATTTTGTTGATTAGATTAGCTGTTTGATTGGCGACGATCGTTGGGGTTTATGTGGGTGGGTGTTGGGGCGGTTATAAGTGTTTTTTTTTGTTTGTTTGTTTGTTTTGGTGCTTGGATTTTGTTCGTGTGGGTTTTCGCCGAGGAGGGAGAGGGTGCTGGCCAAATGTGAATCCTCTCAGCTGTCTTGGGCAGCGTTGCAGACTCTTGATCTCCTCCTCCGCAGATCTTATGCTGGGACCGAATTCCTGCATCGATTATTGCTGTTTATGTTTGTCTTTCCTTCTTTCTTCTCCCCGTCTTTCGTCTTCACTTCAAAGGGAAGGAGAGGCACGAAGAAGACGTAACGAGTATCAAAATCTCTCTACATATCACAGAGAATAATCACGTTTAATATTGACCTCCGTTTTCTCTGTCACATATTTCATGCGGAGTTAGACCATTATAATATCTCAATTTTATTTAGATCACGATATTTAACCATTCCACCGTCAAAAAAACTTATATAGACAGAAAAACACATAATGTCTTTGTCAAAAGTATTTGCTACAAACGTGATTCATGAAGAAAGTTCAGTCATGCTAACCACTGTTGTTGAAGCATCAGGTCAGGTGGGAGAGCGAGCCATAAAAAAAAAAAAACAATCGAGGGACCATAACTTACTTCTAAACTTAGCAACAATACATTCTGGCCAAAGAATGCGTTTTCTTTGTCCCGACAAGGAGGCATTACGTCATAAGGGCGTATTTTCCCATCACCCGGGTATATTATTAGCCTTTCAGCAAGAGAGAGAGAGAGAGAGAGAGAGAGAGAGATGCGACACAGAATGAACGAAATGGACGCGGTGGCGTGGCGTCGTTCATTGTGTGGGAGTAAGTTGTATTTTGCTTAGATTAGTCGTGATAAAGATTGTTTAGATTACATTTCCACTTGACTCCTAGGAACCAGAGTGGCTGAGCTGTATGTAAGTATTTGCATTTGAAATTGGTTTGCTTTAATATTTTTTTAGAACGCGTGTGTGTAAGTGTGCTTGTGAGAGATAACTAGAGAGAGAGAGAGAGAGATAGAGAGATTACTTGATATATATATATATATATATATATATATATATATATATATATATATATATATATACATACATATATACATATACATATATATATATATATATATATATATATATATATATATATATATATATATATATATATATATATATATATACGTATATATATATATATATTATATATATATATATATATATATATATATATATATATATATATATAATATATATATATATATATATATATATAATATATATATATATATATATATATATTTTTAGAGAGAGAGAGAGAGAGAGAGAGAGAGAGAGAGAGAGAGAGAGAGAGAGAGAGAGAGAGAGAGGTTACTTGATAGATAGATAGATAGACGGAGAGAGAGAGATGGAAGGAGGGAGGGGAGGGAGGGAGGAGGGAGGGAGAGAGAGGAGAGAGAGAGAGAGAGAGAGAGAAGAGAGAGAGAGAGAGAGAGAGAGAGAGAGAGAGAGAGGAGAGAGAGAGAGAGAGAGAGAGGAGAGAGAGAGGAGAGAGAGACAGACAGACAGACAGAGTAAGAGTGAGAGAGAGAAAGAGACAGCCAGACAGACAAAGAGAGAGAAAAAAAACAAACAGGCAAACAGACAAACAAACAGAGGAAGAGAGAGAGAGAGATTTTGTATATTGTGAAAATAAAAATTTTGCGCCGCTATACGAGTACATGATCTATACTTCCACTTCAAACGGAGGAGCCACACCGCTACGAGTACGGCAGCCGCAGAACGTAACTGGCTGACCACTACTTTCACTCGCTTGGCTCTCAGGGAACAGCGAGAACCACTGAAAACTTAATCAAAACTTGGAAATGTCAAACTGAGAAGTTGATCTAAAAAAACTGCGATAGAGAATGTGACTTAACTGAGGAAAATCACCTTTACAGAATTCTAGGGCCATGACAAGCGCAGAACTTGTCAAATATAGTGTTAAATGCAACGAAATGTGATGTAAACAGTTATTTGAACTTGGTAAATATGGAGCATAACCAAGTAATATCAGCTTCAACATAGCAGAAATATGTTAAAGTGCGTGAAGAAGCAGACATGACAACTTGACAAAAAAATCATGAAGATATGTTGAGAAATAAACATGATAACTGGACAGGAACTGATCAAAAAGGGTCGAGAAGCAGACAAGACAACTTAACAAAGCAAAAAATATCCTAATATGAAGAAATACACACAACAACTTCGCAGAAATATATCAAAATGCGTAGTGAAAGCGACATGACAATCCCCTGTCATATTCCCCCCCACACGAACCGCTTTGTTGTCACGAGCGTTGCTGACCACGTGCTGCCGCGTCCACATGCGTCATTTTCCCCGCGCGCGCGCTTTAATTTTTTATTTACGTCGGTTACAACTGAAAGACTGGACATAATTACTTCCTATTTCTGCGGTTGGAACGAATGGTTTCTCCGCTTTTTGGAGAAGTGTGTGATACTCGATGTCATTTCTTAACGTATCATAAAGGAATGTTTTAAGTACATCGGTTATTCAAGTTCATAAAAAAAATCCTTGTATGAAGTATGTATATATCTTGGTATGAAGTGTACAATGTATAATGTATATTTTCTAGTGATTGTCTCCATACGTTTGTGCATACATAACCATCTTTCCTGTACAGCTTATAGCATATTGTACACATTCCCAATTCCATTACTTTAAAGGGATATGTTCTATCATGCGATCCTCTCTCGCGTGTTCCTCTCGAGTGGAGAAGCGAAGCTCGTTAGCAGCGCACATCCTGCTCAGTACCTTCCGGTCCGCCGTCAGAAATGTCCTACTTAAAGAGCAGCGGAAGGACAGGAACATCCCTTTGTCGATTCCCCTGAACAGTGCAGGGGAATGATGAACTCTGGTGCTTTGGGAAAAATCGAGATGTGCTTCTCTTCCTTGTAAAATAAAATGAAAGCGAAAATCGAGATGTGTTTCTCTTTCTTGTAAAATAAGATGAAATTCGGGATTGTTGCCTTGCGAATGGGACAGGGGGGCAGAGGGACTTCGATTATTGAAAAGCCTGAACAAACGGCAAGCTATTTGGGTTGATTTAGAAGCAGACAGGGACGGATCATTTACGATAAAGATTGAGCAACAACATCTCCATTAGTCTGATTCGTTTCAAGTAGACTAACAGCGACTGTAGATGCTGAAAGAAAACAGGAAAGTAACAAAGCATACAAACACGACTCCAAGGATTCATCAATGAAATAGCAAACAAACTAGCTTCAGCGCTGACTGCGACGCGGGCTGTGTGTGTCCTACGATTAGATAGATAGAATAAAGAGTCCGCTACAGTAGGAGGCGCTTTGGTCCCCCTCCCGTGTGAGAAAGGCAAGCAGCCATTCCCCCCCCCCCCCACTTCTCTCTTCCTCCTGGTGTTGTTTTTTCTTCTGTAGGATGAGAAGGGGCGACCCTGCGTCCACCTCTCGTCCCTGGTCAGAGACGTTACTCGGCGGGGAAAAACGGTGTGAAATCCCAGAATCGCCTCCTCTTTTTTAGCAACAACTACTGCATATTTTTCCTATAGCATCTATTCTCGTCTGGGAAGCAAAGTCCACGATTCACTCTCCTTGCAGGCATCGAAAGTAGTAGCATTTATTTGTAGAAACTATTGCCAACCCCTTCCTGGCCGCCTTCTGCTAGCGAAATATAAATATGTCAGTGCCGCGCCACGTCAAGACAAAGACTGCAGCCCCCGCCCCCTCCCCCCCCTGCCCCGCCCCTCTACCCCGCCTGAAGATCCTGCAAGCCACCCACACGTGCTTGCTTGGCAGTGCTCGGGCCAAACTAGTCCACGGGGTATCTTTATGCAATTCAGCGCCCCGTGATGGCAGAGGGGCTCCTGCAGGACCGTGGCAGGGTCAGAGCAGGTGGCGGCGGCAGCGTGAGGAGTTGCAGGGAGGCCTGAGGAGCGGAAGTGGTCCCAGCGTGCACGTCGTCGCCGCCAGCCACACCAAGTATCGGCAGTCCCCTGGCCCGGCCACGTGTGTCTGGCATGACGTCACGGGTTCTGCTGATCGTCGCTTTTTGGGGTTTTCCGCGCTCGTTTTCTCCCTTCGCACTGCGCTCTGATCTACCTTTTTTATCGTCTTGCAGATACTGACGAGGAGTTGATGGTGTTTATACCACGTTGCTACGAGCGCGTCTAATAACCGGGAACTCAATGGCGAGATCCTTGAGTGGCGTCATGGACCAGCTTAGCGCCATGTCGTCGATTAGGACCTAGGATATTGTGTAGATAAGATGCAATTCATGTAGGGAGTTGTTGGAGACATTTCCACGTTGTCCTCTATGAAGAGCAAAGGTAACAGGTAATTGTAAAAGCAAAACCTAAGGAATTGTTTTTGAAAAAATATCCAAGTGCCTCAGGGTAAACTGTAGACCTGTCGCCCGATGCGGATATTCCTTCGTATTTTCCTCGACGGCTAAACTCCACGGCGAGGCTCGAAGCTCGGAGGAAAACCGCGACAGTAACCAGCGTGGCGGTCGACCTGGGGACTCGGGGAGCGCCAGCGAGGGAGTGCGAGGCGGTGACGTCAGCGGAGGCAGAGGCAGCAGGAGCAGGCAGTGAGCGCTGACCGTGAGTAATGCTCTGACAACCTCCGTGTATCGTCAGCAACGCCCTCAAACGCGGCGTCGGCCAGCGTGTGGCGTTTCGGCTCGTCTCCTTCCGAGGACGACGCCGTGACGCACACTCCTCGCGAGAAATGCCAGGCGCGGAGGCTCCCCCTAGCCAGCGAGGTGAAGGTCGGTCAACGCGAAGGTTAGGAGGTGCTGCGTGAGGCATGGGCGTTGCCACTCGGGGAGATTTAAGCTCATGTTCTGGATGTGGGCGTCTTGGGTCGAGAGGCGGAGCTCGCACTTGGAGAAGCGTCGTATTTAGGACGAGAGTCACTGACGGACGTGCGTGGAATGGCGAGCCTAAGCGCGCTAACGTTCAGCCATTTGCTGGTGGTCGTCCCATGGTAGAAGCGCATCCCGCCCACGCACTGATTAACAATAGCACCGCGCTGATAGTCACAACCACTCCCCTGTATCAGTGTAAGAACAGCGCAAAAATCAGGATTAGAAGCACTGGACGACCATCATAGACCAGACACGTTGATTAAAGACTATTGTTAACAGAACCGAAGGCTGTTTCGTTATCTGGCTTTCAATTAGTATGAGTTAGACGCTTCTTTGGATCATGCAACCATGAAGTGCAAACCGAGTGCATGCGCAAAGTGCGTCGCGAATTTTGATCCGGATAATGACGTAATGTGGTCCTGCACTTACGTTAACATTCTACCCTTGTAGAGTGTTTGTTCGTCTCATTAAGTCCTGCTTTACTATTTCTTATCTTGATACTGTTATCATTATCATCAACATTAATACAGTACTTTCTTGTGCTTCTTATGTTTCAATTTTTTATTGGAACATGTACTATTACTACAGCTAGTATCTGAACATATTTCAATAAGTAGAATTTTTATTGGAACATTTACTATTATCACAGCTAGTATCTGAACAGAAATATCATCTTCAAAATATATATTTCTTATGATTTTCCAATGATTTCAAACCAGTAACATCAGCAATTACATCCTCCCATCTAACCATCTTCAACAACGTAATCGGTGGCGCCATAAAATAAAACGCAATCACGTATTTTCTCCAACTAACTCGAAAAGGATTCATCGGGGGCGGGATCCATCATAACGACCTTGAATCACACTTGGCATGATGGCCAGGGACTTAACCCGATGATGACGCAATCCATCATATACAGAAAATATAATTAATTCTATTTTTAGATCCTGATCAGTTATAGGAGGAGAGAGGGCGAGGAGAAGGGGCGAGGAGAACGACTGTGATGGTAATAGTAATGGTAAATAACCACAACAATAGTTATGATGATAATGATAATAATAATAGCAATAATAGCAATGACAAGAGTGATAGTAATGATGATGGTAATATAGTAATGATGATAATGGTAGTAATAAGATGATGATAGTAATAATGATATTGAAAATAATGATGATAACAACAGCAATAATAACAGTAACAGATATGATAATAATGTTGCTATTACTGCTACTATTTTTACTATTAGTACTACTACTACTAGTAGTAGCAGTAATGATTATAATGATTATGATAATAATGATGAGGATGAATGATAAGGATAATAATAATGGCAATGATAGTGATAATGATACTACTAATAATAATGATAATAATGATAATAACAATAAAATAATAATAATAATAATAATAATAACAATAAAATAATCATAATACCAATAATTATAATCATTATAACAACAACAATTATGATGATTATGATAATGATAAAGCTAATAATAATAGTGATAATAACACAAACAGTAATAATCACAAGAGTAATAAATAGCAAGCTTATGCAATTGCAAAGATGATCTGACGCGGAAGTCAGCTGGGTGACCTTAGGCTGTTATTGATATGTAATATAGGGAATTCAATCTCGCTTTGAATTTATCATAAAAGCCAAATAAAGGGAATCCGATTTTTTTTATTGACTAGAACGCCAAAATAAAGAAAATTATCCTTTTGAATTGATTATAAATGCCAAATAAAGGGAATTCGATCTTTTTGAATTTACTATAAACGCCAAATAAAGAGAATTCGATCCTTTTGAATTTATCATAAACGCCAAATAAAGGGAATTCGATCTTTTGAATTGATTACAAACGCCAAATTGGTTCGTTTTGAATTTACTATAAACGCCAAATAAAGGCAATTC
Organism: Penaeus vannamei; assembly: GCF_003789085.1. Lineage (NCBI taxonomy): Eukaryota > Metazoa > Arthropoda > Malacostraca > Decapoda > Penaeidae > Penaeus > Penaeus vannamei. The sequence goes on from NW_020869130.1 coordinate 56,896, forward strand.
GATCCTTTTTAATTTACTATAAACGCCAAATAAAGGGAATTTGATCTTTTTGAATTGATTATAAATGCCAAATAAAGGAAATTTGTTCTCGTTTGAAATTTACCATAAACGCAAAATAAGGGAATTCGATCTTTTAATTTACTGATAAACGCCAAAAAATAAATGGAATTCGACCCCTTTTGAATTGATTATAAACGCCAAATAAAGGAAATTTGGTCTCGTTTTTGAATTTACTATAAACGCCAAAATTAAAGGGAATTTGATCCTTTTTAGATTTAAAAGGAATCCAATCACGTTTTTAATTTATATAAACGCCAAATAAATGGAATTCGATCCTTTTGAATTATTATAAACGCCAAATAAATGGAATTTGATCTCGTTTTGAATTTACTATAAACGCCAAATAAAGGAATTCGATCTTTTTTAATTTACTATAAAAGCCAAAATAAAGGAAATTTGATCTCGCTTTGAATTGTTTATAAACGCCAAATAAAGGAATTTCGATTTTTTTTTTTAATTTACTATAAACGCCAAAATAAATGGACGATCTTTTTAAATGGGAATCGATCTTTTTGAATTTATTCATAAACGCCAAATGAAGGGAATTTGATTTTTGAACTGATTATTAATGTCAAATAAAGGGAATTCGATCCTTTTGATTTACTATAAATGCCAAAAAGGAAATTTGGTCTCGTTTTGAATTTACTATAAACGCCAAAATAAAGGGAATTCGATCCTTTTGAATTTATTATAAACGCCAAATAAAGGCAATTTGGGTCTCGTATTGAATTTACAATAAATGCTAAATAAAAGGAATTCGATCTTTTTAAATTTAAAGGGAATTCGATCTTTTTGAATTTACTATAAACGCCAAAATAATGGAATTCGATCCTTTTTAATTTACTATAAACGCCAAAATAAAGGCAATTCGATCCTTTTGAATTGATTATAAACGCCAATAAAAGGCAATTTGATCTCGTATTGAATTTACAATAATGCCAAATAAAAGGAATTCGATCTTTTTAAATTTAAAGGAATTATCATAAACGGAAAATAAAGCGAATAAGACGAATTTAGTATAAACGCCAAAATAAAGGGAATTTCTAATTTTTTTTTTATTTACTATAAACGCCAAATATAGGGGATTTGATCACTTTGAATTTATCATAAACGCCAAATAAAGGAAATTTGGTCTCGTCTTGAATTTACTATAAACGCCAAAATAAAGGGAATTCGATCCTTTTGAATTGATCGTAAATGCCAAATAAAGGATTTTGATCTCGTTTTAAATTTATCATAAAACGCCAAATAAAGGAGATTCGATCTTTTTTTTATTTACTATAAAACGCCAAATAAAGGGGATTCGATCCTTTTGAATTTACTATAAACGCCAAATAAATGGAATTCGATCCTTTTGAATTTACTATAAACGCCAAATAAAGGGCAATTTGATCTCGTTTTGAATTTACAATAAATGCCAAAATAAAGGGAATTCGATCTTTTAAATTTATTATAAACGCCAAAATAAAGGCAATTCGATCCTTCTTTATAAATTTAAAGGGAATTCGAATCCTTTTTAAATTTAAAGGGAATTCGATCCTTTTTAAATTTATCATAAACGCCAAAATAAAGCGAATAACATCTCAAAAATAAAGGCAATTTGATCTCGTATTGAATTTACAATAAATGCCATGTTGCTGTGGAAAAGGTTCACAGAATTATGTAAAAGTCGAGGCTGTTTGGATGGCGAAAGATGGTGAGATAATGAGAGATGAAAGAGAATTGGGGAAAATGAGATAATGAGAGATGAAAGAGAAAGAGATAATGAAAAGAGAATTGGGGGAAAATGAGATAATGAGAGATGAAAGAGAATTGGGGAAAGAGATAATGAGAGATGAAAGAGAATTGGGGGAAATGAGATAATGAGAGAGATGAGAAGAGAATTGCGGGGAAATGAGATAATGAGAGAGATGAGAGAGAAATTGCGGTAAATGTTGATGATTTCTTTCTTCTTCATCTTGTTTTTTCGTTATCTGTTTATCATTGTTTTCTTTTAGCTTCCATTCTGGTTCCCACAGTTTTTCCTTCTTTTATTTGATTTATATGCTCCCTGTATTTTCCATTGTCCTTGAGGTTTATTTCTCTCTCCCTCCTTTTATCTCTCTATTCCTCTCTCCTATCCTTTTCTCTTTTAAGTCATCCCTCTCTATTCTTCTGTCCTATTTTTTTCTCCATTTTCTCTCTTCTTCGCCTTACTTCCTTCCTCTCTTTTTCTCTTGTCGTATTTTCTCTCCATCTTCATCATTTCTCTCTATCCATTCTCCTCATATTCCGTTCTAGTATCATCTTCTTCTTGTCTTCTTTTCACCTCTTTCTTCTTTCCTTTTTTGCATCTCTATCGTTTTCCCCTTTATCCATATTCCTCTCTCTATATATATGGTCTCCCGGTCTGTGCTCTCTCTCTCTCTCTCTCTCTCTCTCTCTCTCTCTTCTCTCTCTCTCTCTCCTCTCTCTCCTCTCTCTCCTCTCTCTCTCTCTTCTCTCTTTCTCTCCTTCTCTCTCTCCCTCTTCTCTCTAATTGCTCCCCTCTTTCGTTATATATCTCCTCTTCATCTGCCTTTTTCTATCTAACTTCCGTTATCTCATTCATCCTTTGTATTTACCTTCACTTCTTTTCTTTTTATCTCTTCTCTTCCCTTCATTAATCTACCTCTCCCCTCTCCGTTCCCTTCTCTCTTTCTTTTATTTTGTTCTCCTCTATCTTTCCCTATTCTTAATATACTTCTTTTTCTTTCTC